>CANNZV010000252.1:0-352109 GCA_947561585.1 Caprella mutica
CTATGCGTGGTGATATATGCGCCATGGTGACGTCTACTATTGCTAAGTAATTACCTTACTCTATCATTTAGGGAGAAATCAGCTGTCCAATGCTAGGAACACATTGCAGAGTAGTTTCTAGTCGGTTCTATTCTTCTTGTTATGGATGTACAATTTGTAAAAGTGACCCCTTAGGTTTTCAGTCGGTATAGTCATCATATACTCTTATTATATTATGAAGGTAAATAATAGTTATGGCTAAACTCTAATGCATATTACAATCCTCATTACAATCTAGTTCAAATTAAAGGACATTTGACACATTCAGGTGGAAATATTTCACTAGAGCGTTAACAGAAGTTACTAAATCTTTTCACCAAGTTCACAGTAGAATATCTTGAAAGGATAAAATTTAAATAGTCTTAGTAGCGTAAGTTGTAATGTTGGTTATTTTTAGCCACAAGGTTAGTCACCTTTACGCCTGCAGATTAGATTATCTTTATTTGTTATCACGCCAAAGTACAACAATGAAGTGAAGTGTTAATTAAGGAGATGCAGTAGGGGATGTTCTGTCTCACCGGTCGTGTCACATCATCGGTCATTGTTAATGGTGATGTTTTTACAACTAGAGATATAAAAATTATAATGCTGCATCTACGCTAAAATTTTAATTCACTTTTTATATATGATTTTTTTTTATCCAATTCTTTAAATCCAAACTTAAGATTTCTATGCACTTATCGATACAAAAAGTTCGCTTGAAAGTTGTGCATTTTTTATGTAACTTCAATGCGATTATTTTACCTTTGTAAGTTTCTCCGATTGATGTCAGTACTAAATTGTTGGTGCATTCCTCACTAGCATTAATGTATGCATTTCAATCAGGAATCTTATTATCTCATTAGGAATAGGAATGATTTGATGATTCCAGAGTGGATTATATCCTGTCTGTGGGAATTGATCCACTGATCCGTCTAATTACCTCATCTTCCACTTCACTGATCTACCCTTTACATGATAGTAAAAAGATAATGATGTAGTAGGTGATCACTGCGCTGATTCGACCCTAAACTGCCCTACTGAGTGATCACTGCGCTGATTCGACCCTAAACTGCACTACTGAGTGATCACTGCGCTGATTCGACCCTAAACTGCCCTACTGAGTGATTACTGCGCTGATTCGACCCTAAACTGCCCTACTGAGTGATTACTGCGCTGATTCGACCTTAAACTGCCTACTGAGTGATTACTGCGCTGATTCGACCTTAAACTGCCTACTGAGTGATTACTGCGCTGATTCGACCTTAAACTGCCTACTGAGTGATTACTGCGCTGATTCGACCTTAAACTGCCTACTGAGTGATTACTGCGCTGATTCGACCTTAAACTGCCTACTGAGTGATTACTGCGCTGATTCGACCTTAAACTGCCTACTGAGTGATTACTGCGCTGATTCGACCCTAAACTGCCCTACTGAGTGATTACTGCGCTGATTCGACCTTAAACTGCCTACTGAGTGATTACTGCGCTGATTCGACCTTAAACTGCCTACTGAGTGATTACTGCGCTGATTCGACCTTAAACTGCCTACTGAGTGATTACTGCGCTGATTCGACCTTAAACTGCCTACTGAGTGATTACTGCGCTGATTCGACCTTAAACTGCCTACTGAGTGATTACTGCGCTGATTCGACCTTAAACTGCCTACTGAGTGATTACTGCGCTGATTCGACCTTAAACTGCCTACTGAGTGATTACTGCGCTGATTCGACCTTAAACTGCCTACTGAGTGATTACTGCGCTGATTCGACCTTAAACTGCCTACTGAGTGATCACTGCGCTGATTCGACCCTAAACTGCTCTACTGAGTGATTACTGCGCTGATTCGACCCTAAACTGCTCTACTGAGTGATTACTGCGCTGATTCGACCTTAAACTGCACTACTGAGTGATTACTGCGCTGATTTGACCCTAAACTGCTCTACTGAGTGATTACTGCGCTGATTCGACCTTAAACTGCACTACTGAGTGATTACTGCGCTGATTCGACCCTAAACTGCTCTACTAAGTATCCTCATTATGATGGCAACTGCCAATTAACTTCTACTGGCCAGTTTTTAGACTCAATTCACAGTTTATTGACGTCATCAGCGTAGATCGATGAGGTACTGAACATATGATGTACATTGATCACTTTGAACGTATAATTTAGATGCTTTCGCTGAACAGTCTGAAGATATGACTGTGCACATACCTCAGCAAGTCCTTTCAAAATGACTGTGTTGCCTTTAAAGTGATCATACCAAACTAGGAAAGTTTAAATCTTTCCTGCACACGAAAACTCTTCAACAACATTTGCTAGCATGGAATTATTGTCAAATTATGACTGCAATCACTTGTTTGTTTTCTCCTTTCAAATCTAATTAAGTTTGTTGCGGTCATGTCCAAGGTTATCAGTCCTAATCTGTCGGGACTAGGAAAGCATCTCTTCTCACATTTTTATTGTCATTTGTTTTGTGGGGGAAAAGCTATACTTATAATAATATCTTCATTTGTAATCTCTCTAAAATGTTCTTTGTCTTATAATGCTTTTAATTCTCCTTCATTTTAGTTTCTATTTATGATATCATTCATATTCTCATCATTCATATTCTCATCATTCATATTCTCATCATTCATATTCTCTGTGAAAATGAGTTAGTCTCTTTAGAGTGGAGTTTAATTGGTTTTTAGTCTTTCTTTTTTAATACGGAGTAGCTTTTTTCCATTCATGAGCATTATATTCAAATGAGTAGCAGAAGTTACCATAATTGATTTAGTTTATTTTTTTTGTTTGATTTCTTCTATTAATTCTATTTAAATCGTTCCATAATTTGCCAAATTGAATAATGATAGAGAAATAATTTCTTGCAGAGATATTAATTGTTACAAATGATTATGGGTATTAGCACAGGGTCTCCTTATTATTTCCTTACCATTTCAATGACTAAGGAGAAAGGGTCAAGCCCCACTATGTCATTTGTCCACTAATTCTATGTCCAGAGGGACCTTAGACCTGCACTAATGACTATCTTCATTACCTCTATTTTGGGGGCGTTTCTCTTTCTCTATTTAATAAGACTATTTATTGATTGAGAAAAGAAACTTTGACCTTTATTAAGAATGTTCACTTTTATTTCCACTGACTTGCCTTTCTTATTCGATTACTAGAGTGCTTGCCCGTTAAGAATAACGTGGTAACTATAGTACCAATATTTGTAACTAGTGTGCTTGCCCGATAAGAATAACGTGGTAACTATAGTACCAATATTTGTAACTAGTGTACTTGCCCGATAAGAATAACGTGGTAACTATAGTACCAATATTTGTAACTAGTGTACTTGCCCGTTAAGAATAACGTGGTAACTATAGTACCAATATTTGTAACTAGTGTACTTGCCCGATAAGAATAACGTGGTAACTATAGTACCAATATTTGTAACTAGTGTACTTGCCCGATAAGAATAACGTGGTAACTATAGTACCAATATTTGTAACTAGTGTACTTGCCCGATAAGAATAACGTGGTAACTATAGTACCAATATTTGTAACTAGTGTACTTGCCCGATAAGAATAACGTGGTAACTATAGTACCAATATTTGTAACTAGTGTACTTGCCCGATAAGAATAACGTGGTAACTATAGTACCAATATTTGTAACTAGTGTACTTGCCCGATAAGAATAACGTGGTAACTATAGTACCAATATTTGTAACTAGTGTACTTGCCCGTTAAGAATAACGTGGTAACTATAGTACCAATATTTGTAACTAGTGTACTTGCCCGATAAGAATAACGTGGTAACTATAGTACCAATATTTGTAACTAGTGTACTTGCCCGATAAGAATAACGTGGTAACTATAGTACCAATATTTGTATGATTTAACTATCCTCACTTCTGGTTCCTCAGATTTAACTAAAGTTATTAATTGAATAATGACAATGTTAGTATAAATCAAATTTTGTTGTTGTGTAAGTGGCTTGACAGTTTTCTGTTATTGAAAACTAACTCTGTGCAGAATATTTGAACAAAGAACTTTACTAGAAGCATTTATTCAATTAATTTAAGAATTTATTTCCATTTTATCAACTGGTATCTTTTTTACCGGTTTTCTTATATATAAAAGTTAAGGATTTAATTATAGAGAGGTATTTTCATGCATGAACGCTCTGCTAATACATACTATATAAATAAGCTTTTATTCTAAGCCATCATATTTATTAAACTATTGAAATAGAAATAAAAAACTATGTGAGTAAAGTAATGGTGATTAATTAATTAATTATTAATATTACATATTATTCAAGTACCAAGCCAATTGTAAATTTGAAATATTTACCCATTCAATAGCTTTTCACGTAGATATTCCCCAATGTGTAATTGACTGTTCATGGCAGTGGACCGATAATTGGGCCCCAAGACCATTGGGCCCAGAAGAATTTAAACTCAAAGACAATTGTAATAATAACAAAGTGACACGTTTTCTTTATTGTGTCTGCAGTCACAAGTTTTTCTGAGCTCAATTGTCTTGGGGTGTAATTGTCCTGGGCCCAATTGTCGATGCACCATGAATTAGAAACACGTTGTAGTTGTGAATTAGAAACACGTTGTAGTTGTGAATTAGAAACACGTTGTAGTTGTGAATTAGAAACACGTTGTAGTTGTGAATTAGAAACACGTTGTAGTTGTGAATTAGAAACACGTTGTAGTTGTGAATTAGAAACACGTTGTAGTTGTGAATTAGAAACACGTTGTAGTTGTGAATTAGAAACACGTTGTAGTTGTGAACTAGAAACACGTTGTAGTTGTGAATTAGAAACACGTTGTAGTTGTGAACTAGAAACACGTTGTAGTTGTGAACTAGAAACACGTTGTAGTTGTGAACTAGAAACACGTTGTAGTTGTGAACTAGAAACACGTTGTAGTTGTGAACTAGAAACACGTTGTAGTTGTGAACTAAAAACACGTTGTAGTTGTGAACTAAAAACACGTTGTAGTTGTGAACTAAAAACACGTTGTAGTTGTGAACTAGAAACACGTTGTAGTTGTGAACTAGAAACACGTTGTAGTTGTGAACTAGAAACACGTTGTAGTTGTGAACTAGAAAGACGTTGTAGTTGTGAACTAGAAAGACGTTGTAGTTGTGAACTAAAAACACGTTGTAGTTGTGAACTAAAAACACGTTGTAGTTGTGAACTAGAAACACGTTGTAGTTGTGAACTAGAAACACGTTGTAGTTGTGAACTAAAAACACGTTGTAGTTGTGAACTAGAAACACGTTGTAGTTGTGAACTAGAAACACGTTGTAGTTGTGAACTAGAAACACGTTGTAGTTAGACTTGCTGACACCATTCACTGTCCCAGTCATATGCGATAATATATGCTAATTACCTTCATTCATAGACACTGTACTTGTACTTAGAGGTGAACATAGTACTTAGTACTTAGAGGTGAACACTGTACTTAGTACTTAGAGGTGAACACTGTACTTAGTACTTAGAGGTGAACATAGTACTTAGTACTTAGAGGTGAACACTGTACTTAGTACTTAGAGGTGAACATAGTACTTAGTACTTACAGGTGAACATAGTACTTAGTACTTACAGGTGAACACTGTACTTAGTACTTAGAGGTGAACACTGTACTTAGTACTTAGAGGTGAACACTGTACTTAGTACTTACAGGTGAACATAGTACTTAGTACTTACAGGTGAACACTGTACTTAGTACTTAGAGGTGAACATAGTACTTAGTACTTATAGATACCACTAGTTTTATTAGTTATGGTAAACTATACCATAGTCTAGCTTACCATCAGTTATGGTTGCTATAGCACAAATATTCAATCTAGTCCCCTGTAACTAAATGCTAGCGTCTGTTGTTTTAACCTGAATATCTGCTAAATAGCTAGGGTAAGTTCCCAATTATCGGACACTTAAACATCTTCGATCATATATGAAATATATTAGAATTATTATTTAACTCATATTTTAATTATTTTATACTTTTAATTAAACTTGCCATAATTACATTCAATCTAGTCTGTTTAACACAAATATTGTACTGCAACTTCATGACATTGCAACCAATCTGTACAAATTGCAGTGGCTTGTAATATTAAAAAGACAATTATTTCGTAACTCTTTATAATATTCTTCACGAAGTCAATTAATTCATCAGGATTTATTTTGTTATTTTACTGCAGCCTTTTTTTCACTGTCCCATCACTCTTATAAGTAAAGCACCCAGTCAAGAGATAGTAATTGGAGAATGAGGTGCTATCCATTGGCCCCAAATAACTATAGTTGCTTACATTAGTTGTAGGAGTAGTTGCTCTTTTTAGAGACTCTCAACTCTCATTTAGAGAGCAGATGAGAGCTCTGTGTTAACACTGAATATTCTCATTGAAAAGTCTTCGGGAACTATTGTAATAAAGGCTTAAAACAACATAGTATTGCAATAAGGCACAGTATTGCAAAAAGGCATAGTATTGCAATAAGGCACAGTATTGCAAAAAGGCATAGTATTGCAATAAGGCACAGTATTGCAATAAGGCATAGTATTGCAATAAGGCACAGTATTGCAAAAAGGCATAGTATTGCAATAAGGCACAGTATTGCAAAAAGGCATAGTATTGCAATAAGGCACAGTATTGCAAAAAGGCATAGTATTGCAATAAGGCACAGTATTGCAATAAGGCATAGTATTGCAATAAGGCACAGTATTGCAAAAAGGCATAGTATTGCAATAAGGCACAGTATTGCAAAAAGGCATAGTATTGCAATAAGGCACAGTATTGCAATAAGGCATAGTATTGCAAAAAGGCATAGTATTGCAATAAGGCATAGTATTGCAATAAGGCATAGTATTGCAAAAAGGCACAGTATTGCAATAAGGCATAGTATTGCAATAAGGCATAGTATTGCAAAAAGGCATAGTATTGCAATAAGGCATAGTATTGCAATAAGGCACAGTATTGCAATAAGGCATAGTATTGCAATAAGGCACAGTATTGCAATAAGGCACAGTATTGCAATAAGGCACAGTATTGCAATAAGGCATAGTATTGCAATAAGGCACAGTATTGCAATAAGGCATAGTATCATAGAAATCCTGTACAAAATTATAGTTCGATAAAACTGAAAAAATAGAAATAATGCTAAGCGCTGTTCTCTCCACCATTAATACATTTCAATAATTTGATGTATGTTGTTAGTAATAACTAATTGCAATTACCATCAGGTACTTAACTCACACCTGGTAATTGTTACTTTATCCTATCCAATAACTTTCTCCATCCTAGATTGTATGAATGTGATGTCATAAACAGAATAAAGTCCCTCCAAAGAGTAGATAGTTACTAAATAAGAGTATTACCAAGAGTGTAGATGTTAGATAGGTGTTCATGCTTATCATCTTTGTCACATCTTGCTACTCACTTTGTTTGTGTTACTTAATTGAAATCGTGTACTGTAATTCAAACAAGATAATTTTATTGTTCTTACTTGATGAAGTTATGCACAGTCTTCCATTTCGTTAAACTTATATAATTTATGTTTTTTTTTCCTTTTTAAAACCATTTAATCTATTTTCCACACATAAGATAAAGGAAACATTCGATGTTCATTTAATTAATAAATTATTCAAAGTTTATTTATTTATAATCAAGATAAGAAACACAACAAGTGATCAAAACTAGAAATGAATATAGTTAAAACAAAGATCTATTTTTTCTTCCACCTTTGATTTTTCTTAAGTTTTACCTATTTTATAATGCACTAAATATGATTAGTTGTAATTTATTTTATTTCTTTCTTTTTGAGTGTTCAAGAAGAATAAATTAAACAGCAAGTTTTGGTTGATTTCATTCATAGAAAATATTTAAAACTTTGAAATGTAATTTAAATGAAAATTTAAAACGAGTGATTTTAGAGAATAACATTTAAGCAGATTCTTTTTCCCAGTTTAATATGCAATAATATCTTTGGCAAACACTCTCTGATTCTAGCAGAGTTTTCACCCATAGTCCATCAAACCACATGTTGACCTAGCATTTTCTAATATCTTCCATCCGTTTGTTCACCCACACTGTAATTCTTTACTCCGATAACTGGGCCGGAACAAACAGTCTGATAAGTAGGGGATTCCGTCCATAAAAACCGGAAATGAGCGATAATACTCTACAAATACGAGTCGCACAGATTTGGCTCTAGAGTTGGTTTCATCTGACGCGATTGTGATGATTTGATCGTCAGTTTTTACCAGCAATGGAATGGTATCAGCGTGATTGTGTGTCGGTTCTTATTCTTTAAATTCTATGATTTATTTCGTGTACATTGAGTCTACCAACAACGGTTAACATTTATTGAGGTTGTTATCAATACATACATTGAAGACATTAAAAATTATACGAAAATGAAGTATGGCATAATGGTCTATGTTCTACATTGCTATTGCTCGAATCGTGCACACTATCTAGAGTCTAGACCAATCAGAGACCAGTATTACTCAACACGCAAGGCATCTTAGCTCTCTGGACCAATCAGAGACCAGTATTACTCAACACGCAAGGCATCTTAGCTCTCTGGACCAATCAGAGACCAGTATTACTCAACACGCAAGGCATCTTAGCTCTCTGGACCAATCAGAAACCAGTATTACTCGACACGCAAGGCATCTTAACTCTACACCAATCAGAGAGGGTCATTTTCCCCCTCCTTGTTCTTTTAACAATAAAACACAATATCTTTGCTACTTTTGTTTATCGCACGGCTTATTAGCAGGTGCTTTACTTCGAGAGTAGCATTTCACCTGTCGTCTCTTTGCTTCTTTCTGAATGAAGAGGTGCTATCAACTGCACCAAGAATGCACATACCTCACTTTAACTCCTTCTCAGTGAGATTAAAAACCAAATCCTTGACACTGTTCAACATTTTGCTTCTTGAGTCTATTGATACCTTATGCAAGTAATAAAGTATATTGAGCTTCAAAACAGTAGGCTCATTTCAATGATGTCAAATTGGTAAATATGTTCATTGAGCGTAAGTTGTTGTACACTCATGTCGCAAAAGTTCATGTGTCACACCATTTAATTTAGTACGATTCATTGCCATCACACGGTGTAATTTATTGACAAGTTCAAATGAATAGCGAGATGGCGTAAAGTTATCGAAACAATCAATCTGCGTGACATGTTAGATAGAGTTAGGGTCAGAACTAATATACTGCGCCACCAGTAATGGACGGCAACAAAAAATAGAGCAGAGACTCTCCTCTCCCTTACTTGGTCATTTATCATTTCGCTGTGATAAGTAAGTCCCAGCCTTGATCAAACTGCTAGTTTCTAAGCTTATTAATTATACCAAATGTTCCTCAATGACTCTTTAATATTTTGTGTAATATATTGTGTTTCGGCTTGAAACATAATTTCTAAAGAATTGTATGATCTAAACATTGCTATTGAAATCCATGGTTGCTATTCATTTGTTCACCACTCCATTGGACCGATACTTTTGCAGTTTATTTCTGACAGAGCATTAAATATCTGTATTTGGGGGGAGGGGGTATGCCGTGCCTCAACCCCCCCTGCCAGGTCATTAAAAATCAATAAGTGTGCACTACAACAAACTAGCGGATACAACAAACTACATTACGTTTTCATCTAACAAAATCTAAAAGTGTCGGACCAATGGTGTGTCGGACTAATGAGAAGTTCTCGAAATCCATTTGAAATATAGTATGTATAGTATAGTATAGTTACATACATACTATATTATGTATAGATTAGTATAGTTACATACATACTATAGTATGTATAGTATAGTTACATACATACTATAGTATGTATAGTATAGTTACATACATACTATAGTATGTATAGTATAGTTACATACATACTATAGTATGTATAGATTAGTATAGTTACATACATACTATAGTATGTATAGTATAGTTACATACATACTATAGTATGTATAGTATAGTTACATACATACTATAGTATGTATAGTATAGTATAGTTACATACATACTATAGTATGTATAGTATACTATAGTTACGTACAGACTATAATATGTATAGTATAGTATAGTTACATACATACTACAGTATGTATAGTATGTAATACTAAGGAAAGGAGTATCTTAAGAATGACGTACTGTTCATTGTTCCTCAAACTGAAAGAACTAATCTTCACTCAGCTGTGAGATATATTAGAAACAGTTTCGAGTGTTAGCACATGCTTTCCAATCACCCTCTTCATTCTCTCTTCTTTCCAATCACCCTCTTCATTCTCTCTTCTTTCCAATCACCCTCTTCATTCTCTCTTCTTTCCAATCACCCTCTTCATTCTCTCTTCTTTCCAATCACCCTCTTCATTCTCTCTTCTTTCCAATCACCCTCTCCATTCTCTCTTCTTTCCAATCACCCTCTCCATTCTCTCTTCTTTCCAATCACCCTCTTCATTCTCTCTTCTTTCCAATCACTCTCTCCATTCTCTCTTCTTTCCAATCACCCTCTTCATTCTCTCACTTCATCCTCCCTCTCAAAATTGTGCTGTAGAGTGAGACTTTATTTTAGGGAATTGTTTGTGCTTAGTTATAAAGGTAGAGAAATGGAGGGCACCAGCATGCTTGCACTGCTTCTTACAAAGAATAACCCCAAAGTATCTTCTACAGAGAATACCCTCAAAGTATCTTCTACAAAGAATACCCCCAAAGTATCTTCTACAAAGAATACCCCCAAAGTATCTTCTACAAAGAATACCCCCAAAGTATCTTCTACAGAGAATACCCCCAAAGTATCTTCTACAAAGAATACCCCCAAGGTATCTTCTACAAAGAATACCCCCAAAGTATCTTCTACAAAGAATACCCCCAAAGTATCTTCTACAAAGAATACCCCCAAAGTATCTTCTACAAAGAATACCCCCAAAGTATCTTCTACAGAGAATACCCCCAAAGTATCTTCTACAAAGAATACCCCCAAAGTATCTTCTACAGAGAATACCCCCAAAGTATCTTCTACAAAGAATACCCCCAAAGTATCTTCTACAAAGAATACCCCCAAAGTATCTTCTACAAAGAATACCCCCAAAGTATCTTCTACAAAGAATACCCCCAAAGTATCTTCTACAGAGAATACCCCCAAAGTATCTTCTACAGAGAATACCCCCAAAGTATCTTCTACAGAGAATACCCCCAAAGTATCTTCTACAGAGAATACCCCCAAAGTATCTTCTACAGAGAATACCCCCAAAGTATCTTCTACAAAGAATACCCCCAAAGTATCTTCTACAAAGAATACCCCCAAAGTATCTTCTACAGAGAATACCCCCAAAGTATCTTCTACAGAGAATACCCCCAAAGTATCTTCTACAGAGAATACCCCCAAAGTATCTTCTACAGAGAATACCCCCAAAGTATCTTCTACAGAGAATACCCCCAAAGTATCTTCTACAAAGAATACCCCCAAAGTATCTTCTACAAAGAATACCCCCAAAGTATCTTCTACAAAGAATACCCCCAAAGTATCTTCTACAAAGAATACCCCCAAAGTATCTTCTACAGAGAATACCCCCAAAGTATCTTCTACAGAGAATACCCCCAAAGTATCTTCTACTGTACGTACTGCATGTGTTCCTCTTTTAAAATAGGAGCTCATTCACGGAACTGGTGACAAATACATACCCCTAATTACCACTGCAAGTTCTCTATGTTTTATCTCCCATGAAGTAGGTCTCATTTGTTGAAGTGCTTTCGAACCGCAAGTCGTAACTTTTCTATCTCATTCGAAACTTAATGAGGATTTAGTTACTTTTACTTCTCAGGTTTATGATCAATATAAAAAGGATGGAGTGGGAATAATTATCAGTTAATTTTTACTTACCGTTACTGATTATTTCTTTAATATGAACATATGTTCCGTTGGTGATATTTACCCTTCTACAGAGGAATAATAATAAAAATGTCCACGAAGAAGAACATTTCTTTATTTTCATATTGTTTTCAAACTATATGAAAGATGGATTTTGAAGTAACTATTGATATAGCATTACTGTAGCTTCTATTTGTTAGTACCATTATTATAATTTATGGTAGTACAACATTGCCCCTTAATTCCTCTCCATTCTCCTTTTCCCCCCTCCATTCAACGCATCTCCTGAGGTTTAATTGACTTAGCAAGTATAAGCATTTACAGGCATCATCATTTTCCAATGTACATTTTAATATTCGCAATTATTATTCACTGAACATTAAGAAATGGTAAAAAATATAACTTTTAATACTTCAGTATTGCATGATGTTTAATATGGAATCGTATGTTTCCATGAAAAAATGAATTACATAATTATTACCTAAATCCTTTAATATCTCGTTTTCCAATCTATTTAGATATATCACAAACACTCTAACTTGTTCTGATTTAATTGCTTAATCTTTGTAGTAAAGTTTTAGATAAGCTATCTCTTAACTGTTGTCTCATATCTCCTCTGCTAACTCCACTGAACTCAGTTCTCTGAGTACATTTGTTGTGATAGAAATTAGCATATTGGATCCAATTCTGGCGACAGGCTTGCAGCAGTACCTTGCAAACAGATGTAAGTGATGCTTGTACGTGAAACCTTTCTAACTTGTCTGCCTGGTCATGCGTGGATACAGCAAAAGACTTATTTTAATCTAAAGATGTTAATGGGTATTTAAAGGCAATTAAAATAAGCAATCAATATCGATAGACTATAAGTTGTAGGAGGGAGACTGCTAAAGAATGTACCACAGCAGAACACTGATATTTGACTTCAATTTTATGCAGGAATGTTCTGGTAAAATATGCAAACAACCTCAGAAGTTTCTCGCAGCTTTTTTGGAGTGAAATAACAACATATTTAGAGAAATCGATATCCTAGAAACAATAGATTAAATCACGTCATTAATTACTACATTTATTAATTACCTTTTAAACATTGTTCTGTGGCAATTATTTATCAATATTTAACTTTTAAGTTGTGACTTTTTTTACATTTCACCATCAGCAAAACAAATTATTTAGACACTTTGATATACGAAATATCGCGTTTATTGATAACAGCGTAAAAATGTGAAAGATATGCTATTTTTGCTAGTATATCCCGAGTGTAGAATGTTCCTTGACGTTGCTGAGATCTGTCTATCGATACACTTATACTTTACCCGGTAACACTGCCATTACGCAGATAAGGATATGCCAGCTGAAGTCTGTCCGAAATAATCAGGTGTTTCATCACTTGCCAACACCGTGCATTAGCCAAGATGTGAAAGAGTGATTAGTTTCTCGAGGTGCAGTACTCTAAAGGACTAAAATAGGTGTAGAATTATCACACAAGTGTCGAGTGGTTGTCTGCTCTACCAGACGGTATGATTTGTCTTCTTTGTCTGCACATCTATTTGGTAAGTGTATGGGATAGCTCCTGCCAAGCAAATTTATTCATAAACCATATCTTGTCTTCAAGTTATGCATAAATTACCTCAGAGTTCATCGAATTCGAGTGTAGTTACATATACTTCTATGTGAGTTTGTTTAGACGCTTCTCTAAGTGGCGGGCATATTACCAATTCATTTGTTTCCAATAGTTTATGTCTAGAACCAGTGTGTACTATACTAATCCAAGCGTTTATATAATAACCCTATGCCAAGAAGGTTAGGCCTAACAATCGAATTATAACTCGTTTATTTAGACTAGAATAGAGTGAATTAAAAAGTGTAAGCAGGAAATCTAGGAAAATAAACAGATCTCGAGTTCACTGAACTGCTAGTCTGGGTATCATTTTTTAGGAATCCTCCTATTTATTGGCGTAACTAATGACTGCTCCATTTAGGCAATGTGACGACAGACAGACTCAAAGGGAGTGCCTGCCACACACGTCTCTAAACCTACTAGATTAACTAACACCTAAAAGAGATAGGGCCTATCTTGCTCCATCTAAGAGGTAAGGGAATTATTCCTCTGTCTCCTTTCAAATGAATAAAGCAAAGGAGTGATTAGAATAGGAGGTAGGTAGGTAGGTAAGTGGCTTGCTTTATTCTATATGAGGCTCTATGAGGCTTCTTTAAAGGAACGTCTACACAATGTAGGTCATTCACCTATTTATATCTCAGAACTCCTCCCTTAACCTCTTGTCCTTACAAACGGAAAGAACCTCAAACTAAAATATTTGTGCACCTTTCTAAGGTTTTACGCTAACATTGTCAGTGGAGGATAAAATCTCTTAACATCATTTATTATAATTCAGATAGTTTGTTTATCTCTCTTTTCTTTGGTCTTATTATTAACTAAACTTTAAGGTATTTCACATTACCAGTTTTTGTGATTTTAATCTGCCTATTGCTCTGATAAATGTATGATCTATTATTTAAACTAGTGCATAAACATTAGGTAATTATGTGCGAACACTAGTCTCGAGAGTGTTGAACATATCCTATCTATGTTCGCATTCATTGTCTGCCCTATTATACCTCTGTCCTTTGTATGAATAATTCATGAATTATGTCTTGACTGAAGATGAATTCAGTAGCGGGTCATAAAGCATCCTAGTTTATTAATTCTAAGTACCGATATAACGCGTGTAACTAATTAGTTCACAATTACGTCTTGTTAGAGCAATAGACTTTTACTCTCAGTTATTCAGAGTGAGGCACGACTACACAATAAAATAAAGTGGGCATTATGGTGGGTATTATGATAGACTATAGTGGGTAACTAGGTAGCATGGTATGGTAGGCATTATGGGAGACTTCAGTGGGGATTATGGTATTTTTTTTAGGAGACTTTAGTTGGTAACTAGGTAGCATGCGATACTTATTTTTATCCTATTTTTAAGTTAAAGTATATCATTTAAATATGTAAGTTGTGGAACTGAGTACTAACTAAATATTTAAAGTTTTTTTTATCGAAATATCTTTTTCACATTTAGTATTTTCCTAAGTGGTGTTCCTATAGCAACGCAGGTCGTCGTTCTAATTAGCAGCTAGTGAAGTGTTTAGACTTTGCTTAGCTAAAGCCTGTAAATAAATAGCGAGTAAATAAATAGAGTAACTAGCTAGAGAATAATTACTTTACCTATAGGGTTACAGGTAAAGAGGGAAAGGTGATTTCACCGGTAAAATAACCTGGTAAAATCCATCACAGGTAAATGCTAAATACAGTGTTTCACATAAGGTTAGGTTAGCGGTCTGGTTGGGGTTGACTTCAATGGTGACAAAATGTACACTCTACTGAATTTACCTGGGGTGTGATTTAGCGGGTTATTTTACCTGTAATATACCTTCAGTCACTTTATTGTGAGGGTAATTAGTGACAATGCTTAGAAAGGTGACTAGTCTGAGAGATGAGAATAGAAGAGACAATTGGATGAAGAGTCTCCAGTGTCCAGATCTGTCATTAACAATACCTTAGTATGATATAAACCTATTAACACTAGTTCTAGAAAATGTAAATGTATTATTATGATGTTTATCTTATCATTATATAAAAATCTCGCAACTTTCCTATGTAAATATCTTAAACAAGAATGCCTATTTTTAGTAAAATGTTGAGGCTTCTTCTTCTCAGCTTAATAATCCAAATAGTTATATGGTAAGTTGGTTGGTGTTGGTAGTGTAAAAGTAGCTGTAGATCCACACTGAACACTTGCAGAGTCATGGAGAGTGCTGTCTTTATTTGGGTATTACTTCACCTCTCCAATAATAAAAACAAGTCATTTTGAAATCAAATCTCAGCACATCTTTACTCAATAAAGAATTCTAGTAGATTTTGTTATCGGTTCAAATATAAGCTTTAAATTTAAAACTTTAAGATTTTAAATAATCATATTTCTACAAATCTTACCAGGCAACTGCCACTATGAATTACATGAACAAGTCAGCATGTAAATTATTCTTAATTGACCTTTGTACATTTTGGCTGTAACTCTTATAAAAGGAAGTGCTAACTGAGTGTACTGGGAAGCTATTGACGAGCTGCAGACCGAGAGCTACTTAGCACTATCTTCTAAACAAACCGATGAAGCGGAACCTTCTGACGGATAACTGACATAATTAGCCTTGCTTCTTATACAGAGCTTGAGGTGAAAAACACAGCTTATTTACTCCTCACCATTAAAATGGCAGCCTTTTTTCAGCAGCAGTGAAATTCCTCGAGGTTGATTTCGTCGACAGAATCTCTTGCTCTTCATTTTAAGAGTTCAACAAACCTTTCCAGAGTATATTTACAGCCTATTATAAATATTTATCTCTACTTGCTAGTATAATTCTTGTTTAATTCACAAAGAATCTAATTGTTATCGCTAATCTTCTTAATTTTGGGCCGTTCATTTTTATCTGCCGGTCAATGTTACTCTTAGTTGAGGGACTTTAAATTATACACTTCTGAAACTAAAGGAAAAATTGCTACTCATTTTTCGATATAAGAAGAACTGTTCATTCTATTTGGTATAAACACATCTTTTTATTTTCATATTTTTTATCATTTTGAAGGCAAAGAAATATTGTTGTGGAAGGTATCACAATTGTTCAAATTGTTAAATAATTAACAATGAAAACACAACCGTCCTTTTTGTTTTCAATTATTTGTTAGCTATTTAGTGAACCGAAATAATTACTATAGCGGCCTCTTGCTTCTTTTGGGGACAGTAGAGTATTTTGCGTCATAAGATATCCTTATCTGAAACTAACTAAAGTTCCAGAGATGAGATAATGCAGAGAGAGAGATGAGAAAGTGGTATAAGATGAGATAGAGTAAGTTATATACATAGAGTAAGATAGGAAATATGAGATGTTATAAGTTATATAATATGAGATGGTATAAGTTATATAATATGAGATGGTATAAGTTATATAATATGAGATGGTATAAGTTATATAATAGAAGATAGTGTCCGTATTAGGTGTCTTATCTGCCTGATAGAACTGTTCAAATAGACACATTAGTTGGTATCAATAAAAATTATTAGTAATGAATGATTACTTTATGATGATCAATTTTATACAGTTATTTTTAACTATTATTACAGTTACAGTCTTTCATAAATGATTTACTTGCTTTTTCTCTCCATGTGAAGGAGCATAGCATAAATTCAGTGTCGGTTTACCACTAACTGTACGAGTATGTTGTGGCAATAAATAAATAGCAATCTATCACCAGATTAACTTTAATGCTATTTATAGATTCTTTGAACGAGTTCGGCTCCTACCCATTGACAATTTATGTACCTTTTTGTAGCAGTTAAACTTGAGCTCAATTTAGGAAATTGAAAGTGTTTAAATTGTGTGATTCTTTCGGTGTTATTTGCTGACTCTGTTGATGAATTTTGAAATATTTCGCTACGAGAGATAGAACAACACATACTGTCCATTCATATCGTATAAAGGACATCTTTCTACCAAATTGCACTGCGGAAGCCAGTATATTAGTAATTAATAGTACTCAATTAGTATTTTTTTTCGTCTTTGGGTTGGACGTATGGAACAATCTAGCGTACAAAAAGTAGATCTCTATTATAGACTTTGCCATAAAATGCACCACTCACCTCTATGCAAAAAATGCCTAATTGCAGGTATTGAGGGGAATTTCGTATGCCAATTGTAGCAGAGTGGACAATTAAGTTATCAGTTTTATATGGTCTGAGCTAATGACTAGTGTGCTCTAACACTAATGGTTATACTGCATCCAATGAAGCGATTCACATAATTGCTACAATTAACGTTTTGGAAAAGTGGTACAGAGCCATTTTTAAACTTATCTTGAAGAGACTTTTTTGCGCAACTTTTGAATGACTTTTATTAGGCTATGGAAATAAAAGTGTAGATGTTGCCTTTTTTTGTTTATGTTACAAGTTGTAATAGTGGGAAATATATATGGAATAGTTACTGTTCGAGATGTACTTTCTTCCAAAAAAAATTAATTTCGTATGTTTTGAAATGAATATGTTTAAATTTTGATGTAAATTTTAGTTTTTACATTTGTGCTTTTTGTAAATGGTTTGGCAACTCAATTTGAATTTTATTCATAGAACTTAGAAATGTAAACTTTTTATTTTTTATTAATTATTTTATGTTTTCTGTGTTCATAATCATAGAATTAAAAGAATAATTCTTGAGTTTTTATCTTTTCTTTATTGAAGTCCTTTGCTTACTGCAATAACTTATAGGACCTCAGAGTAAGAAAATGGTTACAGATGCGATTGTGAGCCTTGAACCTCTTGCTTTTCCTACCTCTAGTGAGACAGTTTCTTCTCTAGTGAGACAGTTTCTTCTCCAGTGAGACAGTTTCTTCTCTAGTGAGACAGTTTCTTCTCTAGTGAGACAGTTTCTTCTCTAGTGAGACAGTTTCTTCTCTAGTGAGACAGTTTCTTCTCTAGTGAGACAGTTTCTTCTCTAGTGAGACAGTTTCTTCTCTAGTGAGACAGTTTCTTCTCTAGTGAGACAGTTTCTTCTCTAGTGAGACAGTTTCTTCTCTAGTGAGACAGTTTCTTCTCTAGTGAGACAGTTTCTTCTCTAGTGAGACAGTTTCTTCTCTAGTGAGACAGTTTCTTCTCTAGTGAGACAGTTTCTTCTCTGGTGAGACAGTTTCTTCTCTAGTGAGACAGTTTCTTCTCTAGTGAGACAGTTTCTTCTCTAGTGAGACAGTTTCTTCTCTGGTGAGACAGTTTCTTCTCTGGTGAGACAGTTTCTTCTCTAGTGAGACAGTTTCTTCTCTAGTGAGACAGTTTCTTCTCTAGTGAGACAGTTTCTTCTCTAGTGAGACAGTTTCTTCTCTAGTGAGACAGTTTCTTCTCCAGTGAGACAGTTTCTTCTCTGGTGAGACAGTTTCTTCTCTGGTGAGACAGTTTCTTCTCTAGTGAGACAGTTTCTTCTCTAGTGAGACAGTTTCTTCTCTAGTGAGACAGTTTCTTCTCTAGTGAGACAGTTTCTTCTCTACTGAGACAGTTTCTTCTCTAGTGAGACAGTTTCTTCTCTAGTGAGACAGTTTCTTCTCTAGTGAGACAGTTTCTTCTCTAGTGAGACAGTTTCTTCTCTAGTGAGACAGTTTCTTCTCTAGTGAGACAGTTTCTTCTCTAGTGAGACAGTTTCTTCTCTAGTGAGACAGTTTCCTCTCTAGTGAGACAGTTTCTTCTCTAGTGAGACAGTTTCTTCTCTAGTGAGACAGTTTCTTTTCTAGTGAGACAGTTTCTTCTCTAGTGAGACAGTTTCTTCTCTAGTGAGACAGTTTCTTCTCTAGTGAGACAGTTTCTTCTCTAGTGAGACAGTTTCTTCTCTAGTGACACAGTTTCTTCTCTAGTGACACAGTTTCTTCTCTAGTGAGACAGTTTCTTCTCTAGTGAGACAGTTTCTTCTCTAGTGACACAGTTTCTTCTCTAGTGACACAGTTTCTTCTCTAGTGAGACAGTTTCTTCTCTAGTGAGACAGTTTCTTCTATAGTGAGACAGTTTCTTCTCTAGTGAGACAGTTTCTTCTCCAGTGAGACAGTTTCTTCTCTAGTGAGACAGTTTCTTCTCTAATGAGACAGTTTCTTCTCTAGTGAGACAGTTTCTTCTCCAGTGAGACAGTTTCTTCTCTAATGAAGCTATTTGTTAGGACAATTATTCCTAAGTTCTCTATTTTCTCACCGTAAGGTCAGGGCCTCAAAGTTAACCCCATTAAAATAATTACCTGCTGTGGTTAAAAATGTGGTCAATTTTGTCAATCATTGAATTTTCCATTGGAAGTCATCGCTGTGAAGACTTTTGTGAAGGGCATTTTAAATAATTAGAGTTGAAAGTAAAATGTCCGTGCATGATAAACAATTAATTGATTAATGTGAAATAGGAAAATTCTGAATATAAAAAATATGAAATCTTTAAAATTGAATGCTGTTCTTTTCCTTGCAAGCAACATTACTTATAATTTCTCCTCCCTTGTTTCGTTTTTCTATTGCCTTTCTATAGCCGTAATATATCACTATAATATCAGGCTGTTCAGGGGACACTTTTCATTGTAAATATAGTTCAGGGGACTACACATAGTCTCAATGGAATTAATCATGAGGAATAAAACTGTAGCGCTAAATAAATTCATGTCTACTGCCAATTAAGTGAACAATTTATTTTCCTAAAATGTGATAAAAGTGCATACAATTTATATGGTTATTAAATGGTACTAAACAATTTGTCTATCTTCATTTTATATTATAAATTGCATGGAAAAAAGTAATCGGTGTGCAATTTACCTACATTCTTTTTTTAGACCAAATTCGTTCTTCAAAACATAAACTGTAAATTCTCATGGCAATAATTTACAATTTTCTTATGATACTCCTCAATTACTCCGTATTAATTATAGGTAGTACTATTTATTGCATTAGTTACTCCATATTAATTATAGGTAGTACTATTTATTGCATTAGTTACTCCATATTAATTATAGATAGTACTATTTATTGCATTAGTTACTCCATATTAATTATAGGTAGTACTATTTATTGCATTAGTTACTCCATATTAATTATAGGTACTACTATTTATTGCATTAGTTACTCCATATTAATTATAGGTAGTACTATTTATTGCATTAGTTACTCCATATTAATTATAGGTAGTACTATTTATTGCATTAGTTACTCCATATTAATTATAGGTAGTACTATTTATTGCATTAGTTACTCCATATTAATTATAGGTACTACTATTTATTGCATTAGTTACTCCATATTAATTATAGGTAGTACTATTTATTGCATTAGTTACTCCATATTAATTATAGGTAGTACTATTTATTGCATTAGTTACTCCATATTAATTATAGGTAGTACTATTTATTGCATTAGTTACTCCATATTAATTATAGGTAGTACTATTTATTGCATTAGTTACTCCATATTAATTATAGGTAGTACTATTTATTGCATTAGTTACTCCATATTAATTATAGGTAGTACTATTTATTGCATTAGTTACTCCATATTAATTATAGGTAGTACTATTTATTGCAGATCACTTAGACCAGTTGATGATAGTGTGAACAAATTTTCTTTAGTCTTAGAATCTATGTTCTATAGGAATAAAAGAAAAACATAAATGAAAACTGATGCCCATTTTATGGCAGACTGAACAAAAATTAGTTCACTATAGACTCATAGAGGCTACTTCCTCACTCAGAACGCTACGTTCACTATATAGGATTTCAATATAGAGGAGTTGTACTGCATCTAAAAGGTATGTGATTTTTTCCTTTATCAGTGGTGTGTTTAGAACTGATAAGGAAGTCTCAGTGTTATCAGTGGTGTGTTTAGAACTGATAAGGAAGTCTCAGTGTTATCAGTGGTGTGTTTAGAACTGATAAGGAAGTCTCAGTGTTATCAGTGGTGTGTTTAGAACTGATAAGGAAGTCTCAGTGTTATCAGTGGTGTGTTTAGAACTGATAAGGAAGTCTCAGTGTTATCAGTGGTGTGTTTAGAACTGATAAGGAAGTCTCAGTGTTATCAGTGCTGTGTTTAGAACTGATAAGGAAGTCTCAGTGTTATCAGTGGTGTGATTAGAACTGATAAGGAAGTCTCAGTGTTATCAGTGGTGTGTTTAGAACTGATAAGGAAGTCTCAGTGTTATCAGTGGTGTGTTTAGAACTGATAAGGAAGTCTCAGTGTTATCAGTGGTGTGTTTAGAACTGATAAGAAAGTCTCAGTGTTATCAGTGGTGTGTTTAGAACTGATAAGGAAGTCTCAGTGTTATCAGTGGTGTGTTTAGAACTGATAAGGAAGTCTCAGTGTTATCAGTGGTGTGTTTAGAACTGATAAGGAAGTCTCAGTGTTATCAGTGGTGTGTTTAGAACTGATAAGGAAGTCTCAGTGTTATCAGTGGTGTGTTTAGAACTGATAAGGAAGTCTCAGTGTTATCAGTGGTGTGTTTAGAACTGATAAGGAAGTCTCAGTGTTATCAGTGGTGTGTTTAGAACTGATAAGGAAGTCTCAGTGTTATCAGTGGTGTGTTTAGAACTGATAAGGAAGTCTCAGTGTTATCAGTGGTGTGATTAGAACTGATAAGGAAGTCTCAGTGTTATCAGTGGTGTGTTTAGAACTGATAAGGAAGTCTCAGTGTTATCAGTGGTGTGTTTAGAACTGATAAGGAAGTCTCAGTGTTATCAGTGCTGTGTTTAGAACTGATAAGGAAGTCTCAGTGTTATCAGTGCTGTGTTTAGAACTGATAAGGAAGTCTCAGTGTTATCAGTGCTGTGTTTAGAACTGATAAGGAAGTCTCAGTGTTATCAGTGGTGTGTTTAGAACTGATAAGGAAGTCTCAGTGTTATCAGTGGTGTGATTAGAACTGATAAGGAAGTCTCAGTGTTATCAGTGCTGTGTTTAGAACTGATAAGGAAGTCTCAGTGTTATCAGTTGTGTGTTTAGAACTGATAAGGAAGTCTCAGTGTTATCAGTGGTGTGATTAGAACTGATAAGGAAGTCTCAGTGTTATCAGTGCTGTGTTTAGAACTGATAAGGAAGTCTCAGTGTTATCAGTGGTGTGTTTAGAACTGATAAGGAAGTCTCAGTGTTATCAGTGGTGTGTTTAGAACTGATAAGGAAGTCTCAGTGTTATCAGTGGTGTGATTAGAACTGATAAGGAAGTCTCAGTGTTATCAGTGCTGTGTTTAGAACTGATAAGGAAGTCTCAGTGTTATCAGTGGTGTGTTTAGAACTGATAAGGAAGTCTCAGTGTTATCAGTGGTGTGTTTAGAACTGATAAGGAAGTCTCAGTGTTATCAGTGGTGTGTTTAGAACTGATAAGGAAGTCTCAGTGTTATCAGTGGTGTGTTTAGAACTGATAAGGAAGTCTCAGTGTTATCAGTGGTGTGTTTAGAACTGATAAGGAAGTCTCAGTGTTATCAGTGCTGTGTTTAGAACTGATAAGGAAGTCTCAGTGTTATCAGTGGTGTGTTTAGAACTGATAAGGAAGTCTCAGTGTTATCAGTGGTGTGATTAGAACTGATAAGGAAGTCTCAGTGTTATCAGTGCTGTGTTTAGAACTGATAAGGAAGTCTCAGTGTTATCAGTGGTGTGTTTAGAACTGATAAGGAAGTCTCAGTGTTATCAGTGCTGTGTTTAGAACTGATAAGGAAGTCTCAGTGTTATCAGTGCTGTGTTTAGAACTGATAAGGAAGTCTCAGTGTTATCAGTGGTGTGTTTAGAACTGATAAGGAAGTCTCAGTGTTATCAGTGGTGTGTTTAGAACTGATAAGAAAGTCTCAGTGTTATCAGTGGTGTGTTTAGAACTGATAAGGAAGTCTCAGTGTTATCAGTGGTGTGTTTAGAACTGATAAGGAAGTCTCAGTGTTATCAGTGGTGTGTTTAGAACTGATAAGGAAGTCTCAGTGTTATCAGTGGTGTGTTTAGAACTGATAAGGAAGTCTCAGTGTTATCAGTGCTGTGTTTAGAACTGATAAGGAAGTCTCAGTGTTATCAGTGCTGTGTTTAGAACTGATAAGGAAGTCTCAGTGTTATCAGTGGTGTGTTTAGAACTGATAAGGAAGTCTCAGTGTTATCAGTGGTGTGTTTAGAACTGATAAGGAAGTCTCAGTGTTATCAGTGCTGTGTTTAGAACTGATAAGGAAGTCTCAGTGTTATCAGTGGTGTGATTAGAACTGATAAGGAAGTCTCAGTGTTATCAGTGCTGTGTTTAGAACTGATAAGGAAGTCTCAGTGTTATCAGTGGTGTGATTAGAACTGATAAGGAAGTCTCAGTGTTATCAGTGCTGTGTTTAGAACTGATAAGGAAGTCTCAGTGTTATCAGTGGTGTGTTTAGAACTGATAAGGAAGTCTCAGTGTTATCAGTGGTGTGTTTAGAACTGATAAGGAAGTCTCAGTGTTATCAGTGGTGTGATTAGAACTGATAAGGAAGTCTCAGTGTTATCAGTGGTGTGTTTAGAACTGATAAGGAAGTCTCAGTGTTATCAGTGGTGTGATTAGAACTGATAAGGAAGTCTCAGTGTTATCAGTGGTGTGTTTAGAACTGATAAGGAAGTCTCAGTGTTATCAGTGGTGTGTTTAGAACTGATAAGGAAGTCTCAGTGTTATCAGTGCTGTGTTTAGAACTGATAAGGAAGTCTCAGTGTTATCAGTGCTGTGTTTAGAACTGATAAGGAAGTCTCAGTGTTATCAGTGGTGTGTTTAGAACTGATAAGGAAGTCTCAGTGTTATCAGTGGTGTGTTTAGAACTGATAAGGAAGTCTCAGTGTTATCAGTGGTGTGATTAGAACTGATAAGGAAGTCTCAGTGTTATCAGTGGTGTGTTTAGAACTGATAAGGAAGTCTCAGTGTTATCAGTGGTGTGATTAGAACTGATAAGGAAGTCTCAGTGTTATCAGTGGTGTGATTAGAACTGATAAGGAAGTCTCAGTGTTATCAGTGCTGTGTTTAGAACTGATAAGGAAGTCTCAGTGTTATCAGTGGTGTGTTTAGAACTGATAAGGAAGTCTCAGTGTTATCAGTGGTGTGTTTAGAACTGATAAGGAAGTCTCAGTGTTATCAGTGGTGTGTTTAGAACTGATAAGGAAGTCTCAGTGTTATCAGTGGTGTGATTAGAACTGATAAGGAAGTCTCAGTGTTATCAGTGGTGTGTTTAGAACTGATAAGGAAGTCTCAGTGTTATCAATGGTGTGTTTAGAACTGATAAGGAAGTCTCAGTGTTATCAGTGGTGTGTTTAGAACTGATAAGGAAGTCTCAGTGTTATCAGTGGTGTGTTTAGAACTGATAAGGAAGTCTCAGTGTTATCAGTGGTGTGTTTAGAACTGATAAGGAAGTCTCAGTGTTATCAGTGGTGTGTTTAGAACTGATAAGGAAGTCTCAGTGTTATCAGTGGTGTGTTTAGAACTGATAAGGAAGTCTCAGTGTTATCAGTGGTGTGTTTAGAACTGATAAGGAAGTCTCAGTGTTATCAGTGGTGTGTTTAGAACTGATAAGGAAGTCTCAGTGTTATCAGTGGTGTGTTTAGAACTGATAAGGAAGTCTCAGTGTTATCAGTGGTGTGTTTAGAACTGATAAGGAAGTCTCAGTGTTATCAGTGCTGTGTTTAGAACTGATAAGGAAGTCTCAGTGTTATCAGTGGTGTGTTTAGAACTGATAAGGAAGTCTCAGTGTTATCAGTGGTGTGATTAGAACTGATGAGGAAGTCTCAGTGTTATCAGTGGTGTGTTTAGAACTGATAAGGAAGTCTCAGTGTTATCAGTGGTGTGTTTAGAACTGATAAGGAAGTCTCAGTGTTATCAGTGGTGTGTTTAGAACTGATAAGGAAGTCTCAGTGTTATCAGTGGTGTGTTTAGAACTGATAAGGAAGTCTCAGTGTTATCAGTGCTGTGTTTAGAACTGATAAGGAAGTCTCAGTGTTATCAGTGGTGTGATTAGAACTGATAAGGAAGTCTCAGTGTTATCAGTGGTGTGTTTAGAACTGATAAGGAAGTCTCAGTGTTATCAGTGGTGTGATTAGAACTGATAAGGAAGTCTCAGTGTTATCAGTGGTGTGTTTAGAACTGATAAGGAAGTCTCAGTGTTATCAGTGGTGTGATTAGAACTGATAAGGAAGTCTCAGTGTTATCAGTGGTGTGTTTAGAACTGATAAGGAAGTCTCAGTGTTATCAGTGCTGTGTTTAGAACTGATAAGGAAGTCTCAGTGTTATCAGTGGTGTGATTAGAACTGATAAGGAAGTCTCAGTGTTATCAGTGGTGTGTTTAGAACTGATAAGGAAGTCTCAGTGTTATCAGTGGTGTGTTTAGAACTGATAAGGAAGTCTCAGTGTTATCAGTGGTGTGTTTAGAACTGATATGGAAGTCTCAGTGTTATCAGTGGTGTGATTAGAAC
Source organism: Caprella mutica (assembly GCA_947561585.1). Taxonomy (NCBI): domain Eukaryota; kingdom Metazoa; phylum Arthropoda; class Malacostraca; order Amphipoda; family Caprellidae; genus Caprella; species Caprella mutica. The sequence continues at coordinate 25,879 of CANNZV010000252.1, forward strand.
TGATAAGGAAGTCTCAGTGTTATCAGTGCTGTGTTTAGAACTGATAAGGAAGTCTCAGTGTTATCAGTGGTGTGTTTAGAACTGATAAGGAAGTCTCAGTGTTATCAGTGGTGTGTTTAGAACTGATAAGGAAGTCTCAGTGTTATCAGTGGTGTGATTAGAACTGATAAGGAAGTCTCAGTGTTATCAGTGCTGTGTTTAGAACTGATAAGGAAGTCTCAGTGTTATCAGTGGTGTGATTAGAACTGATAAGGAAGTCTCAGTGTTATCAGTGGTGTGATTAGAACTGATAAGGAAGTCTCAGTGTTATCAGTGCTGTGTTTAGAACTGATAAGGAAGTCTCAGTGTTATCAGTGGTGTGTTTAGAACTGATAAGGAAGTCTCAGTGTTATCAGTGGTGTGTTTAGAACTGATAAGGAAGTCTCAGTGTTATCAGTGGTGTGTTTAGAACTGATAAGGAAGTCTCAGTGTTATCAGTGGTGTGTTTAGAACTGATAAGGAAGTCTCAGTGTTATCAGTGGTGTGTTTAGAACTGATAAGGAAGTCTCAGTGTTATCAGTGGTGTGATTAGAACTGATAAGGAAGTCTCAGTGTTATCAGTGCTGTGTTTAGAACTGATAAGGAAGTCTCAGTGTTATCAGTGGTGTGATTAGAACTGATAAGGAAGTCTCAGTGTTATCAGTGGTGTGTTTAGAACTGATAAGGAAGTCTCAGTGTTATCAGTGGTGTGTTTAGAACTGATAAGGAAGTCTCAGTGTTATCAGTGGTGTGATTAGAACTGATAAGGAAGTCTCAGTGTTATCAGTGGTGTGTTTAGAACTGATAAGGAAGTCTCAGTGTTATCAGTGGTGTGTTTAGAACTGATAAGGAAGTCTCAGTGTTATCAGTGCTGTGTTTAGAACTGATAAGGAAGTCTCAGTGTTATCAGTGCTGTGTTTAGAACTGATAAGGAAGTCTCAGTGTTATCAGTGCTGTGTTTAGAACTGATAAGGAAGTCTCGCCAGTTTACCTGCTTACCATGTTAGTGCTCATTAGTGGGGAGATAAGGTAATTGTATGTGTTTGCAAATTTATTTGTTACTTTGCTGCAAATGCGTGAGATTCTCAAAGATGATATTTGTAAAAAATTAAAATGGTTAAAAGCTATTCTTTTATTTTAGAAAGACATTATTTGCTTTTAGCTAGAAGGTTTCATCATTTTTTTTAATTGTCTTCAAAATTGCTGCATCTATAGTTTATTTTTGTGGGACTTTCTCTTGCATTTTAAACTGAAATCTTTTCAAATTTAAAATAGAAATATTAGAATTTAATGAAGGAAAAATAATATTTATTGTTAAGTCTTGTATTTTCTTTATGAACAAACTATGTATAAATTACATGAGAATCGAATGAATCTATACTACGCTCGATGATTATTTACTTGAAATTCTTTTGTTGAATCTAATCCAATTATTATTTGTTTTTATAAACTATCATAATACTTTAAAAGCTCGTAAAAATGAACTGGAAAACGAATAGAATTTCAGTGTTTTAGTTTTAAGACTTTCAGTATTTTTCATTCTTGGGTGTTCCTTTTATATTTTATGTGAAACAAAATATTAAATATTTGTTCTCTTGTAACTCACATTTCTATTGCATATCACAGGTTATTTTAAAGACTGTGATGTATGCTATTGTATGTATTTTACTAATAAGATATATTGTGGTTAAATAGTTCTGCAAAATAAAGTAAAAGAAAATATATCCCGTACTGGATACTTGGTTTGAATGATTTCCAATATTAAATAGTCAGGTATCTCATAAATAAACTGTATTATATCAGTACTTTACTTCCTATCCCATTCTACGAGTTATTGTGTAACTTTTCCTATTCTTGATTTAAGTTTGACATCATAAACTGAAGAGTAATAATTTATCTATTTTTCTTGCTGTTGAGACTACGCCTCAATTGTTATTTCTTTGCCATTATTTGCTAGTTATTCTATTTCTTTGCCATTACTTACTAGTTATTCTATTTCTTTGCCATTACTTACTAGTTATTCTATTTATTTGCCATTACTTACTAGTTATTCTATTTATTTGCCATTATTTACTAGTTATTCTATTTATTTGCCATTACTTACTAGTTATTCTATTTATTTGCCATTATTTACTAGTTATTCTATTTATTTGCCATTATTTACTAGTTATTCTATTTCTTTGCCATTATTTGCTAGTTATTCTATTTCTTTGCCATTACTTACTAGTTATTCTATTTATTTGCCATTATTTACTAGTTATTCTATTTCTTTGCCATTATTTACTAGTTATTCTATTTCTTTGCCATTATTTACTAGTTATTCTATTTCTTTGCCATTATTTGCTAGTTATTCTATTTCTTTGCCATTACTTACTAGTTATTCTATTTATTTGCCATTATTTACTAGTTATTCTATTTCTTTGCCATTATTTACTAGTTATTCTATTTCTTTGCCATTATTTACTAGTTATTCTATTTCTTTGCCATTATTTACATTGTTTGTTTATAAGTTCTCACCCCTCCTATAAATCTCTATATTCCCTCTCCCATAAATCTATAAGAGAGAGAGAGAGACTAATGGTCACACTTTCAGGGGTTTGACCTCTCTGACTGCTCTGCCAACCACTGGGGAAAAATGATTCGCACTTATGGGTCATATTGACCCTCAGTTCTGGGTCATGGTGAGCTCTGTTTCGAAATATACAAATTATTTCTATTAATTTATTGCATATAATTTGTTTCAAATTATCATTAGAAGAATTAGGATTGAAATTATATAATTTTCTTTCATATTCACGATTCAAATGCATACATAATTGCCTAACTGGCACCCTAACCCCTGTGATACACTATTCTAGACATTAGAGCTTCTTTTGTTGTAGTTCCGGTAATCGAAACCTTTTCTTTATCCATTTTCTTATGGCAAATCAGTTTTTTTCTATCTTTTCTTATTCTGTTTAGACAAGATATCTGAATCTTTTTCTAAATTAGAATTTTTATTTATTTAACTATCACTTCATGCTGTTTTCTTTCTCCTTTTACATTCCTTTCTTTCCATGCCTATTTTCACTGCATTATTAGCAATTTAGTAATTTTGTTTTATTATTCTAGCTATGTTTCCCACAGTCCGTGTTTGTATATTTTCCATTAGAATATAAAGTGCTATAATCTCCTGTGGAATTGTTTCTCAGTTTCATAGGAAAATACTTTCTCAGTTTCAGAGGAAAATACTTTCTCAGTTTCAGAGGAAAATAATTTCTCAGTTTCATAGGAAAATAATTTCTCAGTTTCAGAGGAAAATACTTTCTCAGTTTCAGAGGAAAATAATTTCTCAGTTTCATAGGAAAATAATTTCTCGGTTTCAGAGGAAAATAATTTCTCAGTTTCATAGGAAAATAATTTCTCAGTTTCATAGGAAAATACTTTCTCGGTTTCAGAGGAAAATAATTTCTCAGTTTCATAGGAAAATAATTTCTCAGTTTCATAGGAAAATACTTTCTCGGTTTCAGAGGAAAATAATTTCTCAGTTTCATAGGAAAATAATTTCTCAGTTTCATAGGAAAATACTTTCTCGGTTTCAGAGGAAAATAATTTCTCAGTTTCATAGGAAAATACTTTCTCGGTTTCAGAGGAAAATAATTTCTCAGTTTCATAGGAAAATAATTTCTCAGTTTCATAGGAAAATAATTTCTCAGTTTCATAGGAAAATAATTTCTCAGTTTCATAGGAAAATAATTTCGTTTAAGAGGATCGACTACCTTCAGAAAAGCTACAAATTGAAAGAATGAAATAGAAATTGCATTTATTCGCCTAAAACACTCCTACAGGTGTGTAGAATGCACTGTGTAAATATTACAGTTATAGCTCTTCTGTAGCGCCTGTAGTGGGGGTGAGAGGTGGAGAATGGCTTGGAACGCCTCCGCCTTCATCACCCCGGAGGGGTCTGGAAGTTGATTCGCGGCTATTTGGGGGAAAACAACCACCCACCCCGTCACTCTAGGCTCTAATAAGAAATCAGTGCCACACTTACTTTTCTGCGAGGAGGATATGCAGCTTTTGAAACTTCCACATCCTTCTAGAGCGCAATGAACTGATGGTAGCGATGTTTCAGTCTCTCCTGAACAGTCTCGCTTTTGGATGATTGACGTTTAATTTCTGTCAGTTTTTGTTGTATAGAGACGTGGCAGGAATCGTTTTAAAGAGAAAGAGGTGCTGTATAATGCAACATGGCATTTCTTAAAAATAGTTGAATTGAAAAAAATTATAGCTAAATGAATTTGAAAAAATACTCAAAAAATAGAGGTTTTCCAAAAAATAATTGGTTAAAAATCCATAACTTCTAAACAAAACTTTGAATTTGAAATATCTCATTGTCACATCGTATAACGCGTCTTCCTCTTTCTAGTCAATCCTGTCTCGTTAGTCTGATCGAAAATGTGAAGTTGGATTCAAGCGTTGAAGTTACCCCTGAAATAATCGTTTTCTATTGTATTGGTTGTAGCCAAATTTTAGCACGTAAAACAAAAAAAATTCCTTTGTCCTTTTCTCCATGTTTACCAACTCTCAGAACCTCAAACTATTAATTAGGAAAAAATTCTGAAGGCAGCCGATCCCTCTAACTGGAATTAATTATTATAACTTTTTCAATCATTTGAATTAATTAAGTTTTATTCAATTCATCAGTCGTTACTTTATCAATTTCAATTATTAGTTTAGGTTTCATTTTAGAATAGGGCAAATTAAGAGTTATCGAACAGTTCCACTTTTACGAACATATAAGAAAATATTATATTATAATTATTAATTACTGTAACTTTGCTATTAATTGTTATCCATTATATCTGCAATTGAAATAAAAGTTGAACAATAATTTCTATATACTCTTTTCTTCTGATCGACAATGTACAACCGTACAATAACTCAGCACTTACCCACTCTCTGAAGCAGAACACACTTTGTTTAACTTTTTACCAATATTGTTAATTCGAACTGTCATTTTTGACTGACGTGGTACACTAGAGTAAACTGGCATTGTTGTTGCTCATAAATTGGCATTTTAGTATAGGAGGGCGTGGCATGTATAGGAGGTGGGCGTGGCTATCAAATGTATGAAAGCTTTCAATTGAAATAGAGATTTAAAAGTCTAAAGTAAACACGAAGAAAACCTTCCCATGATAGAGATGTAAACTACTTACACTTTGGGGACTTGGAGTTAGGAGAAGAGGTGTGATGTAACTCGTTATTTCAATGGTATCCGTGATACGTGCTATTCGTATCCGTGATACCTACACCTCGTATCAGTGATACCTAAACCTCGTATCCGTGATACCTACACCTCGTATCAGTGATACCTACACCTCGTATCCGTGATACCTACACCTCGTATCCGTGATACCTGAAAGTATCATGTATACGAATTTCCAATGCAACTAATATTATGTATTTCTTATATGACTGAGAATGTAGAACTGTTCCATAACTTGCAACTTTGCCTCTAATGTTAAATAGTTTGTCTGTTTAAAATAGAGGAAATGGGTGGTGGTTCTCTTTTGATGAATAATGAATAGAAAAATGATAGGTAATTTCAAAACCTAATGAATAATGAATTTTTTAGATTAATTATATATAAATTTATATAATTGGGATTTAATTTATTGTTTAATTAAATTGTTGTAAATTTATATTGTAAATTTTATTTTCCTAATGATATAAGTATTGAAATCATGTCAAACATTAAAATCATGTCAAACATTGAAATAATAGTTTCCCCTCCCTATCACGATAAATAACTGTATGTTTTATTTGTTACTCACATGCAAGTACATGTCATTTAACTTTAAGATGGCCTCACTCCTATTGTACCTGTCACTATAATATAAACAAAATACTTAACACACTATTTATTACCTCCAATAATTAATTTACTAGGAATGAAAATTGTGAAACGTTTCTGTGTAGCGACTTTAAAAACTATCAATATTATGATTACTGATCAATGGGGTAAGTTACGAATTATCGGTCAGTTCTACATCTTCAGTCATATAAAAAACAATATAGAAATTTGTTATTATTACACAGTGCTATCTAATAACTCTGGTTTGCAGAAGTATTAGATAGCACTGTGTAATAATAACAATTTTTATATTGTTTTTTCTTATATGACCGAAGATGTAGTATTGACCGATAATTTGGTACTTACCCTATTCGTATTTATTCATTAATAGTAAGTTAAAAAGTATAATTGGGAGAGTTCTGAATTATCGGACGGTTCCACAGTTTCGATCATGTTGAATTATTTATTTTCTCTTATGGTCGAAAATGTGCAACCGCCTATAACTCGGAACTCACCCCATTCGATAGATTGAATCTTTTTGATCCGACTTTCGCGCCAAAATTTGATATACAGTTTCTTCACATTCCATACACATGACATTATTAACTTGTGACTCAATGGCAATGGGTTAATGTTAGAATGAATATCTTATTAATTGAAAAAACTCTAATTATCTCTGTAGACAAATGACTGTGTGTTATTTGTCACATCTTTGCGGTGGTACTCTGTGTGGACTGCACTCTCTAACAACTCATAAACTTCATCGTGTGGGTGCAAACTTCTAGTGCAAACTTCTAGTGCAAAGTTCTAGTGCAAACTTCTAGTGCAAACTTCTAGTGCAAACTTCTAGTGCAAAGTTCTAGTGCAAAGTTCTAGTGCAAAGTTCTAGTGCAAACTTCTAGTGCAAACTTCTAGTGCAAACTTCTAGTGCAAAGTTCTAGTGCAAAGTTCTAGTGCAAACTTCTAGTGCAAATTTCTAGTGCAAACTTCTAGTGCAAACTTCTAGTGCAAACTTCTAGTGCAAAGTTATTGTACATATTTTCTTACAAAATGTTTGCTTAATGTTTTGTTTAATGTTTTAGTTATTGTTAACTGTCCTGTCCCCTGTGACGTGTAATGTGTGTTTGGCACTCTGAAATAACAGCTGATGCCAAGAGAGAGGACAGGGGGGGGGGGGGAGAAGGGACAGGGGGGGGGGGGGAGAAGGGACAGGGGGGGGGGTCTGTCCCCCCGTGGCACCGTAAAAAGGTCAGGGGATAATAGTTCTTTAGTGACTTTGTATTTGTTTTACCTGCTTGTAATACATGTAATATATTTCATTGGTTGTTTGAAGTTGTTTATTTCAGTGTATTTCATCCAATGTTTTTATTGGGCTGTTGGTGTATTGCAGGTGATGTATATTTTATTTTGTATACCGAAATGTTTCTTTGTAATTCTGTCTCTCTAATGCAATAAGCACTGAGAAGTATATTGAGTAGTTACTATTCATCAAGATTACGCTGCTCTCATTTCGACAGAGTGTTCTGTTAATGGTGTCTCTTGTGCTAATAGTCAGCTATTTAATAGCTAACTATGTGAAATAGTGTGAAGAAAATTCAAGGCAAACGACTATATGTATTTATTGTATAGGATTAATGAATTGGTATGATATACAAATATTTGTATTATTTTAGGGCTAGCAATTGACTATACAATTCCAATCATATCGTGTACATAGATGTGTAGTTAGAACATATGTACATTACTACAAACAACTATTACTATATGTACTTATACTTATTGTATGATATATCCAACCTTTGCAGTTATGCTGTCTTTTCCCCTAATTTTCCCCTCAAATAACTTTTTTTTGCATTAGAGTGTAAATGTTCTACTACTTCCAAGAGAATTACATTAGACTTCATTTTTATTATCATCATCGAGTTGTTCTTTGATGCAACCACTCCCACGTGAAGCTAATCTCGAGTGGAAAAAACTAATAATTATGAAGAGGTAAATTTGAAGGTAATGAAGAGTGCTGAAGAGAGTAATGAAGAGTGCTGAAGAGAGTAATGAAGGGTGCTGAAGAGAGTAATGAAGGGTGCTGAAGAGAGTAATGAAGGGTGCTGAAGAGAGTAATGAAGGGTGCTGAAGAGAGTAATGAAGGGGGCTGAAGAGAGTAATGAAGGGTGCTGAAGAGGGTAATGAAGAGTGCTGAAGAGGGTAATGAAGAGTGCTGAAGAGAGTAATGAAGGGTGCTGAAGAGGGTAATGAAGAGTGCTGAAGAGGGTAATGAAGAGTGCTGAAGAGAGTAATGAAGGGTGCTGAAGAGGGTAATGAAGGGTGCTGAAGAGAGTAATGAAGGGTGCTGAAGAGGGTAATGAAGAGTGCTGAAGAGAGTAATGAAGGGTGCTGAAGAGGGTAATGAAGAGTGCTGAAGAGAGTAATGAAGGGTGCTGAAGAGGGTAATGAAGGGTGCTGAAGAGAGTAATGAAGGGTGCTGAAGAGGGTAATGAAGGGTGCTGAAGAGAGTAATGAAGGGTGCTGAAGAGAGTAATGAAGGGTGCTGAAGAGAGTAATGAAGGGTGCTGAAGAGAGTAAATAATCACAAGGCTACCTTTTATTTATATTATCTAACCGAATTGATATTTGTTTCTATATCTGATGTATACATATCTTTTCACCTAATAAATACTACATTTATTCATTCACTTTAAATGTTATAACTAGGAAATAGAGAGACATTGGGAATAACAACTAAAATGTAGGGAATAATTAATCAAAATATTACGCTTAGTATTTCGAGTATTTAATAACTAAACTGATTAAATTGCTTCTCTATGTTTCAAGTGTAAATTAGAGTGTGTTTGCTAGGTATGATCTAAATAATCTATCGAATGTAACAATATCTGATGCTATAGCCTTCATAGTGTGAAGCGTGTGAAACTATAGCGGCTTTATCGTAGACAATGAGTGGCAACATTACACCGTGACAATGTGCCATGGGGACATAGGTATTAGGTGAAACAACCACTATGTACTGGAGTACTGTACTGCCTTCTGTAGTACTGTAGTGGTATTAGTGGAGCAACCACTATGTACTGGAGTACTGTCACTCTCTACTCCTGTAATATATTTTCGAGTGGGTTTTCTTCTCTTATTTTTTTATCTACATTTTATTTCTTTTTATTCCGAGTGACGTAGCCTCTAACTAGTGGAGCAAATACTTATTCCAGAATAGATAATTAATTTCTTTATTATTAATTATTTGAAGCTCATTTCAACTGAACAGAAATCTCTCTTTTTATTTTCTGAGCTTATTTTCCCATTAGGTTGAACTTATATTGAATTCTAATGTAAAAGCTGTCATATTACTTCATATTTTTCACATTGAAAAGACTTCTAGTGTACCTTGTTGTAGAATTTTTCTTTAGTTTTACTTTTCACTGTTTATTTTAATAAAAGCAATTGTCACTACTGAGACAGTTGCAATGATTTGTGTTACATTCATTCATTTTATATGGTTGCTACCATCACATCATTAGTTATTTTCATTACTGTAGGTGTTGGTAGACAACCAGTATTTATTTGTAATAAAAGGAGATTGCGTAGGAGAAAATTATTGCTCTAAAAAGCAATCAGTGCAAGAAATGTAGGCAGTGGGTAGACTAACTTCCGAGTTATCGATCGGTTATACATCATCGATCATATTAGGATAAGGATGTTTATTGAAGTAAGTTATAAATAAAATACAATTCAAGAAGCCTTTAATAATATTTCGGGTAAACTGAAAAAAATTATTGAAATATTTTAAGGAAAAAAAAAATATAATTTATCATTAAACTCTATAATTATTGGTGTCCGTGATACCAGGTAACATGGACACCAATAAAGAGCTAAATGATTATTTTTATAATTTTTCTTCTGATCGAAAATATGTAACCGTTGGATAACTCGGAACTCACCCTAACGTTTATAACTGTTTTTTTTAGTTTATTTTAAAAATTATAAAAATAAAAAAGCCCTCTGAATTTTTCTACTTTTTTATGTTCTTTTCAGCTCATTTCTCCTTTTTGTGTAATTTCTTAGGCAAGAGAGTTACTGTTTCTCTTTGTCTTGGTGTGTGCGGGTTGTTGTTGTTAATAAACAACTAGTGTAGTTATGCCTTAATTTACAATACTGTGATGTACTTACAAACAATGTGAATAACATTCACTTCTTTATAAGAACATTAAGAATAATAACATTGTATTTTAATGTATTTATACGATAAAATTTAAATAAATTTCCTCCTAATTATTTCAAATTTTTCATCTTACCAAACAAATTAATGCGAAATTATGAAAAATAGAGAAACATTTTAATAATATCTATATACCGTGTAAATGGAAATACCTCGAATTTGATAAACTCCATTTCAAAAAGTGATCCCAAAAATTCATTAATTTGATCACATTAATAGTTAGGGCGGTGAAACATACTTTATATACAAACAATTAATGCGACACTTTTTAACTTTTCACAACTTTACTGTGTGTGAATGGTGTGTTGTTTAGAGTTGTTATTTGGTCTTCATTGCAATGCTGTAGAGTCGCAGAGAAGTAACTTGGTAGAGGAAGTTAGTCCGAAGTTTGGCACAGGCATTCGTGCTGCATAAACTCTTTATTTCGAACATTTAATGGGACTACTTATTTTATTGGGAACTATTGAACTTTAATGGCAATTTTATGATTTTTTTACTAAATATTTCAATTGTTTTAAAGTAGCATTTAATATTTTTTATTTAATTTTTATCATACTGACTTACCAAGAATCTTCTGTGAATCTTTTTCAATTTTAATTCCATTTAAGTTATTCGTTTTAATGTATATCTTTTCTAATTATTAAAGAAACTTCTATTTTAAAGAAATACTTTATTAGATTTAATAAGAATAATTTATTTTTACGAGTTTTTAATGTTACTGAAAGTGGTAATCTGTACATTACCATTTAGAAGATTTATGTCTTCTAATTCTAATTGTGTGAATTAATTTGAAGAGGTCAATAAAGCGTTTGATTCTCTGTAGAAATTCCTCAGTGTCTCTCGTGAATTCCTTTTGATGCAATTCCTTTGATAGAAATTCCACTCGCAGACATCCAAATAACTGGTGATGGTGTTAGTGAGACAGTGGCTCCAAGGCTCATTTTATCGCTATAATAAACTACAAATTCGCCTTAATGTTCTAAAGTTGCTAGAGCTTCTGTACGCGCTATGATGTAATTAACTTCAAAGTCTTTTAAATAAACAAACTGTTTGTACTTCTCACATCTCATCAACATTGACTCGTGCTCCTAAAGCTACTAAATTAATAAAATGTGAATATTTAAATTAATAACAATGCTCTGAATTAATTATTTTATTGTTATTTATTCCTTTTTATAAAGTAATGGAACCTAATAATAGAAATAAACTGTAAAATGGAAAAATCTTTATTTTATCCATTGGACGGTGGTAAAATGGGGGAGTGGGGGGTTTGTCTCTTACAGTGGGGGGTTTGTCTCTTACAGTGGGGGGTTTGTCTCTTACAGTGGGGGTTGTCTCTTACAGGGGGGGGGGGAGTTTGTCTCTTACAGGGGGGGGGGGTTGTCTCTTATAGTGGGGGGTTTGTCTCGTACAGTGGGGGCCTAAAGGGGGCCTATTTGTTTACATCTCTCTCTCTCTCTCTCTGCTCCGCACTGTAAACATTCTCCTCTACGTGTACGTTTGTAAACAGTTTCTGATGTACAGTCAGGTGGGGGAGTGAAGGTAGTTGTATGTACAGTCAGGTGGGGAAGTGAAGGTAGTTGTATGTACAGTCAGGTGGGGGAGTGAAGGTAGTTGTATGTACAGTCAGGTGGGGGAGTGGAGGTAGTTGTATGTACAGTCAGTGGGTGCCAGTAACTGTATACCCTCACTGTACAGTTTGAAGTCAAATGAAACATTAACGGTAGTTATTATATGTTCCGCGCCATTTGCTGATTTGAACAATCTCGAGAATACGCTGCGCATTTTTAAACACCTCCAACCCCCTAATGCCGAGCGCGCGTTAATAGTTCATCCGAATTATAATGTAGGTGTATAATAATATACCATTATATTTTGGGTGGATGAGTCCTCCCTGCCAGGTCTTCAAACAATCATGCAGTGTGCAGTACAACAAACTAGCGGATACAACAAACTGCATAACGGCATTTATGTTTATAGTTTCAAAAGTAATATTCATTTATTGATGAATTTATGAAGATTACTTCGAAACACTCAATATAAAGACAAGAAATAAAAGATTATTTTGAAACTATCAACATCAATGGCCGAAATGTAGTTTGTTGTACTGCACACATCATAACTGTTTAATCATCTGGCAAGGGGGTTGGGAGTGACACCCCCCCCCCCTTTTACACATGTATGAGTATTCTATTTAATAAATGAAATGAAGGTATTAACGTACACTGGGCATTAGGGGTTTAAAAGTGTTCTAAACTGCGCAGCGCATTCTAGAGATTGTGAAAATCGGTAAATTGTGGGTAACAGATATACGCAATACAGGCAATAGATGTGAGAAACTGAAGCCTCATTGTACAGTCAGTTACTAAAGATCTGCTCAGTGTTGGTAATTACATCTAATGGCCAGAGAGTCAAAGGTTACCAAAACACTGAAAACTTCTGCAGCATTTTTCTAAACAAAACATAAAGTTATGGTTATGAAATAGCAAATATTTTCAAAAACTATATTAATTCATCGAAATTATAAATAATAAATTATAAATCTAAATAGACAATATATATATTAAATTAACATTTGATTTAAAAACGCTTGTTACCGCGCACAAAAGAGAAAACAAAGCGTTGGTAGAGCAGCATTCTCCGCGTGGGGATGTTGGCTCGGTGGGTGAAATGAACGGATGAAATATATCAGAAATTCTAATAGATTTTTGATAGAAATCGATAGTTGAAGTTTATCATTTGATGGCCTTGTCCACCGGAGGAACTTGGCTGGAGCTTTCCTGAAGCTAGGACAAAAAAATCATCACTCTTATCGCTCCGACAGTTTTGAATTGCACTAAATATTACAAGCGTTGAGGAGAGGTAGTTATCGCTCTACAGAGTTCACCACCGCCCCAACAACGCCCGGTCAAATATTGGCACCATTAGACGCAAGTTCATGGACGTTTAGGTCCGAAGGCCAACGCAGAAATCTTAAATGCTGGACCACCGTTGCTTCGCCAGCATTTCCCGGGCAAAGATTAAACTTTTCACAAACTGTGATGGGCAGTTAAAAGCGTTTCACTCGTTTACTGAAACGGTCTCAAACGTTGAAGCAGTGATTCATTGCAGTGATGAACTTTGATTTGACGTTTGTATGGAGGTCGCACAGCTCCATACCCTCTGACCAACGCTCGCTACCGTTAAACTAACTATATAGCAGCGTCGACTTCAGCGGTGCACCGCTACGACACCGCCCGTATTTTCGATTTTTTACCCCCATTTTGTACGTGGTGTCGAGCACACAAACTCGTAACAAATAAACAACGCTCTATCGAAGCTTGTGCAACGTTCAATCATTGCCCAGGCAAATCTGGCGAGGCACCATTAAGGATTTCTGCATTGGCCTAGCGAAATAAAGCATCCACGAACTAGCGTCTAGCTGTGCCAAACTTTGACTGGGCATTGTTGGGGCGGCGGTGGTGTTTTCGGAGAGGAAAACTACCGCTTCTCAAATTGCAGCTCAAAACCTTTGGAGCAACGAGGGAATATATGCGGTGTCCGAGTGTATACGGCGTTCCTTTTACGGGGACTAACTTATGTGAACGGTAACGAACGGTGATGTTTTTTCATCGCACATCACCCGAAAAAGTTCGGGTGATGTGACCCAAGCTTATGGAAAGTATTGTACTTGTGCCATAATGTATTGGCATGTCCTTTAGTGCACACAAACCAATCTATACCAAGTGCATGCATCAAGTATTGCACTATAATTAATAATCCCAAAGTACATCTCAGTATATCGATGTTCTTGTCGAGTATTGCCTTTCACTGCTCTGAAATATTGTTTTGTTTCGATCATAGTGGTGACTTCTTTGCTCGAATGTTTTCTCATCGACTGACTCTGTTTGGTGTGTTTCTCTTGATGTTTTGATGTCATGGAATAAAAAGAACAATTCACCTCTAAATAGATTATTCTGAAATGTAACTTCACTGGAATTTCTGGGTATTTTAATATCAAAATTCAAAAGTTCACCAATCACCTTCATTCAGTTCACCAATCACCTTCATTCAGTTCACCACTCACCTTCACATTTGTGTCTGGCAGTTGACTTCAAGTTCACCATACCTGTTTCTTTTTGCTTGAATTAAGTGGTGCCTATAAATGATTTGAGAGGTGATTTCATAAGCTATGACACTTCAAGTTACGCCCCTCGTACGTAGGTACTTCAGTCTTCTTTTCCCTATATATTTACTACGCGAATTATTAATGAAAGGTGATTAATTAGTTTCCTAATTTCGAGATTATCTTCAATATTCGCCATACGTTAGAGGAATAGTTAACCTGAGTTTGGTTCGTTAATGCTACTTCTTTTCCTCCATTTAACAAATTAGTAATTATTAGGTTTAGTTAATTGGCAACATACAATTTCTTACATTCTTCAAGCTAGCACATATTAATTTCTATTTTGTTAATATGAAGAGTACATCTTTAGATTTTTTGAAGTTGTGCTATGTTCAATGAAACGGCATGTAGTGTAGTGTAGTGACTGCATGTAGTGTAGTGACTGCATGTAGTGTAGTGACTGCATGTAGTGTAGTGACTGCATGTAGTGTAGTGTAGTGACTGCATGTAGTGTAGTGACTGCATGTAGTGTAGTGACTGCATGAAGTGTAGTGACTGCATGTAGTGTAGTGACTGCATGTAGTGTAGTGTAGTGACTGCATGTAGTGTAGTGACTGCATGTAGTGTAGTGACTGCATGAAGTGTAGTGACTGCATGAAGTGTAGTGACTGCATGTAGTGTAGTGACTGCATGTAGTGTAGTGACTGCATGTAGTGTAGTGACTGCATGTAGTGTAGTGACTGCATGAAGTGTAGTGACTGCATGAAGTGTAGTGACTGCATGTAGTGTAGTGACTGCATGTAGTGTAGTGACTGCATGTAGTGTAGTGACTGCATGTAGTGTAGTGACTGCATGTAGTGTAGTGACTGCATGTAGTGTAGTGACTGCATGTAGTGTAGTGACTGCATGTAGTGTAGTGACTGCATTGGTCTAACGTCTTCCTATGATGACGATAAGCAGTCCACAAATAGACGAAGCTGGCAAGACTTCCCCATAGGTACATTGACGCGACTGAGACCTACCTGTGGCCTACGTCTGGGGGGGGGGTATGGGGCGTAGGCACTAGGTGGGGGTTAGACATAGCAACTCTATGCACTAATAGGCGTAAAAGTTCTTTTTCTACCATAAGACATACATGCCAAACTCTAAATGATCACTTAGAAGGTTTGACATCGAATGATTGAATACTGCCTCAGTTTCACACTCGTGTATTCGTTCATTGGTATTAATAACTGCATGTAAGTTTCGGTAGCGCTTCAGATGGTTGCGTACATGCATTGTGAGTATGCGTACATCCATTGTAGGCGTGTGTACGTAACTGCAATGAAGCTGTGTACGCTTCTACGATAAAATCTGAAAAGTGCATGCCTCACACACAAGGAAAAAACGAACTCTTTTGTCAATGTTGTGAGAATGAATTGAAAAGTAGAGTGACGTTAGAAAGAGCAGAGCTGAGGTGATGTCTATGGGGCAGTTAAGATGAGTGTCATTGACTCAACTTGAGTCAAGTTCATTTCAAGTAATAGTCTGCATCTGCTCATTTCTATCTCGATCATCAAATAGCAGCATGTTCTATTAACATATGATATAATGTGGCGTTAAATACACCACTGATCTTTCATAATAAGTTAGAAAGTCCGAACACATGAGCACCATATTTCAAGAGGTTTACAAATGTTTAGTTAAAGTGACCCAGATGTGTGACTGCAGTGTGGCGTAGCTTAGCAGCAAGCACAATGGCCTAACACCATCTCGCTCTTATCACTCCACAAAAAACAAACAAACTCTGTCTGTCTGGTCTGTGGTTCAGTGACCCTCTGTCTAATTATATGCCACACAGTCCTACGCTCTGTCATTGTGCCTGTGTCTGACACAGTGCCATGCTGTGTGTCATTTCGTGCTTATATGACTCATTGCCATTTCGTGTGTCACTGTGTGTATGTCTGTTATATTATGTCCATTATATTAATAAAAAGAATTTAAGGAGATCGATACCCTTCGAAAAGCCAAAGAAGTCAAAATAATTTATTCACCTACAACTTACCTACAGGTGTGTATAATGCACTGTGTAAATATTACAGTCATAGCTTGTCTGTAGCGCTTACATGAGGAGGTGATATGTAGAGGGGGCGCTAGGAACGTATTCGCTCTTCCACTCCCTAAAGGGGGTGTAGAATTTGATTGGGGGTTATTTGGGGAAAAATTTAAACCATTCCTGCAATCTAGGCTCTAATAAGAAATCAGTGCCGCACTGACTATGAGGATGATATGTCGCTGGTGTAAGTGGCACATCCTTCTAGAGTCAAGAGCGAGGTGACCTGATGGTAGAGATGTTTCAGTCTCTCCTGAAAACTACTTTTTTGGGTTGATTGATGCTTTATATTGGATTCATTTGAGGGGGAAAGATGTGTTCTATACATTATATAACATGATTATTATTTTAAATATGTGAAATAGAAAAAAAATATAGCTAAAAGAATTTAAAAAGAAGCCAAAAAATAGGGACAATTTAAAAAATTATATAAATTCTAAAATGAACTTTCAATTTTAGATATCCTAATGTTATATCGTGAAGCAACTCTTCCTCCTTCAAGCGAATCCTGTCAAGCTAATATAAAGCGGTTCAGTCACCCTTCAAATTTTCATTCTCCATTGAAAACAACATTTTCTATTAGCTGTAGCCAAATTTCCTCACAACAAAACATTTTCTTTTGGCCTGTCTTACATTTTTACCAACTTACTGAACTCCCAGATTATTAATAAAGAGAAGAACTCTGAAGGTTGTCGATCCCATAAGATTCCAAAGGAAAGTTTTCTCCTTAACTGCAGTTGTTTATATTTTTATCTGTGTGTTTGTATTACTAGTTCTCTCCTGCAGTTTTATGAGCTTCATTCACTCATTTTCCCAGCAATTTTATCGCTTTTGTCCTTTGAAGCAAAGATCTGCAGTTACATTAGTAATAAATACCACCCATTTGGTATTACTACATACCACCCATTTGGTATAATTACATACCACCCATTTGGTATAATTACATACCATCCATTTGGTATTATTACATACCACCCATTTGGTGTAATTACATACCATCCATTTGGTATAATTACATACCACCCATTTTAAGGTTTTCTGTCAAATGTCAATCATTTCATCGTGTTTATTTACTCTTTGCTACTTAGTTATTTCTTATTATGTTATTTCTAGTTAATATGTTAGATTCAGTAGAGTTACATTCACGTAGCGTGATTTAGATCTAGACTGTTCTGTTTTTGTGACGTCATAGATATTGTTGTACCTACTACCCTAAATTTGTAGCGTAGAATGCACTCTCGACGGATGCACTGCACTTCATTCACTGTAGAGTGCACTAGTTCCTTTGGTGTGACCTCACATCGACCTACTCTAACGTTATCCCTTCATTAGAATGGTCTACTTTTCACAAAGTGAACCTTGTTCTCATGCACAGGAAGCATTGTTTATTGGCGCAACATTGTTCCAATATTGGGACAACAATGTTTCAATATTGGGACAACAGTTTCTCAATATTGAGACAACATTGTCCCAATAAACATTGTGAACATAGTTCAGTAACTAGAAGTATTTAAGGTTGAACTCTTGGAATGTAGGAAATTAGCCTGGTTAATTTATTCGACTGTTTTGCTTAACCTTATCTGGACTGTTTTTCTTGTCAAAATTGATAGACGAGATAAATGATTGATTTAAGACATTATTGTTAAAAATAACAACATAAATCTCCACTCTTAATGATATTATTTAATAAGCTGACATTTATAATATGAAAATGTAACATTTAATATTTTCTTACAAACTGCTTGTTCTCCTTCATAATTTTTTTTATCATTTTAAGTAGGTATAATTATACTACCCACCTTTAACTATCGTTTGCTTTTATGGTATCTGATATCAGTTCGATACACTGATTACTATGATTATTTATAATAAGTTATAATTCTAGTACATCAGACTTGTTACCAACTACTTTGTTGTTAAACTACTTGCATTC
This sequence comes from Caprella mutica, assembly GCA_947561585.1. Taxonomy (NCBI): domain Eukaryota; kingdom Metazoa; phylum Arthropoda; class Malacostraca; order Amphipoda; family Caprellidae; genus Caprella; species Caprella mutica. The sequence continues at coordinate 44,082 of CANNZV010000252.1, forward strand.
TTTGCTCACTTATGGTTGTTCTACTAACAATTATCTACCATTTGCCATAAAAGTCATTGACTTGTACTTATGGTAGAAATGACCAGCAATGTTTCATGACTATTTAACATTGTCATGTTGAACTAAATGCATTACATTTCCTACACTATATTTCATGTATACTAAATCTGCTTTGCTACATTAATTACAATCAAATTATATTCTTATTTGTTTTAATTCTTTGCAGGATACAACTGCAAAATCCATCTATTTTGTTATTTCATGATTTTGATATTACATCTTTTTTATGGTGGTTATGTTTACTATTTTTTACCCCTGATACCCACGAACATAAAAATATATTTACCGTATTGTATGCTATTTCCTATGAACAGTTTGAATATCTTAATAGTATATACGCCTTTATGATCTGTACTTATCTTTTTGTTTTAGTTACTGCCTACTGATTTAGTGCATATTTTACTGGTAGCACATCCCCACCCCCAGACACCATCCTCTAGATGAGGAGTTAGTGTCTGGTACACCTCCCATACACCATCCTCTAGATGAGGAGTTGGTGTTAGGTACACCTCCCATACACCATCCTCTAGATGAGGAGTTAGTGTCTGGTACACCTCCCATACACCATCCTCTAGATGAGGAGTTAGTGTTAGGAATACCTCCCATCCACCATCCTCTAGATGAGGAGTTGGTGTCTGGTACACCTCTCATACACCATCCTCTAGATGAGGAGTTAGTGTGAGGTACACCTCCCAGACACCATCTCTAGATGAGGAGTTAGTGTTAGGTACACCTCCCATACACCATCTCTAGATGAGGAGTTAGTGTTAGGTACACCTCCCATACACCATCTCTAGATGAGGAGTTAGTGTGAGGTACACCTCTCATACACCATCCTCTAGATGAGGAGTTAGTGTGAGGTACACCTCTCATACACCATCCTCTAGATGAAGAGTTAGTGTGAGGTACACCTCCCAGACACCATCTCTAGATGAGGAGTTAGTGTGAGGTACACCTCTCATACATCATCTCTAGATGAGGAGTTACTGTGAGGTACACCTCTCATACACCATCCTCTAGATGAGGAGTTAGTGTTAGGTACACCTCCCAGACACCATCCTCTAGATGAGGAGTTAGTGTTAGGTACACCTCCCATACACCATCTCTAGATGAGGAGTTAGTGTTAGGTACACCTCCCAGACACCATCCTCTAGATGAGGAGTTAGTGTTAGGTGCACCTCCCAGACACCATCCTCTAGATGAGGAGTTAGTGTGAGATACACCTCCCAGACACCATCCTCTAGATGAGGAGTTAGTGTTAGGTGCACCTCCCAGACACCATCCTCTAGATGAGGAGTTAGTGTGAGATACACCTCCCAGACACCATCCTCTAGATGAGGAGTTAGTGTTAGGTACACCTCCCATACACCATCCTCTAAGATGAGGAGTTGGTGTTAGGTATTGAGTCTCATCACTCCTCATTCTCTCACCCCGTCCATAAGAATGAAGTCTTTACTTCAGTAGGTTGGTAGAGTGTTAGGTGTGCCTGTCTGTCATACTCCTTAGCTTTACTTCTTTGTTGTAGGCTTCAACCTTTTTCGCTTTAATTCACATTTTGTTTGCTTCGTTGATTGAAACATTCGAAGTTTTTTTTCGATTGGTGAATAGAGAATCAGTTATTTAAATTAGTAGAGCATATCATTTGCTAAGTCGTGGGCTCTATAACTGATTTTGTATGATAATGTTGTAATCACTGTTATACCATTATAGGTGTTTACTCATGACTGTCACTTGCAAGCAGACTGTATATACAGTTGTGTGTCCTGTAACTTTGCCACAGGACTGTCCATTTCTGCAGGCATAACATCTTATGCAATAACAACGCAGTTATCAGCTCCAATGTTTGCATTCACTTTTTCTTTTTCTCTGTCGTATTATTAGTCACTTGTTTGCCTTTGTCCTCACAGGCCTAACTGCTCTTCCATCATTTCCAAACAAACTACAAAATTAATAAATTAGTCTTTCTTTTGAGTCGTCTGTTTGGTTAATGGGGACATCTGTCATCCTAATAAATTAGTTATCCCAAATGCTTTTAAGAATATTCAAATTGCTGGTAAACTTCAATCTTAATTCTAACTCCAAATGTCATTTGAAAAGTACCATTTAAAGTAATCTTACGAAAATGAATACTTTTATAGTCAGGTGACTTAATTAGTGCCTTAAAATCATTCTCCAAAATGTATGAAACTCTATCCTGAACCACATTGTCAGATATTTGTCGAGTTTGGAGCAGGTATGAAGAATACATTCATAATGATTACAATTTATTTAACTTACAAATATATTCCAGTCAGAAGTTAATCGTATGCTGACTATATACTTCATGTGATTACGCTGCATTGCTTCCAGTTCAAACAGAACGCCCCGTTGAGTGGTGTTGACTGTGCGGCTGTCATGCGAGTACTGACTACTCTCATCTCCTTTGACCACGAGATGAGCTTTGAGGCCTTGTTACACGGTGCGAGTTACTGTCGTGATAGTAGACAGCAGCTGTCTCACTGTACTCGCATGCCCGTAGCTCAATGTTCATAGCATTGAATTTCCATGACAGTTAATCGACTGATGCGGTCGCACTGTGCGTGTAGCTGTAATACAATAACTGGCTAGGCCAACTCGCACGTTTACTCGCACCGTGTAACAAGGCCCTTGGAGGAGTGAGGGGGGGGGGGGGGGGTATGCACCAACACCTGTGCTAAGGAGGGATAAAAATAGGAATATGCTCGATTAGTATTTTTATGTAGTGGTAATGGAATAATATTTATTTCCTTTTTTTCTAACCTAATCTCTAGGTGATAATCCCCTCTCCCGCCTTTAATCCCAAGATATCTTGCAAATTAACGATTGTTATCCAATTTAATTGAAAGCGAAGACGATTCCCGAGGGATTAAGTAGATCTTTTCGCCAATAATTCCAGGATCTGGAATGAATATTACACATCCCTTCTTGAAAATGATTGACTATTTTGTTTCAACTGCTCCATCATTTTTGCCGTCAATAATTGTCCGCATCTAGTCTTCGTTCACTTCAAGATGATGAATAAGGAATGTTCTCTGGAAAATGTAATTAGGGGCCTTAAAAGTCTGGAATATTTTGCATAACTCCCGTAGCGGAACTCTTGAAACAAATTGAAAAGAGTTAGCAAAGCGCGCCCTTGTTTGTAATAAGAGGTACGCCAGAATATTACTGAATGATGTTGTAGGTGATTATTTGGATCATGTAACAAAATTTAGTCACTTGATATTTATTTAATTTGACTTTTTAGGAGATACAACTTTTGATTGATATTAATTATTTTCGATACAAAAAAACATAGAATGCTGATCCAAATATTTCAGTTCTTATGATGAAAATAGATTTTTTTTTATCTATTTAATATTTTATTAAACAAATAAATTTTGATCTACTCTTTTTAATAATAAATATACGAACCTGTTTAATAATTAAGAAATGTTCTGTTTTATTTCTTACTTCCATTTTCTTGGTCAGGGTTGTATAATGTATATTAGTATATAACATATATTCTACATAGCCTAGGATTTTGTGCTAACTGTTGGTTACTAATTACCTCTCAATTAGCCAATGAGTTAGGAGTTGTAACTCGAGATGAAGGAGTTAATTCATTACATCACTGCATGTCCTCATTAGTATATTGTATATATGGCTAATATGCATTTAAATGATTCTCATCAAGAAATGTAATATAATTCCTATTGATGAGACTGTCTGTTATTCAACATAATTTTCTAATTAATTTGATTAACTACCTTTATTATATTTATATTTGTAAAAGTAATTTATTATGAATTATATTTTAATTCACTTCACCATTTTATTCATAGAATTAATAATTACCTTATTTTCTATTTACAAAGTTAACTAATTCATTATTTTAAAATAGTTCACATTCTTATTTTCCATTTACAAAGTTAACTAACTGCTTATTTTAATATAATTCACATTTATTTGGTATCATTAGACCCATCTCATTTGCAGGCAATTTTCCTAACAAAAGAAGAGTCAATGTTACCATTATTGGTAGATGGTACAAAAGAGTCAATGTTGCAGATAGTACTTATAGCGACTGTTGTTTATGGAATTATTTGGCCTGCATTGCTCTTTGTATGGATGCATTGTCACCCCAAAAGGTACTTATAATGCATTCTATAGAGAGATTTATACTCACAGATACCAATGATAACACACTAAACATATGTTAAGTTAGCGTAGAGGTACCATGTTTATGTACTCTGATAAAGTCCACAGTAGTTATTTTCAGAGAGAAGTAGAATCAAAAACTAAAGGTAAGGAATGTCTACAAAGGCAGGTTACATTTTCACGACTTACATGTCTGATCAGTAACTTCAAGTGGATAACATTTCAAATATGCTAAAGACACTTTCAATGACTTCAGTGACCCATTATCGTACATAATCATCTTGAATTATCCCACAGTGAAAGGTACCGACCATCTAAGAAGTAGCCACTTTAATATTCTATAACTTCACCTTTACTTTCTCTCTGGGATGTTTAGGTTTATTTCATTACTGTAGAAAGGAAGTACCAGTAGATGGTATTCTCTGTACTGTGTCTCTATTCGTTATGTGTTATTATTCCCCATTAGATATGTTATCGCAAGCTGTTGAAGTGACATTAGTTGTACTCTTTGGCTACCGGCCTCTCAAGCCACACAGCTAATCTGCACTCAAGTTATGATGTGCTGTTCACGAGTAGACTCCCATGGTAGGATTTATTAGGATATAGTGTTCAGATATTATATAATGAATCATATGGTGCTAACTAACATATAAATAGGAAGACATTAATGTTTAATGTTCAGTTTCATATAGAACATACTTAGTATAATAAAATCTTCAATGGCTATTTAAATAAGATCATTTAAAAACCAAAACAGAATCATCTCTTAGAAATAGTTACTTATTCTCTACGTGATTTAAGTTCATGGGTATATCTAATAGTATCAATAATAAGTATAAGACCACCCTCACCCAGTTTATGCTTTGCTGTTCACAAAATGGGCTATGATATGCTTTTTAATTCCTCCAGTTTGCTGTCAGGAAATTAGTCCTGACAGCTTTGTTGATTTTATGACGAGAGGCAAATTTACGCGAGTTTATTAAACTCTTATGATGTTAACGTGAAAATCAAAGATGTTCATTTTTGTTGCGTTAACTTGCAGAATTTTTATTTAGGTATATATATGTATGATATTTGTTTAATGTGTCTTCAATTATTTATCTTTAGTTTTAGTTTCAATAATTATTCTATAACTTTTAATTAATAAAGTATAATGACGGTAAAACTTAATTCTACAGTTTTAAACAGAGTTTCAGTACTAGCATTGGTGTTACAGTGTACCTGTTACTCTCACAGTAACCTCATTGGTGTTACAGTGTACCTAATACTCTCACAGTAACCTCATTGGTGTTACAGTGTGCCTAATACTCTCACAGTAACCTCATTGGTGTTACAGTGTACCTAATACTCTCACAGTAACCTCATTGGTGTTACAATGTACCTAATACTCTCACAGTAACCTCATTGGTGTTACAGTGTACCTGTTACTCTCACAGTAACCTCATTGGTGTTACAGTGTGCCTAATACTCTCACAGTAACCTCATTGGTGTTACAGTGTACCTAATACTCTCACAGTAACCTCATTGGTGTTACAGTGTGCCTAATACTCTCACAGTAACCTCATTGGTGTTACAGTGTACCTAATACTCTCACAGTAACCTCATTGGTGTTACAGTGTACCTGTTACTCTCACAGTAACCTCATTGGTGTTACAGTGTACCTGTTACTCTCACAGTAACCTCATTGGTGTTACAGTGTACCTGTTACTCTCACAGTAACCTCATTGGTGTTACAGTGTGCCTAATACTCTCACAGTAACCTCATTGGTGTTACAGTGTACCTAATACTCTCACAGTAACCTCATTGGTGTTACAGTGTACCTAATACTCTCACAGTAACCTCATTGGTGTTACAGTGTACCTAATACTCTCACAGTAACCTCATTGGTGTTACAGTGTACCTAATACTCTCACAGTAACCTCATTGGTGTTACAGTGTACCTAATACTCTCACAGTAACCTCATTGGTGTTACAGTGTGCCTAATACTCTCACAGTAACCTCATTGGTGTTACAGTGTACCTAATACTCTCACAGTAACCTCATTGGTGTAACAGTGTGCCTAATACTCTCACAGTAACCTCATTGGTGTTACAGTATACCTAATACTCTCACAGTAACCTCATTGGTGTTACAGTGTACCTAATACTCTCACAGTAACCTCATTGGTGTTACAGTGTACCTAATACTCTCATAGTAACCTCATTAGTGTTACAGTGTGCCTAATACTCTCATAGTAACCTCATTGGTGTTACAGTGTACCTAGCAGTGTTTCTGTTTCAGCAGAAGTTCTCTAGCACTGTTGCAGCACTCGGAATAATGTTGCAGTAATTTTGTCTCCGATAGCATCATCCCCGGTGATAAGTCGTAAGTTCTTTGGCTCGTTGCGACTCCTACAGATCCTCAGGTTAGATTGTAGTGGTCTGGCTGTTGAGATAAATCAAGAAAAGGACTCCATATTGAATGGTGTTGGCGATAATGGCAGTATGGTTAGACTTAGAAGGCGCGATGGTTGGGAGCAATCAGGTAGCTTATGGAACAGCAGGGTGTGTTTATCATCCAATTTATGCCCACTGGACCATTTATCAACAATGGGTGCTAAACGAATCATCGAGTTTTGTTAGAGATAGCGCTAGATAAGCTATGGCATTTTAGTGCAGCTTCAATGTGTTTGTTTTTTTAGTTTTTAAGGATAGCATCAATGCTACTCTTCCTTTTATGACTTCTAGTGAATTAACCAACATCAAACCCTAATCTAGCTGTTAAATCGCGGATATATTAAACTATACTATAGTTACTTTCAGTTAACTTAGAATATAATCGTTATAAATTGATTTAAGTTACCAAAATAGCTCTGGTTCAGTCTGTCTGCTAATAACTATTATTAGTTTCTAAATTCAGTTTCTATAACAGTTGAGAACCGATTTTCTATAAAATAAATATTGGTGCTGGTGAATTGCTAAATTATAAGCAATATATTTCTAGGAATCACGATCGTGTCCAGATTTTTGCATTCACAATCGTAAAATTTTATCTGAAACTGAAGTTTGTGTAAAAGTTTTCAGAAATGTTCATATATAACCAGACTTAAGGTTACCAAATTCATAGTTGTTGCTCTTTGCTTTCATAGTTTGCTAAGAGAGAGAGAGTGAGTCAATTTAAGGGTTTCGATCTCTCTGGCTCTGGAATGAGTCATAACATTTTGAAAACATTAATGCAGTGTGTTAACTAGTGTTATTTGTGTTCAATGTAAGTATTACAGTTGATGTAAATTCACACGCTAGTTAGAATATATATTGGTGTAATTAAGCTCTATTTATAAATTATAGAAATATGATGATTTAGCAAATATTTTATCTTCTTCTTTCTCCTCTTATTTATTTTCTCTTCTTCTTTCTCCTCTTATTTATTTTTTCTTCTTCTTTCTCCTCTTATTTATTTTCTCTTCTTCTTCCTCCTCTTATTTATTTTCTATTCTTCTTTCTCCTCTTATTTATTTTCTCTTCTTCTTTCTCCGCTTCTCTTCCTCTATTTTCTCTCTCCCCTTTACTCCATTACTGAAATTACTCACAATAAAAAAGAGGGACAAAAATACTGTCTGAGTTTCTCATTTTTTTCCCTGTTTCTTTTTTCTCCAGTTTCTTCAGATAAACTTCATGAGTTTATATTACAGAGTTTATGTTTGTGTGTTACTGGTGAATAGGTCTATGCTATCGTTATTCCACACAAAGAAAATAGTACAATTGTTTATAAACTATGATAAATTAAACTATAAATTTAATCGTAGCTTCAAATTTTCATTCTCCCATATTTTGGTGCACTAACTTTATTTTTCATTCATTATATTGGGATAATTATTTTTTAATAAATTGTAGTTTAGCCAAAAATTATAATTATCAAATGAGAGCTGATTATATTTTTAACAAATCTGTTCATTATTAATTAAATATAACATTTGAAATAGAAACTAACTGCATTAAAATATATACCGATTTATTGTTAAAAGGTTTATCTTCACTATTTAACACAGGAAAGAAGGATGTATTCCTGGGATATTAAGGGAATAGCCCAGGAACAAATCCTCCTTGCCAAGGAATACATTAAAATATCCACAGTTTAAATGTTTTCTTTTCTTCAATCATTCGAATTATTAGTTTGAAATTCTCTCCCTAGCTCTGAATATCGAAATAGAAATTCTCAGGGGCAACTCTTCTGAGGGAGAGAATCTTTCAAAGGATTGCATGCATTCTTAGCAATGGAGAGGCAGATAGACAAATATGTAGGAAAAATAGAGCAAAAGATATAGGAAAATAGAGCAAAAGATATATAGGAAAATAGAGCAAAAGATATAGGAAAATAGAGCAAAAGATATATAGGAAAATAGAGCAAAAGATATAGGAAAATAGAGCAAAAGATATATAGGAAAATAGAGCAAAAGATATAGGAAAATAGAGCAAAAGATATATAGGAAAATAGAGCAAAAGATATATAGGAAAATAGAGCAAAAGATCCTTGCATTTTGCATTACTTTCATGCAAATAATGAAATGAAAATCTATCACCGATACAGACCTCAGTATACAGGTTTCACTCTGTTATATTCCCACATTTTCTAACTATTAAATACATCTAACAGAATAATAATTTAAATTTTTCAGATGGTTATTAAAATTTCCACATTGAAGATGTTTTTAAGACTCAAGCTTCAGTAAAAAGGAGTTACTTTAATGTTTCCATGCAGATCAACTAATTCATTTTTTATATTTCCAAGTAATTGTGTGCAATGGTAGCCTCAGTTGTCCCATTTTTTGTTTCACATTCCCTTGCAATTGTCTTAGCACGGCCCAAATCAACACAAAGTTCATCTCAATGTATTAGCATAACTATGTCGCGGTAAAGGTTAGGCTAGGCCTCCACACAATGTACTCATAGCCAATATACCTATAGCCAAACAATATACCTATAGCCAAACAATCTACCTATAGCCATACAATATACTTATAGCAAAACAATCTAATATTTTAGATACATTTTATTTCCTATGACCATTGGCATGATTCAAATTGATATTGATATTGATTGTTGTTGTGCTTGTAATTCTAAACATTAATAATCTGCATGCAATGGCGGTAAGTCAGTCCATAATAAATAGCTTCTAAGAACGCACCAAATTACTGACCCATTTCCTCAGTTACGAATTTACCCGAATTAGAATATCAGGTACTGGAAAAATAAATTATTCTGTACTTTCACTGTCCGTTCTAGGAACTGAGGCCACATTTTCTTTTTTTCCCATTTTCAGCCAATAGACCTATGCCCTCGTTACCTGTATCATCATCACCTGATGCCAATCAGTAACACCTACTTAGTTCACTAGTCTCAATGGATGTCCTGAGGCCTTAGTGTGTACTCTTAGATTGGGTGTTTTTCATGCTGCATTGTTGTTGCTGCGGCATGAAAAAAAAGCCCCGTGTGAAATAAGCCTTAGACTTTTCAGACAGCTGATGAGTTATTTCCAAACCGTAAAGTATGTCCCACATGAAGTGACACTCTGTTTGTAAATCATTAACAAATTCTAATTCACTTTTCGTCATCAAACTTTAAAATAACACAAAATCAGATGATATTTCATTATTACTCTAGTTTTTAAGTGTCTAAAGGAGTGTTCTCTTTGTGTTTATTGCACGCTTCTAAGAATTCATTAAAGATATTGTATTTTGTGATACAAAGTACTGTGATACTTTCGCTAGGAAATGTATCATCATTATCATCATTGAGATGCTTTGATGGTTGACTTATAAGGAAGAGTAATATTGTTATCATTTTAATTATAGATAATGCTAAAATATTAATTTAATTCACCATTAATGGTATATTAAATTTTGATTTGATAATAGTAATATCGATTTAGAGCAGGAAGTTTATGGTACATTTAACATAGGATTAATCTACTAGTTAGTTTTTGTGCCAGTTAATTGTAAAATAGAGAATGGATTTGAATTAAATTAATTAAAATCAGTAATTAGTTTATTCCCCGATGCAGAACATTTTGTTTATTCTTTGTTAATGATATAGATAGTTTATTGTTAGCATTAATACATTTCATATCTATTGAAGGTATAATCCTTTATTTTATTAAGCGGATTAACTTTAACAAGTCAGGTACTTTGGAATTAATTCTCATCAGGTTTATGATGAAGAGACTTAGAAACACTTTAATTAAAGGGAAACTCTTTTATTATTTGTCAGTAATTGTGAAGCTGCTGACTGTAGATTGCCATAGATTGCATCTGTATAATATTGTAATAATATATTGTAAAAGTGAATAGCAATCAATTTCTCTCTTTTAGGCATTGTCGATAATAGTTCTAATAATTTATTAGAAGTATATTGCACCGTATGAATAAATTAGCTCTCATCACCATATTTTCTAATAGTTTTTATCTGATTATTTATTGTCTGGTATTTTAATGCAATATTTTGAGAGTTAAAGTAAACATGAGAACAGCTGTACACAGAAAGTTATGGTGGGGCCATAGGAGATTATGTACGGTACTCCCAGGAAAGTGTATGTGTGTATTGACTTAGTCAAGACTAGCCAAGTGGTGGTGTGTGTTGACTTAGTCAAAACTAGACAAGTGGTGGTGTGTGTTTACTTAGTCAAGACTAGCCAAGTGGTGGTGTGTGTTGACTTAGTCAAGACTAGCCAAGTGGTGGTGTGTGTTGACTTAGTCAAGACTAGCCAAGTGGTGGTGTGTGTTGACTTAGTCAAGACTAGACAAGTGATGGTGTGTATTGACTTAGTCAAGACTAGCCAAGTGGTGGTGTGTGTTGACTTAGTCAAAACTAGCCAAGTGGTGGTGTGTATTGACTTAGTCAAGACTAGCCAAGTGATGGTGTGTGTTGACTTAGTCAAGAGTGTGTGTTAGTCAAGAGTGTGTGTTAGTCAAGAGTGTGTGCCTATATAGGCAGGCAAGGTCAAGTCCCTTATTACCACTGCCCTTATTTGGAGCATTGGATATCTCTGCGGTGCCGACTAACCTAACTACTCTATAACCACTCTGAACAATATCAAAGAAAGTACTGAACACACAGAGTGATTACAAATAACTTTTCTAATTTCTACCTAATAATAGGTAGAAATTATCAAATTTATGAATATATTAAATTATATATACATACTATTGTCTTATAAATAGAAAGTAATGATACAAGGAGGTAGGAATTTTTCGCTGCCTTTTTCTGACTGCTTCTTCCAGTCCCTTGTATTTCATTACCTTTTGACGGTAGCGATATTGCCTTCAGTTCCGAAGCAGACGTTAAACCCCTACTAAATTTACTGATTAAAATTTATTTATGGTTATAAATAATATATATTGCCTTCATTCGAAATATTTTTGTATATCTGTAAATATAGATCTGTGATTGGTCAATTACCAAATGTGAATTGTATTATTTATTTTTTATATAATTAGTACTTAATTAAGTGTTACCTAATTAAGTGTTACCTAATTAAGTGTTACCTAACTAAGTGTTACCTAATTAAGTGTTACCTAATTAATAGTTACCTAATTAAGTGTTACCTAATTAAGTGTTACCTAACTAAGTGTTACTTAACTAAGTGTTACTTAACTAAGTGTTGCCTAATTAAGTGTTACCTAATTAAGTGTCACTGTTCTCAGAAAGTGATTAGCTCTATAACAACATTGCCAGTGTGCCATGTGAAAGATATGGCGGTTTCTTCGAAAGGGTTCAGCGTTTCTGTCTAGCGTATAATTAGCGTAGTCTCTTACCGCTAAAAAGGAATGGATTCCAAGAAATGAAAATGAAGAGCAAGGTTAATAACAGGTTGTGACTTTGAAAAGGATTGAAGAACTGCTTCAACAGCTGATACTCTTCTTACTCATTATGTAACTGGTACTAGTTTTTGCTGATCATTTCCTTCTATACTGATTAACTGACATAACATTTTAACTGATTAAATGACTGATTAATTGACTGATTTTTGATTTTACTGATTAATTGACTGTAATGTAAGTGATGTACTTTAAAATTCGAAGCTAAATGTTTATGATATTGTGTAGTTGTGCCAACTAATCTTCGAGGTGGAAATTGTTCAAAATGCACATGTACCTATTACCACCTATATATGTTACGATATAAGAAATAAAAGATACACACGCCATTTTTAATGAACTAAACATTTCTAGATTATCTCCAGCTATCAGATGTGTGACGTCATCTCTTAACTTTTATCTAAAATGGTAACATGAGTTTTATTAGTCTTCATGTTCCGATGTTAGGCGTGTTAATTTATCAATTTTTATTATTTTAATGCATTTATTACTAAAGATTAAAATGAATTCATAAACTACTTATGTTATTTTAAGAATGGTGGAAGGATCATTTGAAAATACTTACCAATTAAATATTCCCTATGTGTCTTATTCTTGCAACAGTAACGAGTATGTTTATTGTGATCTTTGAACTGTTTAATGTGCTACACCTAATGTCATTATGTATCTTTTATGAATTTAACGTTTTACTGCACATTTTTAAACATATTTTAATTAAATTAAATTGGCTTTACATTGGCGATATGATTATTCTTATTTTACTCGCTTCATATCAACAGTTTTATTTCTATTCCTATTTTAAGATGTTTTTTATTAATAAAAATATAGAAATAAATCAGCTGATTCAAGATACCTGCAGGTGACATGAATACAAATTAAGATAATTTTCTTTTGGTATGTGATTGAAGAGGCGAAACCGTCCTATAATTCGTATTTTACTCTAATTTGAATGAAATGTTTCTGACTTTACATTTCTTTTTTCCAGAGTGGAGTTATACGTTTAGGAGTGGAGATGTTCTTCATGGAGCCAGTGGAGTACCAGACTCCAAACCACCACCAGAATAGTGGTGACTTTAAAAATGGTGATGCAGCTAATGGTGATCATCTCACCAAATCAAAATACACACTTTTTGGAGAGCCAAGGGGCAGATCTCCACCACGACTCCACGTGATGCGTAAGGCCGGTGGAAGTACTCCCTCCGGTGGAACCTCCCCCAGTGAAGGTGCAAGAGAGAAGAGGCAGACGGAGCACAGTAATCATTTAAAAGAATTAATTGGCGCAGATAAAAATAGAGAGAAGAAAGATGTTCATATTTGTGACACGAGAGGTGAGTAAATAGTATTAGTAATTAGAATTAATTATTCTTATCATTTTGTCGTCGTGTACCCAGAATTTATTTATAATATGAACAATCATTACATATTTCATTTCAGTATGTCAAAAAATGTTATGTTTCCTCCGTCTAAAATGTTCGAAATATAGTAAGCAGTTCATAATGTTTTTGAGATAGTGCCTCTACTGCATAAATTTCTATCGCTAACTCTTCTCTGATTGGTCGACTAGGAGGAGGAGGAGGCAAAAGAGGGCGGAGCACTGAATCGCTAGTGATCCGCCCTCTGTTGGCTCCTCCTCTTTTCATATTGTTATGAGTTGAATTATTTTACTATTCAAATAATAAGAACTTTGAAACTCTAAACATAGATGCCTAAGATGTAGTTTATTGTATCTGCTAGTTTGGTGTACTGCACACTTCAAACTGGCCAATGACCTGGCAGAAGTGTTTTGGGGTGGAACGCTTTCCGCCTATACATTCATAGGTCAATCTCCTCAGCCAATCAATGAGTTAGTAACCTTAACATTAATATCCTATAAAACTTATCTGCAAGTAACAATATTTTCAAAACTATACTCTTACCTAAAAGGTGTCACTCTTTCAACATAAAATAATACATTGGAGTTAATAATAATAAATGTTAAGAAATTATTAATAATAATTACTTAGCAAAATTGACACAATACATAAATGATTTAATTAATTAAAAATAAAATTGTAATTTACCAAAATATTGACGTCTGTTTTCCAATAATCAACTAACTTCATTTTTCTCGAATCAGAGTTTTGGATATCAATCTTTTGATAAGAATTTGCCAGACTCGTGCAATTCAATCCATCAATATCCTAAAAATCATAAAAGTTTTCCATTCCAAATATCCATCAATTGGCAGCCCCCAAACCGGAATGATTCCTAACGGATGCCCCGTCAATTCCCATCCACTTTGAAACCGTCAGTTCGATGGCAATAATTCCTTAGACTTCGAGTCTAAATCACTCTCTTTCCATAGAAAAAACTAATTTCATTAAATGGTTAACGCGCTCTGGACTCATTATTTTGGCGGTAAGCTATCTGACCAATCAGAGACCAGTGTTGCTCTGCTCTCGTGACGTGTTAACACTCTAGTCCAATCAGAGAGTGCGCATTCATTACGTCATGGCTGTAGAAGTAGAAATAATTAATAGCTGTAGTGAGGCAACTTTTGCAGTTAAGTTGAGCCTGCCTCCTGCCACTGCTTCGTAAAAAGATTATCTTTTATGTCTAATTTATTCATTTCTATTTACTCTCTCTGCCAAATGAAATTCAGTCTTTCAAGTTATTTTTCGTAGAGAGATTTTATATATTCGAATCGTTGGTGTTTTTATCTCTTCGTCTATTTATTCCTATTTAATTAATTGACTTTGGGAGTGAAGTTAGTCTGGAATTTCTTGGATAGCAAATGGAAACGTGGATTTTTATATCAAACTTTATTTATATTAAATGAAATGAGGGTTTTTATTGATTAAATGAAAATGCAAAGAAAAGTAATTGCAGTTGGGGAAAGCTCCGAGTAATCGGACGGTTCCACATTTCCGATCATATGAGAAAATCGTTTTTTTTTTAATTCGTATCCAAATAATAACGAGTTGAACATTTTTTTCTTATATGGTCGAAAATGTGCCTCTGCTCGATAACTGTGATCTTGCCCTACATATTTGAGAGGGTTTGACTTCCTCTCTGTAAAAAGTGTTTCTTTCATTACTTTTTGGCAGAGTGTAACAATTAGCTACATCTCCGTACGTCTAGTCAGAGTTCCAAGAAAACTGATTGTATCAATTAACTTTTTCAGATGTTATAGTACGGTGAAGTTACTTTGAACTACCATTTCAAGGGATGAAACTTAGGCTAACTTACGAGTTATTGCACGGTTACACATCTTTGATCTTATATCAGATAAACTTTTTAAATAATTAAAATGAATGTTAAATACAAATTACTATATTTTTTCTTTATGTGTCCGAAAATGAGTAACTGACCGATAGCTCGAAACATACTCTACTTATAGTCCTTTTTAATTCGATTATTTTATTCAGTAATGTTATTTCTTAAATACACCATTACTCTATCTTCTATTTACTCTACCATTTAATCTTTATCTAACATTTTCCTTTGTACGTCTGGTAATTTGAGTTGCTTTTGAATGACTTCATTTGGTCCCTTTAATGGGGGGTAAAATGTGCCCCCTTTTCACTGTTAGCTTCTCATTAATGATATTCATATCTCACGGGACTCATTATTCATAATTCTTTGGCCCGTAGCAGTAAAAGGTTCGCTTTTGCACAAGGAGCAATGTCACCGCTGGACATTTTAAGATGAATAATATTCATCAGCTGTTGCATTCGATTGAAGTTCAACACTGAATGGAAATAGATGAAAAATAGCATCCAATTGAATTAAATCAGAAGCTTCTAATTTCTGTAATAAATTAAAATTATATTGAAAATTAAGATGAAAATATCATTGTGAAGATTTAAATTATATTGAATATCAAAATATGAGTGACTACTATGAAATTAAAATAAATATTATGATTTAAAACTACATTTTAAGTAAATATAAAATTTCCATATTAATATAAACGTGAAAATTAATTATCACTAATTTTTATTTTTCATATTAAATTTTTTTTTTTCGTTAGTTACAATGGATACTATAGTTAATATACTATGGATACTATAGTTAATATACTATGGATACTATAGTTAATATACTATGGATACTATAGTTAATATACTATGGATACTATAGTTAATATACTATGGATACTATAGTTAATGGTTAAAGCTGTCGAAATAACGGGTATAGAAACACCTCCTGATGGCATTGCATCATAAAACTTAAAGCTCTTTGATATTTTCAATTGTGCGTATAGAGAATTATAAATCATTCCAAGTCGTTAAATCGTATTGATTAGAATGTACACAAATGTAAATTATGTGTTAGGAAAGATATAAACCTTATTATAATATAATTTCCTTTGAAGAGTATATTTAAAATACTACAGTAGCTGTTGTCCATCCATTGAGAATAATACAATGGTTTGTATTGAAAGTACTTATTATCATTACATGATTTAACTAAATTATCCCTACTCCCAAAAGTCAAAACCATGATCTTTATTAGTGTTACAGTAGTCATGGCCTCAAATGATTAGTTTGGATGCTCCTCTAAGGTTTCGGACAGACAGACGATCTGTTCTCTTACTATAAGATTGAGAGGTTTAACATTTAGGATAATTAAACATGACTAATGTTAACACTATTCACTTCTTGAAAGCGTCACTCTCTACTTTCCCCAATGGAGTAGGTTCTCTTTTTGCTGACTAAGGACTTCTTGGCGATTGCCTGTGTACTTCGAGTAAGAAAAGCTCATTATAAACTGCTGAAGTGTTTACACCAGCACTCTTTGTGACTCACTGATAGCCCTTATCACCCGGGATAGTGACACGCTCTGTGATACGATACACTGAGTTGCATCATCAGGAAGTGGGGGGCATCTATTTAGTCTACAATAATAATGTTACAAAGTGTTTGGATTGTAAACACTAGATTAAATAGTAATTAAACTCTCTAATAAGAAGTAATAATTACATCATCTTAATTATTATTCTTTAGTACGCGTCAAATTAATATATATAATAATTCTGTTTGAATTAGACTGTACACTAATATAAGTAAAGAAGTCTTTGAATCGGTATACGGGTTATAAAAACTATATAAAATGATCTAAAGGCTATTATGTTAATAAATTGAATAGAAATTCAACCTCATGCAAAATAAAATAATATATTGCTTTGATAGAATTTATTTATTTCTATTTTAAACGGCAAAGGTAAAGTTCCGAGTTAATAATTATTTAACTTCTATTTAAAATATTATTATCCATTTGAAATTTTTTCGTTATATTATCGAAGATGTGAAACTGTTTTATAATTCCTATGCTACCCTACATTAAATAATAAAATACATCACTCTATCATATTAATTAATTAGCTTTCACTTTATAGGAAGTATAGCTAGGATAGGGTAATTGCCCAGGATATTAATTTCCTTTCGGTACCATAATTACAATTAATTAATTACACCTTAATTGCCAATATAAATACTAACCTCGCATTGGCTGTGATTGCACTGCAACTGAAATATTAAAGGGTAATTAATCTGTTTTTTGAGGGGAGTATTTGAACATTGTTTTTAAACCATTCTGAATTGCATCTCTCCGGTGTACTAACCGGGGATTGGTACTTCTTATACTAATTTAATTATCAAACATTTATGGGCAATTTACTTACTAATGATTAAAATCTTACTACTTTAAAGATTATTGTTATGAACTATTATTACAATATATCTTTATATTTTTCACTAACTGTGCAATAACACACCTTTCTCAAGAGTGTTCCATTCGATAATTCCTTTAGTTACTAAAGCCACATCACAAGAATATTTCATTTATTATTCTGTGTACTAAAACCTCACCTCTAAATAGACCGTCAAACTACCCCCTAGCAATAAATGTGTCCTACTAACTATATTCACATGTTCGTTATTCGATGTGTAGGACTACCTATCTATTGTGATGATTGTACTTTGTGAAATAGGGTTCAACTGGTTGGATATATTACGCATGGACGTTTTTTTACATGCCGCTGCAAGGAAAATAGAGTATGAAAAACGCTACGGTAGAATAAACGTATGTGTTTTGTATGTAAGCTTAGATTGGGCGTTTTTCATGCTGTATTCATGTTGTAAAAAAACCTCCCGTGTGAAATAAACCTCATAGCTACATGCGATGTGTACCACAGCACATAACTAAACCTCAATGTGTTCCATTTTCTACTCACTTCACACACTACTCCCAATGCTCTCTGTTACTTTATTTAGTTATTAGATAACAGTTCCTCTGCCTAGTAGACACTCGTACAATGTATCTATTTAGGTACATTGGGCAGAGTTGAGGCTTGGAATCTACAAACATAGTCCTGCGGCAATATAATTCCTCATTCCCATGCAGATGATATATAGCATTGCCACAACTTTTCATGATGGTGAGATGAAAGTCAAAGATTTGAATTTCCAATCCTTTTTTAAATCTTTTTTCAATTTGCTCCATTTTATCCTATTTACTCAATTCAAATAATTGATCGTCGATATGAATAATATTTCTAGCCAAAATATCTCTTTCATTTGTATGTTTCCCCTATTGATCGACTCCTTTATTTACGAATATCAATGAATAATATACTTAGAAATATTGTGAATAACTAATTCAGATATGCGCTAGGCTCCGATTTAGTTTTTTGCTTTGTTAGAAGGTAATTTGTTTGCTGGGGGTGAAACAAGAGAACTCGATATGCTTCGTGAATATTGCTTGGTGTAGAAATGGTGGCCGGTCATTTGATTCCCAGACATATTTTTTGTTTGGTCATATATTTAGCGATTTTTATTTCTATATAAAAATTGCCATTTACTATTAAAATAATAAATAAAACTTGTTTGACATCTAGTATTTATATTATAATTTTTTTATATAATGAATATAATAACAGAATTCAAACAGCTAGAACTTATTATCGCAACAAATTAATTATTTTTATTTACAAATAATTTACATTTACAACTAGTCATAAAACATCTTACAGGTGATAGTAAATATTAACCAACTCTTGCAAGCTAAAGTTAGGTATATTCACTTCGCAAGCTAAGAGAATATACCTAACTTTCAGTTAAGCAGTTTCTTTCGTAACTATTACAAACTTTATGATCATGTAGATGGTATAGATTGAAAATCATTTTATGGTAAATAATATACTTAAATTATTTAACCATAAAAATTATTTTTTATTTCCTACCTGCATGATGATAATAATTGTAATATAGTTACGACATAGAAGCTTAACTGAAAACTACCGATAAAATAGTCAAATGTTACTCCTCAACTAGCTCCTATTATACCAGGAGAAATAATTACGAGACATGCTCCCGATTTATTTGATTAGTCATATGTGCTAGTTATTATAATTGTGGGGTATACCTGTACATTTGATTTTACCATTGAATATTTTTTGTTGCCGGAATGTAAATTTGATAGCATATATACTGTTACTTATTTGAATTTATTTGTTTAATATTAAATTTCTTGTTAGCTGTTTTTACCATTTTAACTTAGTTTCTTTATAGAACTTCCTAGGCTGTAAGGTGCATATTTCTATTATATGTTAAATAATTAATATATTCACATATAATAAATGAATAGTAGGTGTATAAACGGAAAATATGACCGGGAATCAAATGACCGGGGATCTTTTGACCTGGAATCAAATGACCAGGGATCTAATAACCGGGAATCAAATGACCGGGGATCTAATAACCGGGAATCAAATGACCGGGGATCAATTGACCTAGACCCGTAGAAATAGTTCTTTGGATTAAGGTACTTAGATCTACTAGTTGAGAAGTGACAGTTGACGTGGTTAGGAAACATCCACCATATAGGTTCATTGAACAGAAACACTTCAGCAAGGTACTTCTCAACCTTTTTAACTATGTCTAGAGAGATTATCTGAGGAAAACGTTTATTGGCTACAAATAGATAGATAGCAGAGGGTTGTAACATATCACTCGTTTGTGTCAATACTGTCATCTCTAAAAACGTTATTTTTCAGGAGAGACATTTTAGTACATGTAATTTACGTACATTTAATGGTATATCGTTAGGACATTTAGCCTCTCTAGCGGTACATTTTAGAGCTACAATTGTGAAACTTTCATCAAAATAATCAGTATTTTAAGATTTATTCTATATGAATATCTCGGAAAAACATGTTTTTGTGTTTATGAAGTTGTCTTGCAAATGAGTGATGCTCTATTGGAGAATTGAGAGAGAGGGCAGAACAATCTACTGAAACAGGAGGGAGTTTAGAAAGAAGTTAGTCGTAATAAGTTAGAGGCAGTGTTAGTTGCTATTTATATTTGAGGGGAAAGTGTCTCTCATTATAATAGTTAAGTCATTGTTTTCTGGTGTTGTGATTTAGTTACATGAAGAATATGTAATGTGACAGCCTCACTGAAAGCATCTGTCTTCTTTTCCAACTTGACGATTGATATTCCATGTGAATGTTTATATTTCATATGTTCGAGTGACTTCCACAAAGCCATGCAGAAGTAAGATCAATAGCGAAATTAGTTTATTATAAGTTGTTGTTTCATTAATACCCTCGTAAATACAAGAACTTTTGTGATAAAAGTACATTTTAACTTATTTTCGAATAAGGCGAAACCATAATGTTTGAATGGCATATAACTACAATCATGAGATAAAAATTGACTAGCTACAGTAAAAGGTAATTATAAAAATATACAGTCATGCGGTTAAATCCCAGACAGTCAAATCGTATCCAAATGAAATGAATCCATCAATTTATTCCTAATTGTCATTTACCCGATATGATTTAATTAATTTGCTTGCAGTATAAAAAGCTCCCATTTTAATTTCTCCCCGTAAAGCTTCAATTGAATTAAATGCATTGGTGCTATTAAATGCACTGTTCCGGAAAATGGATCTTTTCGGTGTAAATTATTCGTTTGTTATTGGCGTAATGAATTGGCGACTGTGGCGCAACATCGGAGGAACTGATTGGGGAAAAAGGTAGATTGCCTCCGGGTGAAGGAGGATTAGGGTGATTAAAAAGAGGGAGGAGGGTGAATGGATGGATTAAATGGACTATCATGAATGTGATTAAAATGGCAATTATCCACCAGCCAGAGTCCCTCAGGCTGGGGTGAGAGAAAACGTTACCCCGCCTGAGCCGTGATGCTACTAACCTTCTAACAACTTGAGAGAGAGAGAGAGAGAGAGAGAGAGTTAAAAACAGACCGTATCCTATCCACAATCCATCACTTTTATGCTAGAGATACTCCACCGCACTCCACCTTCAAGGCTCCTCCTCTCATTTTCCCACTAGTGTTGGACATCAACCACCTGTATAGTGTTATAGGCTGTGCCTAATGTTACCCTCAACTCAATGGCTAGTCCTCTTAAATTACTTCCTAAACTTCTCAGCAATCTTCTCACGAAAGGCAACACAGTTCTAACCAAAGAGGCTACACATGGGTTATGGTACAAGAGAACCACTGGGTTTAGTATCTTTCACTAACTCATCCTGTGTTGTGGGGTAGTTTTACAACCTTCACACTGCAATAAAGTTCCTAAACTGCCATTTTCTGCTGCCCCCTAAAACCTCTTGAGCAAAGAAAGTATCAAATTTCCTTTAGAGAGATAATTACCTTCAAATAACCACCCGATCTGAAAACTGAAAAGTAGACTTATTACTGTATACATAGAAAAAAGATACTGAAGAAGAATATGGATTATATTGTTTAGTACCTAACCAGTGTTTAATCTATAGTAAGTGATTAAAGCCACTCTGGTGTGGTAGGAATTAATTAATCCATTTCTAGGAGGGAGTGAAGCGTGTAAACACTACATAGTTACATTCCTTTATTAAATGCACATACATACCTTTATTAAATGCACATACATACCTTTATTAAATGCACATACATACCTTTATTAAATGCACATACATTCCTTTATTAAATGCACATACATACCTTTATTAAATGCACATACATACCTTTATTAAATGCACATACATACCTTTATTAAATGCACATACATTCCTTTATTAAATGCACATACATTCCTTTATTAAATGCACATACATTCCTTTATTAAATGCACATACATACCTTTATTAAATGCACATGCATTCCTTTATTAAATGCACATACATACCTTTATTAAATGCACATACATTCCTTTATTAAATGCACATTCATACCTTTATTAAATGCACATACATACCTTTATTAAATGCACATACATACCTTTATTAAATGCACATACATTCCTTTATTAAATGCACATACATACCTTTATTAAATGCACATACATACCTTTATTAAATGCACATACATACCTTTATTAAATGCACATACATTCCTTTATTAAATGCACATACATTCCTTTATTAAATGCACATACATTCCTTTATTAAATGCACATACATTCCTTTATTAAATGCACATACATTCCTTTATTAAATGCACATACATTCCTTTATTAAATGCACATACATTCCTTTATTAAATGCACATACATACCTTTATTAAATGCACATGCATTCCTTTATTAAATGCACATACATTCCTTTATTAAATGCACATACATTCCTTTATTAAATGCACATACATTCCTTTATTAAATGCACATACATTCCTTTATTAAATGCACATACATACCTTTATTAAATGCACATACATACCTTTATTAAATGCACATACATTCCTTTATTAAATGCACATACATACCTTTATTAAATGCACATACATACCTTTATTAAATGCACATACATACCTTTATTAAATGCACATACATTCCTTTATTAAATGCACATACATTCCTTTATTAAATGCACATACATTCCTTTATTAAATGCACATACATACCTTTATTAAATGCACATACATTCCTTTATTAAATGCACATACATTCCTTTATTAAATGCACATACATACCTTTATTAAATGCACATACATTCCTTTATTAAATGCACATTCATACCTTTATTAAATGCACATACATACCTTTATTAAATGCACATACATACCTTTATTAAATGCACATACATTCCTTTATTAAATGCACATACATTCCTTTATTAAATGCACATACATTCCTTTATTAAATGCACATACATTCCTTTATTAAATGCACATACATTCCTTTATTAAATGCACATACATTCCTTTATTAAATGCACATACATTCCTTTATTAAATGCACATACATTCCTTTATTAAATGCACATACATACCTTTATTAAATGCACATACATTCCTTTATTAAATGCACATACATTCCTTTATTAAATGCACATACATTCCTTTATTAAATGCACATACATACCTTTATTAAATGCACATACATACCTTTATTAAATGCACATACATTCCTTTATTAAATGCACATACATTCCTTTATTAAATGCACATACATTCCTTTATTAAATGCACATACATTCCTTTATTAAATGCACATACATTCCTTTATTAAATGCACATACATTCCTTTATTAAATGCACATACATTCCTTTATTAAATGCACATACATTCCTTTATTAAATGCACATACATTCCTTTATTAAATTCCTCCATTAGGTTGTTAGTAAGCTCTACAGTTTATTGTTATTGTGTTGTTATTCTCTGTTCGCTGCGGGGCCTTCGTAAACTCTGTGGAACTCTGTTATTTTTGAAATTTAGAAACAATTGGAAATTAATGAAAACTATGATGGTATATAGAATGGAATAAATCACACTATGGTGGTATATAGGATATAATAAATCACACTATGGTGGTATATAGGATACAATAAATCACACTATGGTGGTATATAGGATACAATAAATCACACTATGGTGGTATATAGGATAGAATAAATCACACTATGGTGGTATATAGGATAGAATAAATCACACTATGGTGGTATATAGGATACAATAAATCACACTATGGTGGTATATAGGATACAATAAATCACACTATGGTGGTATATAGGATAGAATAAATCACACTATGGTGGTATATAGGATACAATAAATCACACTATGGTGGTATATAGGATACAATAAATCACACTATGGTGGTATATAGGATACAATAAATCACACTATGGTGGTATATAGGATACAATAAATCACACTATGGTGGTATATAGGATAGAATAAATCACACTATGGTGGTATATAGGATAGAATAAATCACACTATGGTGGTATATAGGATACAATAAATCACACCATGGTGGTATATAGGATACAATAAATCACACTATGGTGGTATATAGGATACAATAAATCACACTATGGTGGTATATAAGATGAATTGTTCATTTCTAATCTAACTCTATTCCTACCCTAATTTTCATTTATTTTTGTACCTTTTCCTCACTGGTTCCATAATCCTGTGACAGGAAGTGCAATATTGCCATTTTCCCTCTAAGTTCTTGTTCCAAAGTTCCAAACCCTTAGGCTGTCTAATCAACTAAAAGGCGGATTGTTTGTCAAAATATTCGCTTGAGTGGGTGTCTGGAAATAAAATAACTGAGACTTTTATACCTTCTTAAATGCGATATTTTAGAGCCACTTCATTATCCTTCAAAAGAGAAAACTGTTTAGGGGAATTTTATCAGGACTCATATTCTCTCTATATAGTGAATTAGATAACCATAGCACTAGTCTGGTATTTTCGTTGTTTCTGTCAATTTTTCATTAGTAAATCGTCCAAATAATTCGTCTATGACTCATTTATGTGAGCGAAACTGTTATCTTTTCATATTGAATTGAGAGCATAAATAAGCATGAAGTACACACGATGGCTTTAGAAGTAACTGGTGTAGCATCTGAAATGCATTGCAGAGACACCTGCTGTTCACATTGTCTCTACTAGCACGTGACCTCCTTACCAAAGATACGCCGGCGAGGAACTGGCACGGGAAAACTTAATTTCAAATGTTTTGTTGGGACAGTGCTTCATCTTAAATGTCTTGGTAAGGGACAGTACCGTTCAGCCAATTGTCCGTCAACTGTAGTATCGTTATCTTCTTGAGTTATTTTATTAATCACAGTGATGATGTTAACACATTGACTGTCGTATGCTCAAAATGCAGTCTAACCAGAATGACGTTTCCATCAATTTTCTGTTATTGCCTCTGTATCTCATGTCCCACGACAGCCAAAGAGCTGAGCATCTCTGTGTGTGCCTAGTGATACTGTCTGTGTGGATAACACAGTGGTATAAATGTGGTACACACGTCACAATTCAATTCGGGTTTGAAGTATTCCTTATTTCTTCATAGATATTGAAAATATTTACCAATATTTGTATAATTAAAGTGTTTTTATTGAAATGTAAAGCTTGTAAACTGTGAAAAATTAGACGTTTTCCCTATCGTTGAAGTAACTTTAGATATAACAGTTCGGTTTACTATTTAACGAGTTTATAAGAAACGATCCAGTTCTCAGAAATTTCTGTTTTATTTTTCGGATATTAGTTTTACTTTCAATAAACAGATTGAAAAGAAGATGATGTATCTTCACTAGTCTTACCAAACTATCTGATGATACTTTGGTTGCCTCGTCATTGGATGCGGCAGATGATACGTCATCAGAGAAGAGATAGATAGTCTCTGATTAAAATACATTATTTTGATGTACCTTAGTGCATCTATGAACAGTTAAAAAAGTATTAAAAAATTATATATTCTCTTGAGTAAAATAATGCAGACGCTCTGTACATATAGCCAATCACAGACTATATATCTCTCTCTTCTGGTGACGTATCATCTGCCTCATCCAATCACGACTCGTTCTCACTCTCTCTTCTGATGACGTATCATCTGCCTCATCCAATCACGACTCGTTCTCACTCCTCGTCATCATCAATAGTGTTAAAGTTTAAAATAATCATTGCAGTCACTCCTGCAATGATTATTTTATTTCATTTTTTATGCTTAACTTCAAAATAGAAAGTGAAGTTAATTTTCGACTATTATCAATAAGCTACAGGTAGAATAATGAATATTGCGACTGCACAAAGTCAATTCTCTACGGATATGACATGGCTAAATTATTCATAAACTTCATATATCATTCTCCTTGTGATTACTTATTCGTG
The DNA here is from genome assembly GCA_947561585.1 of Caprella mutica. Taxonomy (NCBI): domain Eukaryota; kingdom Metazoa; phylum Arthropoda; class Malacostraca; order Amphipoda; family Caprellidae; genus Caprella; species Caprella mutica. The sequence continues at coordinate 70,260 of CANNZV010000252.1, forward strand.
AGACTGTAGCTACTGATGGTAATGAACTCTTCTACGTTTGTGATGAAAAGAAACACTCTAAATATTTGGCTTTGGATGTTAGTTTTTATTGCAAGCGAATGATGCAAACTATGTATATATTTGGTCTGTTTTTTAATATATATTTTTAATATTATTTTTATATTTTGTTAGTTGTACATGAAGAGAAATTTGTTGGACCATAAAATGCTGAAAAATATTAATGCATTTTCTTCTAAAATTTACATTCATGTTCATTAATCATTAATTTATTTCTGTTTATTTTATCTATGATATTACCCAATAGATAAATTATCTAATATATTTTAATTTTTCAGATTCATCTTCCGAAAGCTCAGTCGGTGAGTACATTTAATTTTTATCGTATTTTCTAAACCATTCAAAGGTTTTCGGATTTTGAAATCAATTTTCCTCCCCAATTTTTCCATTGAAGAGTTTTTCTTCTTCACCTAATGTCACATCTCTCTAAATTGGAAAGTAAATATTTAAATTTAAACTACAAAATCTATGTTGATTTCATATGCACCAATTCTTAGTTTTCGGTCACTTTATTCTAATATTTCTTTGAGTAGGCCTATTTAGTAGGCCTATTTTATAATTAAAAATGCCATGCAATATTATAACATAGAGTGTGATTCTTTGGTACTACAACCAAATTCTTGTGGTTGTTTATGCCCACCACCAACCATTGAGCCAATTTATTGGTTGACTCAGTAACTTTTATTTCATTGTTTGGTAGAAGTTGATTGTTTTATTTGAACTCTTTTGATGTCATTGTTTTTGTGTCCTGTACTCAAAAGTGAAAAGTTATTATAGATATTGTATGTCCTTCAACAGAACATTTTAATATATCTAATTTTATGATACTTTTAATGCATTAAATTCAAGATCTTTCTTTTTATTTATCATTTTAGATATTATTTCCCATCTCTATATCACCGTTGTATCTAGTTGTGATACATGACGCGTTTGGTGGAGAAAAGTCCTAAGGAACAAACTTGAAATGAAGTTCTCATTGAAAAGTTATCCTAGTAACTTCTTTTGTGTCCCTACTAAATATTAGCAACTCATTCCAACTCATTCCAACTGATTCTAACTCATTCCAACTCATTCCAACTCATTCCAACTCATTCCAACTAAATCCAACTAATTCCAACTGATTCCAACTAAATCCAACTCATTCCAACTAATTCCAACTGATTCCAACTAAATCCAACTCATTTTAACTGATTCCAACTCATTCCAACTCATTCTTATCGAAGTTTCAGTTCAAATATTTCATCTACAAACTTTGGATGTTTCTTTTTAACAATTTTCTAATGTGGCTTGAGTCCATTCTACTCCAGCTGGTAAAACTCCGCCTTTTTACCGCACAGTTTACGCCTCTTCAATTAATTTTGTTAAATGAATGGAAAGCAAATTTGCAGTCTACACTAGCGTTTCTACCGCCTTACGTTCATTTAACCGTCATTAAACAAAGAGGAGTAAACTGGGCAGTGAAAACGCGGCGTTTTATCTACTAGAATTGTATGGGCTTTAGACTTTTCCTCCACCTGCCGCGTCAAAAACACACGCGTTGTAACTCTGTGAAGGTAGTACTGCATTGTGTGCAGCTGCAGTCTAATAAATGCATGTGAAAGAAATGCAGTGATGGTTTACTTAGTTGTGTTGGTGCGTGTTTTACCTTCAGAACTGGCAGTGCGAGTTTGAAACATGATTTCTATGTCAGACTTACTTTTTCATTCTTCAACAGATTAGTTGAGATGTTTGGAAACAGTGTCTGTCTCTATTTCAATACTATCGAAATACGATAAAGGGGGAGTTCTGCGTTATCGAACAGTTCTGCATTTTCGATCTTAGGTATAAGAAAAAAGTTTATTGTAATAAACTTTATCGTTTTCATCAATAATTTCTTTTCTTAAAGTAGTTTAGAAAAAAATAACTACAATGTTCAATATTTCGGTCATTTTAAGAATATACGATTATTTCAAATGTAGCGAATTGTACTCATGATAAAAATAAATCCGATACATTTGAGAAAAGAATTTTAATCCTAGAGAATGTGTTTAGTAGCCTTCGTTAATTTTAAAATTTAAAACTTGTGTAAACTATTCAATTTTTCAATATTTTTTAAATTTATTTTATTATATGTATAAGCAAAAACAAACCATTTCTTTTTACATCGCCTGGAAAAGTTCAGCTTCGACTATTTTTAGTTTAGAAAATGTCAGTGTGTGATGTGTGGCTGTCATTCCCATTTGGAATATTCCTGTTTTGAATATTCCTGTCATATCTATTGCCGTGAAGTCCCTATGGATTCCAGTTGCAACCACTAAAAGTGTCTGTCGGGCTGCAAATTTCACAGACACTTTGGCAGGGGCAGAAATGGACTCCAATTATATCCATGTCAGAAAGAAGGCAATGTTTTACCTGTGCTGGTATATGGTGGGGCCAGAGAGTTATGGTGGGGCCAGAGAGTTATGGTGGGGCCATAGAGTTATGGTGGGGCCAGAGACTTATGGTGGGGCCATAGAGTTATGGTGGGCCATAGAGTTATGGTGGGGCCAGAGAGTTATGGTGGGCCAGAGAGTTATGGTGGGGACAGAGACTTATTTTGGGGCCAGAGAGTTATGGTGGGGCCAGAGACTTATGGTGGGGCCAGAGAGTTATGGTGGGGACAGAGACTTATGGTGGGGCCAGAGAGTTATGGTGGGGCCATAGAAGATTAAGAGGAGTAAGGTATGGCCCACCATACCTTACTATCTCTATAATGTTTTTTATTATTTAGTTTGACAATATATTATTTACGGTGTAACAGTATAGTTTCTACATAGAAAGATATATTATTTTGCATCCTGTCTCTGGACGCACTAAGCGGCTTAACATCACTCAGGCAATCGTACTACCTTCTCAGGGAAATATTTCCTCCACTTTTACTGCTAGTGCAATATAGAAACATTAGTTAATGTTCTTTTCATATCAATTCTATATTGTAGAAACATTAGGTAATAATATTTTTTTATTCTTCTAAATCTAGTCAATATTATTTTATATCACAGCTCTAATAATGTATTGAAATATTCAACTCGAAAGAATGAGTGCAATTTATTCATAGTGTGCAGTATTTTATAGATGCATTTCTAGCGTTGCATTGAATGTGATGACATATGTACTTATAGCAGAGGGTGTCAAGTTACAGTAAGTTATACTGTAACTCATGCAGCTGAACTATAACTCATATATTTAACTAAACTGTCATCATTACTACTAATTGAAGATACTTACTGTCTCTCTGTACTATCTACAGTACTCTAATTGTACTACCTACAGTACTCTAATTGTACTACCAACAGTACTCTAATTGTACTATCTACAGTACTCTAATTTTACTACCTACAGTACTCTAATTGTACTACCTACAGTACTCTAATAGTACTATCTACAGTACTCTAATAGTACTACCAATAGTACTGTAATTGCAATAGTACCGTAAATGATATTGATAGTTTTCTATTTCCTAATATTTTTCTTACTCATTTTACTGCATTCCATGTATTTATACTCTTAGAGAATGTGTATTTATTTTATATTGTAAGAAAAGTTTATATTTTTTTATTAAAGTGTTTTATTTTGTAAGAGAATTTTTATTTATACTGTAAAAGAATGAATGTAATATTTTCTCCTAATTCCCTAGTATGTGACTGTAATCATGCGAAGTGACAATCACGTAACTCGATGCTGTATGTATTGCTTTAACTCTAAAGAATGACTGAGATGTTAGAAATGACATGGAACTTATAGATCACGTTACAGGCAATGGTTGGTATACAGGTAAAGGTAGAGCTTACTCTAACTGTTAGCTGTACAGCTTATTTAACTGTAGAGATTACTCTAACTGTAGAGTTGCTACGAAGATTACTCTAACTGTAGAGTTGCTACGAAGATTACTCTAACTGTAGAGTAATCTACTCTACAGTTAGAGTAATCTACTCTACAGTTAGAGTAATCTACTCTACAGTTAGAGTAGATTACTCTACAGTTAGAGTAGATTACTCTACAGTTAGAGTAGATTACTCTACAATTAGAGTAAGTCACTGTAACTTTACTTTACCTCACTCTAACAGTTCAGGGGGTTTGACTCACTCACTTTACTCACCCCATGACTCATATGAGTTACAGTCACTTTAGTTGTTATTCACTAGGCATGAATTATGAGATTTTATCTTTTCTTTGTTTATTCCTCAGAAGAGTTACTTTAAAGGCTTTGTACTTCAATGAGTTGCGTGAGGTATTACTCACAGTTTGGCATAACTAGATATCTTCTTTTCCCCTATTTAGTTCATTTCGATAGCTTTTACCGGGACTTTGGGTAGGTAAATTAGGTACTTTATAATTGATATATCGTGAGTTATTTCTCTGTTATAGTTTAAGAACCTTTTTTCGGATAACACATTTTGTTCATGTAACTTTTTCGATTTTTTTTTTCATTAGTTTTTGAGAAAATGAGATTTAAAGAAATGTTAATTTCAAAAGAATAGAAGACTATGACAATGAATTCAAAACCGAAAAAAGGTTTAGAATCCAAGTAACTTATAGTAATGACAGAAAATTAAATTAAATACCATATCGTGTTTATATGACCGAAGATGTGAAACTGTCCGATAACTGATGACTTACCTTAATGCAGTTTCACCCCTATACTGTATATTTCTCTCTGTCTAGTTGCTTATTAGGTGTATTGTGTGGTTATCATGATGCACTGTGGCAATGCACTCTATAAAATAATAATCAATTTGGATGGAGAGAAGTCCTCCTCAGTTAGAATGAGAGTTATTGCAGTTAACTCACTTTGTAGTGACTCATTTGCAGTCTAATGTAGAGTAAATTAAAGGAAGGAAGAGTGGAGTGCAGTCCAATGCACTCTCTGCACTAAAATACTGTCTTATTTCTTTGCTCATTTTTCTCAATTCTCTTTTCTTCAGTTCATTCTGTGGTGTCACACCATTTATTTACCCCCCGGTCACACCGCTCGAACTTTCTTTCTTCACCTTGAGCGGTGAAAAAAATGATCACCTCTCAAAACCGTTCACCAGAAGAACACCGTATACGCTCGGCCACCGCTTATGGTTCCTACTACCGCTCAGAAAGCCTCAGCCATGGCCACGGTAACGACCGGTGATTTTTCTCACCGCTCGAGGAACTTCACATATCGACTTTATATCAAAGATCTGTCAAAATTTTTATCAAAGTGATCCGTGCAGCTCCAAAGTCAAAAGCGGTATGTCGCTAAACCAACTTTAAGCCAACGCCGAACCAACTCCTGCATACGGAAAACCCAACTCTATCAACGCTCACTACCGTCAAGCCAACGCTATAACAACGCCAGCTTCGGCTGTGTACCGTTATGGCGACATTCCTGTTTTCGATTGTTTCCCCTTCTGTGCGCGGTGAGGAGTGTGGTTGAAATTTGGTCCCCTCTCTTCACCGTCCAAAGAACGCCTCTACAAAGTTCTGGCGGTGTCGCAAGGCTTTATTTACTGAAAACACCTAACCTCAATTTACTTGCTCTTGATACACTAAATGTATTGCAGTGTGGGTCACTTCCACCATATTGCTTATTGCTATTTATTTTCATTTAATGTATTGGAAAGAATAAAAATTAATAAGTAAGTTTTTCATTTGTCTCAAATATTAGATGCAATAATTTCCTTCATCACAATTCATGTTATTTGCTTTATCTATTTTTCTTTTTTAATGTTTTCATTTTATTAATCCGCATACGCTATCTGTCATTCCGTTTATTATCATTTTGCTCCTGTAGTGATAACTGTATTATCATTGAGTCTCCTTCATCACTATACATCACTATACACTATAAATAATACACTATAGAGTACATCACTATCAATCTTGACATACATTCATACCTACCTACTCTAAATAAACTATCAAGTTATCTTCATGATTTCAACTAATAACCTTACAAAAGGTTAAATAAGAAGAATTAGGTAGTCTTTTGAAATCACTAATTAATTAATATTCGAATAAATCATTTCATAGATAATTGAAATAGTTAACTTTATTAATATGTCATTATAATCGTGACCGGTAATTTGCCCCCCTGGTAATTTGACATCCGGTAAATTGACCCCGACAGTTGATTCTTGGATTCAATGAAATATTGTGTCAATATTATGTAACCATACTACAAGATTTTAGAATAAATTTATTAGTTTGTCGGTACCAAAATATTTTCTAGAAGACTCTTCAATTTTTCTTCTTTACTAATGTGCATTTCATTGATTTTTACTGTGGTTATTAATGCACGGAGATATTGTGAGGTGACAAATTCAGTATTTTTCACTCTTCACTGGGCATGGAAAATGATGTCCCCTCTTTGGCCCCTGCACACACTGGCGTCTTTTTGACGTGCGTCAACTAACGCATGACCCTAAAATAGCCTTAACTCTCTGCTATGTGGGCTAACGTGCGTCTTATGGACGCTCATTGAAAGAGTTAAAAACAGGCCATTCTGAACGCAAGAAAAAGACGTTCATGGGGGGGGGGGGACCTTAAACTTCTCTGGCCCCCATATCTGTCCCTCTTGTTTGTTTATTGACTCACCGATAAGGTGTAACCCCTCGTGTGAGTTTGTTAACCCTTTAAAAGGGCATATTTTCCTATCCTTGTTTTCCTTTCCTATTTTCCTAACCCCCATCTTCTTCTCTGTAATATTAATCATTGGTCTTTTTTCACCCTATATACTATATAGGTAACTATATATTTATGGACTAGCATCTGAGTAGCTTTTCTGCATATTTGAGCATCGCTTGATGAGTTTGATCATTTAATGAAATAGGCTGAGAAATTATAATAACGCAATACATTTCTTCTTTCGATATTTCAATTATTTTTATAAATAAGTACTTGGTAAATAGAGATAAATGTACTTGTAATAATTACTCGTGATTAGCTATTCAGCCTAATCTGCAGTTTAGTACTTGTAATTGGTTGCCTTGACAAGTGAGCAAGTGCTGCTAAAAGAGGCTAATGAATTGGTGTTACAGTAGCACCTCACTGTTTTGACGGCAGTTAACCTCCTTAGAAACTATGTTAACTAACTCATAAATTTCCCGTGGCTCAGCTCTAGCGTCTGAGTGTTTATCTAATTATGTTAATTGTACAGATTGAAGCTCTGTGTTAGAGGGGTGGGATAAGGAATCTATTGTACTCACCAACACAGTTCTAGTTACCTTTGTCTGGTTAGCTTTCTGTCTGGTGTCACTCCTTTGTTTTCTACCTCTGTCTGGTTTGCTTTCTGTCTGGTTAGCTTTCTGCCTGGTTAAGACCGACAGAATCCTCCAGAATTTTGTTGGAGTGTTCCTTGACGGTAAAACGAGTGGGCCGAATTTCGACAACGGTCGTTATCGCGCACAAAAGAGTAAAAATAGTAAGCATGGGTGTTGCCATAGCGGTATAGGGCTGAAGTTGGCATTGCCATAGCGTTGGCTCGACGCCGTTGGCTTAGCGATGACGCAAGCGTTGATTGAGTTGCGTTCTACGCTTGCGGGTGTTGGCTTGGCGGTGGTTTGAAATTGGCACCACTAGACGCAAGTTCATGGACGTTTAGCCAACGCAGAAATCTTGAACGCTCGTACACCCGCTGTTTCACCAGCTCTGTCCGGGCTGTGATTAAACGTTGCACAAACTTTAGTGGGGCGGTTGTAAGCGTATTACGCGCAAACACGGGATTATTGGAACGGTGTCGGGTGTTGAAGCAGCAACCCATTGCAGTTATGAACTTTTGTTTTACGTTGGTATGGAAGTTGCACAACTTCATACTGCCTAGCCAACGCCAGCTTCATCGGTGCACCGCTATGAACCGCTCCTCACCGCTTGCAATATTTTGTGCAGCTCAAAACATTCGGAGCGGTAGGAGTGAACATAAGCGGTGACCGAGCGCATACGGCGTTGTCTGAACGGGACCAACTTCTGGTGAACGGTAGCAAGCAGTTATCAATATTTTTCGCTGCTTAATGAACGCTTCAGCAAAATTCTTGAGGTGTGAACGGGGCTTCAGCATCAGTTTCATATCAGTCATTCATTGCATCGAAGATATTTTAAACCCAAATGAAGTGATTGGTTCCTTTTTATTTTACTAATAAGGGTAAGTTCCAAGTTATCGGTAATAACCTTTCCTAGTTATAAAGAAATTAGTTGTTTATCTTTGATCTGAAATGTTGTTAATATATTTTATAGTTTCAAATTCGAATAATAGAAGAAAGGTTCAAATTCCTTTAACTGTTTCTGATCTTTAAAAACTATCATTCTTATACACGAACCATTTTCTTGTCTAAATAAGGTGACATTTTAGAATGTATTGAAGACTTTATTTCGTGGAGACCACCTAGTTGCTAATATCTATGTACAGTCACACGCACATTAAACTGCCCACCACATATTAAAATAAAACACCAAAACACATAGAAATAGTAATCCCTAATGCCTAACCTTTAGTTATTCCCTTTCTTTTGTGGTGATGGTGAATAACTCCCTAACTCCCCATTAACTCACTGCATTTTAATCGATTTTCTCACTTTTAAAAGAGGGAACGTCAAATAACTTTGAGGACGGATTAAATCTTCGCTTATAAGAGATTACGTGAAATTAAATATTTAAATAGATAATTCGAATGATAATGACCTTGACCTTAGTGTGCGCATTGACCTTTACTGCATTTATTACACTCACATTGACCTTTAATGCATTCATCACACTCACATTGACCTTTACTGCATTCATTACACTCACATTGACCTTTAATGCATTCATCACACTCACATTGACCTTTAATGCATTCATCACACTCACATTGACCTTTATTGCATTCATCACACTCAGTACATCACACTCAGTGTTTGTTTACAGTTCAAGTCACTCCATATCACCTCCTCATTCATCTTCTCTCTAATTATAAATAAGACTAATTAATTATTATATTCGAGTGGTAATACACTATTTTTACACATTTTATGCTTCATTTATATTAAATAGTAATCGTGTGACTGAATAACTTTACAGGCTTGTAATAGTTTTTAAAAAGGGAAATAAAAGAATAAAGTACTTACTCCTCATAAATACAGTTTTCGTTAGCTTTACCCTATCTACAGTGAAGTCACAGTGCAATGACTGCAGAGCAGTGACCTATTAACAGTGACTGCAGTGCTTGCATCTCACTGTCACTGTAAGAGAGTCACTGCAGGCAGGTGCTACTTTGCCAACTTTTATTTAAGAGACTTTGAAAGAAATTTTAAGTTGCAAAATATCACCACAAGTGGTCTAAGTAATTTTATCACATTAAATACATACAGTTCATTAATTCGGGGTAACTTGCGAGTTATTGGACGGTTACACACAAAAAAGTATATATTAATTAAAAGATAAATGATGATTAGTTTTACTTTTTTCTCATATGATCTAAGATGTGTAACTGTTCGATAACTTATTTCAAATATAGTAGTTGAAATACTTATTTATCGTGTATTATTGTGACTATGGACTACATATTTCTTGTTATTACTTTGTTATGGCACCAATTGTCCCCTTTAGAAGTTGCCAAGTGTCGCCACATAGCTCTACATCACCATAATGGTTATTTAATCTCTATGCTTCATAAAAGGTTACTATATAGGTTAATATGGTTAATGTAGAATTATATGGATGCTGCTTTGAATCTCTCACACTTTCTTTGTGTCATTTTATCTCACTTTAATTTGTTACGTCATTTATTACTCTTATTAATGTAATTACAAATAATTAGATAATTTAATGGTTATTCATTTTCTGAGGTATTCCTTTGTTGATAGTAAATTTCGTTATATATTATTAGTCTACTTCTAAACCGATTTTCTTTGACTATTTTTTAATTTACCATTATTAATTAATTGAGCAAAATAATATAAATTGTGCTGTGAAATCTATTCCACTAGTATTTATTCAAGTATTTAATTTCTATCGAATAAATAAAGTTATTTATGGCAAATTGCAAAAAGTGACATGGGGATGGTGTGTAAAAATAGAGGTGTGTGGTTCAGTGGTTAGAATGAGAGTGTAGCTGATTATTGGGTAAACACTCTACTATCTATGTAGGTCAGGCTAGTGTAGTCTAGACTGTTACCTACACCTGCACCTACACCTGCTATTGCCTACACCTGCACCTACACCTACTATTGCCTGCACCTGCACCTACTATTGCTTACACCTGCACCTACACCTGCACCTACTATTGCTTACACCTGCACCTACACCTACTGTTGCCTACACCTGCACCTACTATTGCTTACACCTGCACCTACACCTACTATTGCCTACACCTATCTACACTTACTGTTACGTACTAATACCTACACCTACTCTTACTTACACCTACTCTTACTTACACGCACTCTTACCTACCCCTACTATTCATACCTACCCCTACCTACACACACCGACTAATTAACACTCTTGTCCCTACAATACATCCACATCAATAAGGAGACATGAGAAATAAGTAGCTTAGATTAAATGACATGGTAAATAATCAGCTGTGATTAAATGACATGAGAATTAATCATCTGTGATTAAATGATGTACCTGTAGCATATTTGTAGCTAGAAACTCTTCATATCGGACTGTTATTCATTTTTATGTCTCTAAAATTAAGCAGTAGTATTCGATATTCTCTTCTGCTCCACATGGCTTAATTAATATACATATATTTACATAGAAAGAAGTGGCGAATGTAATTAACTCCATGAAGTTCTTTCTCGGCCACACGGTTTTCTGGGTTAACCTGTAGAAATAATAGGCCCATCGCATTCATTGAGTTTTGAAATTGTCTTCCCTCTTTGACTTACACTGATGAGAGGGTTAGAAAACAGTGCAGACCTAGTTTAGAATTAAGGTCTTACTCAGAGTTGAGGGTAAAATGGGAGACAGCCAAAGGGTGGTTTGGGGGCCAGTAGTAAGTGGGAGAAATGAGGGGAGGACTGTCTTGAGATTGGACACAGGGTAGAGTTTGAAAAGACTCTCTAGCATCCAAAGGGGGAGTTAGACCCAAGACATTATTTCTCACAAAGTGTCTGAATTGTCTCGCTGTTCACTGGAGTGGTAAATAGTTCACAGGCCTCACTTCCAATGAATGGTGACGTCTTCTCTCACCCCAGCCGTAAACTCCATCGCAAGACTTAGTGGATGAAGATCTCTTCCTGTTGTTAGTATTTAATGTAAAAATATGCTTAGTTAACGTTATAAATGTACAATATTATTGATTCTTGATCAAATGTTGTTAAAGTCTTTATTATCTTACGCAGTGAAGTTCTATATATATTATTAATTGATAATGAACAAACAATAGGTATTTACATTACTACTAATTAATTAAGGAAATATTCAAGTGAAGAATCCTGATAATAATAATTAGGGTTGTAACAGTATGCTGTCATAATCATAGATCCTAAAGATATTATAAACGGAGAGGATTGAACACTATTCATTCGTTTTGAACTACTGGTATATAGAATTAAGTATAATTAAAAATTTTCTCATCTTAAAACAGATTATTTTAACTCTAATAATAATCATTAGGGTGGCAGTTGTCCGGGTGGCAGTTGTCCCCCCCCCCCCCCACCTGATAGTGGTGGAGACAGCACTCTGAAGAAGTGACTCTATCTTGCACTTCATCGTACAGCAACAGTTTCCAATCGACAGAGAATGCATTCTTAATTTGACAAGTAACTTAACCAGTAAATTAAACAAAATGATTTTTATCTTTGGACAAACTGTAACTACGTGAATAGATAACAGTTCGGAATTGATTGATAGTCACGCTACCAACTGACTGGAAAGAACCTGACTATTGGGAAATATTATGAATAAGATGAGTAAAAGTAACATATAATGACTTGAGAATTAATCATCTGTGATTATATGACATGAGAATTAATCATCTGTGATTATATGACATGAGAATTAATTACCGTGTCTAATATAGACTTTGTAACTCAAATACTGGTAGCAAACTCCGTGTATTTATTTATCATTTTGTTACATTAGTTTCCTTTCAATAGAAAAGATATTATATTAATTGATTAATTAATTATTTGATGTTATTATTATTATAGTAATTATTTTATTAGATATTTAATGAAGGTAATTATTATTTAATGGTGTACCTCATTAGTACAACTCATTACTATCCAATAATTCTTTTTAATGAATATGTAATCCAAATATTGAAATATTTTGTTAACAAAGGTAATTAATGAATGAATAATTAATGGAGAACATCTATAGCTTTGACTTCATCCTTTATTAGTGAGCTGAAAAAAGAGTAATGAGAAACATATTAATGAGATTATCATTAATGAGAATTTCATTAATATGATGATAGCTCATTAATGAGTTGATAACACATTAATGAGTAGATATCACATTAATGAGTAGATATCACATTAATGAGTAGGTATCACATTAATGAGTAGGTATCACATTAATGAGTAGGTATCACATTAATGAGTAGGTATCACATTAATGAGTAGATATCACATTAATGAGTAGATATCACATTAATGAGTAGATATCACATTAATGAGTTAGTATCACATTAATGAGTAGGTATCACATTAATGAGTAGGTATCACATTAATGAGTAGATATCACATTAATGAGTAGGTATCACATTAATGAGTAGATATCACATTAATGAGTAGGTATCACATTAATGAGTAGGTATCACATTAATGAGTAGGTATCACATTAATGAGTAGGTATCACATTAATGAGTAGGTATCACATTAATGAGTAGGTATCACATTAATGAGTAGGTATCACATTAATGAGTAGGTTTCACATTAATGAGTAGGTATCACATTAATGAGTAGGTTTCACATTAATGAGTTGATATACCACATTGATGAGTAGGTATCACATTAATGAGTTGATATCACATTAATGAGTAGGTATCACATTAATGAGTTGATATCACATTAATGAGTAGGTATCTCATTAATGAGTTGATACCTCATTAATAATAATAATAATAGTAATAACAATAATAATTTATTCAGAAAAAAGTTTGTACAAAGATATTATAACGGTTACAATATAATTTGCTAAACAAATTCTGATGCCCTTCCAGGTACCCTAAAATAGGGTATTATTGGGCAGTTTATTTATTGTTGAATTTCTATTAAAAACAATACAGCATATTAAAAGATAATCCTACATAAGAATACTATATAATTAAATTTAAGCATTATCATACATCAATTTTTTAAGTTCAGTTTTGAAATCTTTACACTGACTAATGTTCCTCAGATTTAGAGGTAGTTTATTCCACTCCAATACGGCATTGTGAAAGAATTGGTTTTGAGTAACAGTTTTCCTCAATTGAGGTATATTTAAATTTTCATTTGTATGAAAACGAGTTTGATGCGCATGGACAGGGGATAGTTCTGAAATTTTGATGTGAAAGTAACTACTGAAGTTATCATTTATAGAATATTTATGGAAATACAAGAGAATATTAAAAACAAAGAGTTCACTGAATGGGAGAGGCTGTCGTATAGCCTGTGGTGATTTAGAAATTAATTTCAAAGCAGCAATTTGAACTTTAGTGATTCTCAAACGATTAGTAATACCACAGCCTCCCCAAATAGCTATACCATAGGTAAGAAGTGACTGAAATAACGAGTAATATAACTGTTTCAAAGCTACAGGCGGTAAAATATTATACATTCTCCTCATGATACCAGATACACAAGACAGCTTTCTAGTTAGGTAGTTCACATGGCTACTGAAATTCAACCTATCATCAAGATAAACTCCCAAAAATTTAACACTTTTTTCCTGAATGACAGGATTGTTACCAATAGATATGGAAATGTTGTCAGTTCCAGTGCGTGCATGGCTGAATAACATGAAGGAACTTTTATCCACATTAAGAGATAATCTATTTGCCTGAAGCCACACGTTAACCTTGTCCAACTCCATGCTAACATCTCGACACAAAAGTTGGAGATCATCACCTGACATATAAACGGTTGTGTCATCTGCAAAGTGCACAAATTCAAGCTTATCTGAGGACTTACACATGTCGTTGACATACAATGAAAAAAGATACGGAGAGCTGACAGATCCTTGCGGAAGTCCTATGCTCAGTGTTTCTGCACGTGATTTCACTCCTCCCACATCTACGGTCATGCTTCGATTAGTCAAATAGTCATCAAACCATCTAGATACTACTCCCCTAAATCCCAACATTTCTAACCTTTTAACCATTATCGACCTGTTTACCGTATCAAAGGCTTTACTTAAATCCAAGAATACGGCTATGGTATGAAGTTTCTTGTCAAGATTGTTAGCACACCTATCTACTATACTTAATATAGCATCAGATGTGCTATACCCAGCCCGAAATCCGTACTGTTCCCCACAAATGATCCCCTCTTTATCCAGGTAAGATAACACTCTTGACTTCATCAACTTTTCGATTACTTTTGAAAGTGTATGTAAAATAGATATTGGTCGATAATTATTTACAATCTTTGAGATGATATCAGCTCCATTCCAAAGGTCGATGATTTCATAACCCTCTGACTGAGTTTAATTTCTTCTAAAGGAAGGAAGGAGGTAATTTCCGGGCAATGAAGTAACGAATGGAGGAGAGTAACTCCCGTGGATTTTCTCATCTCTCACCAAATTGCTCTGTGATTCGATGGAAAATTCTTCGTTCGCTTCAATTCAGAACTTTGATTGAAAATGACTTGAGTGAGAGTTTGAATCTCCAGCAAACGCAGCAGTCCGCCTCTTTTAACTTCCAATATTATTATGCATCTTCTTTGAGGTGTAATTGCTATTTGAGACAGCAAATGCAGTCAATTTCTGGTCAATTTTATTCATGTTATAGTTTATAATGTCTGTACTAACATTAGTTGAATATAATTTAGTTATGTAATTGACATTAGTTGATTTTTAATTATTTACATCTAAATGAAGATAATAAAAAAACTATATCTATTTTGATAATCATAACATTTAGAATACATATTAATTGTTTAGTACCATTTAACCCCTTAACTCCTGATAGACTAAAGTGCGTATAATCGTAATGTGCTCATAAATAATTAGCCAATGTTCATTAAGTTCCAAACAAAGTCGTTAGAGTGAATAACTAAAAAGAACAGACAGTTAAACAACCATTAGCAAATTTAGTGGGAATATACAGTGGTGACTGTGTTAGTGGTGCAGTTAGCACTATAGTACAGTTAGCACTATAGTACAGTTAGAACTATAGTACAGTTAGAACTATAGTACAGTTAGCACTATAGTACAGTTAGCACTATAGTACAGTTAGCACTATAGTACAGTTAGCACTATAGTACAGTTAGCACTATAGTACAGTTAGCACTATAGTACAGTTAGCACTATAGTGCAGTTAGCACTATAGTACAGTTAGCACTATAGTACAGTTAGCACTATAGTACAGTTAGCACTATAGTACAGTTAGCACTATAGTACAGTTAGCACTATAGTACAGTTAGCACTATAGTACAGTTAGCACTATAGTACAGTTAGCACTATAGTACAGTTAGCACTATAGTACAGTTAGCACTATAGTACAGTTAGCACTATAGTACAGTTAGCACTATAGTACAGTTAGCACTATAGTACAGTTAGCACTATAGTACAGTTAGCACTATAGTACAGTTAGCACTATAGTACAGTTAGCACTATAGTACAGTTAGCACTATAGTACAGTTAGCACTATAGTACAGTTAGCACTATAGTACAGTTAGCACTATAGTACAGTTAGCACTATAGTACAGTTAGCACTATAGTACAGTTAGCACTATAGTACAGTTAGCACTATAGTACAGTTAGCACTGTAGTACAGTAGTAACTATACATTTATAGTACAGTTAGCACTATAGTACAGTTAGCACTATACATTTATAGCACAGTTAGCACTATAGTACAGTAGTAACTATACATTTATAGTACAGTTAGCACTATAGTACAGTAGTAACTATACATTTATAGTACAGTTAGCACTATAGTACAGTAGTAACTATATATTTATAGTACAGTTAGCACTATAGTACAGTAGTAACTATACATTTATAGTACAGTTAGCACTATAGTACAGTTAGCACTATACATTTATAGCACAGTTAGCACTATAGTACAGTAGTAACTATACATTTATAGTACAGTTAGCACTATAGTACAGTAGTAACTATACATTTATAGTACAGTTAGCACTATAGTACAGTTAGCACTATACATTTATAGCACAGTTAGCACTATAGTACAGTAGTAACTATACATTTATAGTACAGTTAGCACTATAGTACAGTAGTAACTATACATTTATAGTACAGTTAGCACTATAGTTCAGTAGTAACTATATATTTATAGTACAGTTAGCACTATAGTACAGTAGTAACTATACATTTATAGTACAGTTAGCACTATAGTACAGTTAGCACTATACATTTATAGCACAGTTAGCACTATAGTACAGTAGTAACTATATATTTATAGTACAGTTAGCACTATAGTACAGTAGTAACTATACATTTATAGTACAGTTAGCACTATAGTACAGTAGTAACTATACATTTATAGTACAGTTAGCACTATAGTACAGTAGTAACTATATATTTATAGTACAGTTAGCACTATAGTACAGTAGTAACTATACATTTATAGTACAGTTAGCACTATAGTACAGTAGTAACTATATATTTATAGTACAGTTAGCACTATAGTACAGTAGTAACTATACATTTATAGTACAGTTAGCACTATAGTACAGTAGTAACTATACATTTATAGCACAGTTAGCACTATAGTACAGTAGTAACTATACATTTATAGCACAGTTAGCACTATAGTACAGTAGTAACTATATATTTATAGTACAGTTAGCACTATAGTACAGTAGTAACTATACATTTATAGTACAGTTAGCACTATAGTACAGTAGTAACTATACATTTATAGTACAGTTAGCACTATAGTACAGTAGTAACTATATATTTATAGTACAGTTAGCACTATAGTACAGTAGTAACTATACATTTATAGTACAGTTAGCACTATAGTACAGTAGTAACTATATATTTATAGTACAGTTAGCACTATAGTACAGTAGTAACTATACATTTATAGTACAGTTAGCACTATAGTACAGTAGTAACTATACATTTATAGTACAGTTAGCACTATACATTTATAGTACAGGGTAAGACAGAGTTAAGACAATATAAAAGTCCTAAGAGGCTATGTAATTCTATGTCTATTTCAAAAAGAAGTACCATCACCACATTAGTTAGTTAGACCTACACATTGAATGGCATACTTATGGTTATAGATGTAAGGGCTTGACTTTCTAATAGGCTAATACATGTAATACCTACTTTAAATTCTTTTAATGTGTATTATGTTTCTTTTACTCCTCAATAAATTTGTTTCATTGTTATAGATAGAAACATTATATTTAGATGGTATATAATTATCTCTAGAATAGTTAGGTTTAGGGAGAGAACAGAAAAAAGGTAATTAACCAATTGGACACTGTTGAGACATGATGTTATTTCAGAGTTAGTGTATAATATAGAGATGTTTTTATATGAATTATTGTTCATAGCAACACAACAAGTAAATGTATTTTATATAAGTATAGTTACTTTAATAGTATACCACAGAGGGGAAATAACTTTAGCTTTAATTTCCTAAGGTATTTTTTACTCCCTAATTTCCTTCCTTTTCAATTTCCTATCACTCTAACATGTTAGATGGTAATTATAATTAATTACCTAATGATATAATATGCTTTTGGTAGATTTGCTTCAAATTGTTTCTAAATATATTCTATCTACATTTTATCCATGTTTACATTACAAAAGTTTTACGTTATCGAATGTTCGCTGGTTAAATCATCTAAATAAAACACAGAGTAGCTACCTTGCATACACGAGCCGTTAAGATTCTTATGCTACTTCTGGAGTGCATTCTTTTTCAATCTTATTTTTAATTGCATTGTTTAAAAATGAATAAATTTTTCTGTTTTAATTACCTACTGAAAATTCCTACATAATTTATGTTCAAAATTGGACAACAAAAAAGTTACATGAGATTACTGATGTAAAGTATAACTGAGAGAGACTTATAATAACATGGCAATCACAATCATTAAAGTGTTATTAAAGTTCTTTCTAATCACAATAAAGTACTTTAGAAAAGTAATTTGAAAAGTTGTAAGTAATCGCATTTTCTCTCATTGCTGTACAAAGAAATGAAGTCTGCCACAATATAATAGACTAATTTAAATTAATGTTAGGAAAGTAACTTAAGTCTTCGGTAATTATTTTATAAGAAACATTGATAGAAATTAAGTTATGAGGAATTTTATTTTCTAAAAATTATAATTAAAAGTTTGCATTAAAAATTAAGTTTAAATATAGTTTCATGAAACGTCTTTCAGGAAATTGCTTTTAAGTAAATTTAAAATTGAAATTAAATAATGAAATAATCCATTAACACTTTGAGAATTATTAATGGATATTATTTCAGTTTTGCAATTTCTTCAATGTATCTTCAATAAGATATCGATACTAGCAACAATCTAGGGAAACTTAGTGACATTGTATAATATGTGGCAATTGTGGCAACATTAACAGTTCGGTTACCATTAACAGTTCGGTTACCATTAACAGTTCGGTTACCATTAACAGTTCGGTTACCATTAACAGTTCGGTTACCATTAACAGTTCGGTTACCATTAACAGTTCGGTTACCATTAACAGTTCGGTTACCATTAACAGTTCGGTTAACATTAACAGTTTGGTGAATTTTACCAGTCTATCGACAATTTAAATAATTTACGCCTACAAACAAGTTTCCCTTTAACAGCTTCTGCCCCTAATATTTTTTTATTTAAATCATAGCACAATAAAGAGGTAGAGAAATGATGGGAATAGAATTAGAATAACCCAATGACTTGACTTTTATGCATCTAGTTCAAAGTGAGGGACTTATGTTATAGGTGTGTTATTTTGGTCCTTATTCACTAGTGCCATAAGGGTGATATTAGTTATCTAAAGGTAACTATATAGGCGTGGCCTTATTGCTATGGTTTCTTTAATACTGATTTACTGTCTGATGGACATCTATAGATTGAAAATAACTTCCAATGAACTCCATTGCAACTCACTAGTTTATTATACAAGAATTACATTAAAACTTATTACTTTATTAACAAACTCACTAGTTTATTATACAAGAATTACATTAAAACTTATTACTTTATTAACTAACTCACTAGTTTATTATACAAGAATTACATTAAAACTTATTACTGTATTAACTAACTCACTAGTTTATTATACAAGAATTACATTAAAACTTATTACTGTATTAACTAACTCACTAGTTTATTATACAAGAATTACATTAATACTTATTACTGTATTAACTAACTCACTAGTTTATTATACAAGAATTACATTAAAACTTATTACTGTATTAACTAACTCACTAGTTTATTATACAAGAATTACATTAATACTTATTACTGTATTAACTAACTCACTAGTTTATTATACAAGAATTACATTAAAACTTATTACTGTATTAACTAACTCACTAGTTTATTATACAAGAATTACATTAATACTTATTACTGTATTAACTAACTCACTAGTTTATTATACAAGAATTACATTAAAACTTATTACTTTATTAACTAACTCACTAGTTTATTATACAAGAATTACATTAATACTTATTACTGTATTAACTAACTCACTAGTTTATTATACAAGAATTACATTAAAACTTATTACTGTATTAACTAACTCACTAGTTTATTATACATTAATCTAAATTAGAGACAGAATGAAAGAAATGACCATTTTATATGAATATCCAACATAGATTTAAAAGCTCAATTTCTACATTTTACTCACACATCAAATATAATAGAACCAAATGACAACCATTGAATAGAAGCAAACCATCATTGAAAAGTCTCCATACACCAAGTGTATGATCGGTGACATCTCATTTCTTTATATAATTTTTTTAATTCCTCTTTCTTTCCTTATCTCCATTTTGTTATTTCTTTACGGTAGCCAATCAAATATATTCTTACCCACAGTCAGAACGTCACACTAGCCTCAAGTTCGTCTGTTCGAAAATAGATATTAGTTAAATTCGAATGATTGCAAAGGATTCTAGAATCTACGAAAGAAATGACACAACATGTTATAATGAACTAAAGCCGCTATAGATAAGCTACATGCATTACATTACACTGATAAGCTATTTGAAATATTTAGGAGATACATTATACAATTGAACATTCAAACTAACATGTTAGTAATTCTCACAATAGTCAATGAGGAAGGTTAGACCCTTTAATTAGGGAATGGTTAAATGTCCAATCAAAGGACATCTTTTCAAAGTTGGTAATCACAATACCACTAAAGTCAATGACAAACTGTCACAATGAGGGAAGCTTCCTCGTGAAGTCTAGTCGGTAACTAACTCTCTCTCTAACTTCTATTACCCTTCTCTTAACTCCCCACCTCCTTTCGTAAACTAACTAACCCTTCCCTCCATTCTTCATTGCATCGTATATCCACCACCCTATGCGTGTATCCTTTTACTAATCCATACTGTCCTAATTCAGCCTAACTAGAAACAATATTTTTTTCCAAAGTGCACCCAGAAGCCGTTACGAAGTTCTTTGCTGAGATATGTCCTAGTCTACTTTGGGTGCACTTTTTAAAAGATGGTTACATATATTCACAGCACTTTAAGCTCAACTGCTTTCTACACCAAACAATATTGATGAAGCATATCGAGTTGCCTTATTTCACTTCCAGCTGTAACCTTTCTGGTAAAACAAATAACTAAACTGTTGCTAAACTCCTGAGTAAATTGTGGTACATATTCCATGATGTATTATTCCTCAATACTCAATATATAGGAATCGCTTTCCCCAATATATGTACTCGTGACTCAGAAGTCCATTTTTACCATGGCTCAGAAGTCTCTATTTACCCCATTTTTTCCATTTACCCAAAGTTTAGTCTGAGGGCAGCATTATCCTTGTCAAAGTTTGTATCACAGGACTTATTGGACTACATTTCTGCTATCTCTTACGCTATCTCTCATATTATTGCTATCTCTCATATTATTGCTATCTCTCATATTATTGCTATCTCTCATATTATTGCTATCTCTTATATTATTGCTATCTCTCATATTATTGCTATCTCTCATATTATTGCTATCTCTCATATTATTGCTATCTCTTATATTATTGCTATCTCTCATATTATTGCTATCTCTCATATTATTGCTATCTCTCATATTATTGCTATCTCTTATATTATTGCTATCTCTCATATTATTGCTATCTCTCATATTATTGCTATCTCTCATATTATTGCTATCTCTCATATTGTTGCTATCTCTCATATTATTGCTATCTCTCATATTATTGCTATCTCTCATATTATTGCTATCTCTCATATTATTGCTATCTCTCATATTATTGCTATCTCTTATATTATTGCTATCTCTCATATTATTGCTATCTCTCATATTATTGCTATCTCTCATACTATTGCTATCTCTCATATTATTGCTATCTCTCATATTATTGCTATCTCTCATATTATTGCTATCTCTCATACTATTGCTATCTCTCATACTATTGCTATCTCTCATATTATTGCTATCTCTCATATTATTGCTATCTCTCATACTATTGCTATCTCTCATACTATTGCTATCTCTTATACCATTGCTATCTCTCATACTATTGCTATCTCTCATACTATTGCTATTTATCATATTGTTGCTATCTCTCATATTATTGCTATCTCTCATATTATTGCTATCTCTCATACTATTGCTATCTCTCATATTATTGCTATCTCTCATACTATTGCTATCTCTCATACTATTTATTCTCTTCTGCGGAATCTTATTTACTTTTCTTCGATATGAAATTGAGAAAAAAGAGTCACGTCGAAATGCTGCCTCTATTCGAAATAAAAAATTGTGTAACCTTTGACTGAATTGGGAAAATATATTACTCTGTACTGGAAAAAAATGATTTTCTAGTACAGAAATTTTTTTGGTGAAATTAATTTTCCCCATAAAATTTGGCTTGCGATATCTCCCGAAAATTAATTAGCGATGAAATTATTTAAAAGAAAACTTCTTTTCCCCTATAATTCCTAAGATAAATTCCTTATGAACCAACTGCTAAAGTTTCCCTGCTCTATCTTCATGAAGAAACATTTCTACGATTGTTTGGTAGTAATTTGGAAGTTCTACTCCCTAGCTGTCTCAATTAGAGGTTAGCTTCACAAAGTTAAAGGATAATAATGCCATCACTCTTTGGATGTCAAACCAAAGAAAATAGATAAGTTTTTATCATCCGTATCCTCTGATAAACTTTCTAAGATAAGTTTTTTATAACCGTTTAAATTAGTTTTTGAATTCAATACTGAGTGACAAAGCACAGGTAGAATGTACTTCTGGTAACATTATGGCCTGAATATTATCAGGTAAATTCATCATTATCTGACGCAGGACTTTCATTCCTCACTAACATAGACCTGGATAATAAAAAAAAAATCGCAGTAAACCTACCTTACCTGGTTCATAATTACCTTCTCCTCTACGGAGTAGTTACCTTCTTCTCTTCTACAGAATAATTACCTTCTCCTCTTCTACAGAATAATTACCTTCTTCTCTTCTACAGAATAATTACCTCCTCCTCTTCTATAGAATAGTTACCTTCTCCTCCTCTTCTTTAGAATAGTTACCTTCTCCTCTTCTACAGAATAATTACCTTCTCCTCTTCTACAGAATAATTACCTCCTCCTCTTCTACAGAATAGTTACCTTCTTCTCTTCTACAGAATAATTACCTTCTCCTCTTCTACAGAATAATTACCTTCTCCTCTTCTACAGAATAATTACCTTCTCCTCTTCTACAGAATAGTTACCTTCTCCTCTTCTACAGAATAGTTACCTTCTTCTCTTCTACAGAATAATTACCTTCTCCTCTTCTACAGAATAATTACCTCCTCCTCTTCTACAGAATAGTTACCTTCTCCTCCTCTTCTTTAGAATAGTTACCTTCTCCTCTTCTTTAGAATAGTTACCTTCTCCTCTTCTACAGAATAATTACCTTCTCCTCTTCTACAGAATAATTACCTTCTACTCTTCTACAGAATAGTTACCTTCTCCTCTTCTACAGAATAGTTACCTTCTTCTCTTCTACAGAATAATTACCTTCTCCTCTTCTACAGAATAATTACCTCCTCCTCTTCTACAGAATAGTTACCTTCTCCTCCTCTTCTTTAGAATAGTTACCTTCTCCTCTTCTACAGAATAATTACCTTCTCCTCTTCTACAGAATAATTACCTTCTCCTCTTCTACAGAATAGTTACCTTCTCCTCTTCTACAGAATAGTTACCTTCTTCTCTTCTACAGAATAATTACCTTCTCCTCTTCTACAGAATAATTACCTCCTCCTCTTCTACAGAATAGTTACCTTCTCCTCCTCTTCTTTAGAATAGTTACCATCTCCTCTTCTACAGAATAATTACCTTCTCCTCTTCTACAGAATAATTACCTCCTCCTCTTCTACAGAATAGTTACCTTCTCCTCCTCTTCTATAGAATAGTTACCTTCTCCTCTTCTATAGAATAGTTACCTTCTCCTCTTCTACAGAGTAGTTACCTTCTCCTCTTCTACAGAATAGTTACCTTCTCCTCCTCTTCTATAGAATAGTTACCTTCTCCTCCTCTTCTATAGAATAGTTACCTTCTCCTCTTCTCCTCTTCTACAGAATAGTTACCTCCTCCTCTTCTACAGAATAGTTACCTTCTCCTCTTCTACAGAATAGTTACCTTCTCCTCCTCTTCTACAGAATAGTTACCTTCTCCTCTTCTATAGAATAGTTACCTTCTCCTCCTCTTCTATAGAATAGTTACCTTCTTCTCCTCTTCTACAGAATAGTTACCTTCTCCTCCTCTTCTATAGAATAGTTACCTTCTCCTCTTCTATAGAATAGTAACCTTCTTCTCCCCTTCGACAGAATAGTTACCTTCTCCTCTTCTACAGAATAGTTACCTTCTCCTCCTCTTCTACAGAATAGTTACCTTCTTCTCCTCTTCTACAGAATAGTTACCTTCTCCTCCTCTTCTATAGAATAATAAAACTCCTCCTCTTCTACAGTATAGTTACCTTCTCCTCCTCTTCTACAGAATAGTTACCTTCTCCTCCTCTTCTATAGAATAGTTACCTTCTCCTCTTCTATAGAATAGTTACCTTCTCCTCCTCTTCTATAGAATAGTTACCTTCTCCTCTTCTACAGAATAGTTACCTTCTTCTCTTCTACAGAATAATTACCTTCTCCTCTTCTACAGAATAATTACCTTCTCCTCTTCTACAGAATAATTACCTTCTCCTCTTCTACAGAATAGTTACCTTCTCCTCTTCTACAGAATAGTTACCTTCTTCTCTTCTACAGAATAATTACCTTCTCCTCTTCTACAGAATAATTACCTCCTCCTCTTCTACAGAATAGTTACCTTCTCCTCCTCTTCTTTAGAATAGTTACCTTCTCCTCTTCTACAGAATAATTACCTTCTCCTCTTCTACAGAATAATTACCTCCTCCTCTTCTACAGAATAGTTACCTTCTTCTCTTCTACAGAATAATTACCTTCTCCTCTTCTACAGAATAATTACCTTCTCCTCTTCTACAGAATAATTACCTTCTACTCTTCTACAGAATAGTTACCTTCTCCTCTTCTACAGAATAGTTACCTTCTTCTCTTCTACAGAATAATTACCTTCTCCTCTTCTACAGAATAATTACCTCCTCCTCTTCTACAGAATAATTACCTTCTTCTCTTCTACAGAATAATTACCTCCTCCTCTTCTATAGAATAGTTACCTTCTCCTCCTCTTCTTTAGAATAGTTACCTTCTCCTCTTCTACAGAATAATTACCTTCTCCTCTTCTACAGAATAATTACCTCCTCCTCTTCTACAGAATAGTTGCCTTCTTCTCTTCTACAGAATAATTACCTTCTCCTCTTCTACAGAATAATTACCTTCTCCTCTTCTACAGAATAATTACCTTCTCCTCTTCTACAGAATAGTTACCTTCTCCTCTTCTACAGAATAGTTACCTTCTTCTCTTCTACAGAATAATTACCTTCTCCTCTTCTACAGAATAATTACCTCCTCCTCTTCTACAGAATAGTTACCTTCTCCTCCTCTTCTTTAGAATAGTTACCTTCTCCTCTTCTACAGAATAATTACCTTCTCCTCTTCTACAGAATAATTACCTCCTCCTCTTCTACAGAATAGTTACCTTCTTCTCTTCTACAGAATAATTACCTTCTCCTCTTCTACAGAATAATTACCTTCTCCTCTTCTACAGAATAATTACCTTCTACTCTTCTACAGAATAGTTACCTTCTCCTCTTCTACAGAATAGTTACCTTCTTCTCTTCTACAGAATAATTACCTTCTCCTCTTCTACAGAATAATTACCTCCTCCTCTTCTACAGAATAGTTACCTTCTCCTCCTCTTCTTTAGAATAGTTACCTTCTCCTCTTCTACAGAATAATTACCTTCTCCTCTTCTACAGAATAATTACCTTCTCCTCTTCTACAGAATAGTTACCTTCTCCTCTTCTACAGAATAGTTACCTTCTTCTCTTCTACAGAATAATTACCTTCTCCTCTTCTACAGAATAATTACCTCCTCCTCTTCTACAGAATAGTTACCTTCTCCTCCTCTTCTTTAGAATAGTTACCATCTCCTCTTCTACAGAATAATTACCTTCTCCTCTTCTACAGAATAATTACCTCCTCCTCTTCTACAGAATAGTTACCTTCTCCTCCTCTTCTATAGAATAGTTACCTTCTCCTCTTCTATAGAATAGTTACCTTCTCCTCTTCTACAGAGTAGTTACCTTCTCCTCTTCTACAGAATAGTTACCTTCTCCTCCTCTTCTATAGAATAGTTACCTTCTCCTCCTCTTCTATAGAATAGTTACCTTCTCCTCTTCTCCTCTTCTACAGAATAGTTACCTCCTCCTCTTCTACAGAATAGTTACCTTCTCCTCTTCTACAGAATAGTTACCTTCTCCTCCTCTTCTACAGAATAGTTACCTTCTCCTCTTCTATAGAATAGTTACCTTCTCCTCCTCTTCTATAGAATAGTTACCTTCTTCTCCTCTTCTACAGAATAGTTACCTTCTCCTCCTCTTCTATAGAATAGTTACCTTCTCCTCTTCTATAGAATAGTAACCTTCTTCTCCCCTTCGACAGAATAGTTACCTTCTCCTCTTCTACAGAATAGTTACCTTCTCCTCCTCTTCTACAGAATAGTTACCTTCTTCTCCTCTTCTACAGAATAGTTACCTTCTCCTCCTCTTCTATAGAATAATAAAACTCCTCCTCTTCTACAGTATAGTTACCTTCTCCTCCTCTTCTACAGAATAGTTACCTTCTCCTCCTCTTCTATAGAATAGTTACCTTCTCCTCTTCTATAGAATAGTTACCTTCTCCTCCTCTTCTATAGAATAGTTACCTTCTCCTCTTCTACAGAATAGTTACCTTCTTCTCTTCTACAGAATAATTACCTTCTCCTCTTCTACAGAATAATTACCTTCTCCTCTTCTACAGAATAATTACCTTCTCCTCTTCTACAGAATAGTTACCTTCTCCTCTTCTACAGAATAGTTACCTTCTTCTCTTCTACAGAATAATTACCTTCTCCTCTTCTACAGAATAATTACCTCCTCCTCTTCTACAGAATAGTTACCTTCTCCTCCTCTTCTTTAGAATAGTTACCTTCTCCTCTTCTACAGAATAATTACCTTCTCCTCTTCTACAGAATAATTACCTCCTCCTCTTCTACAGAATAGTTACCTTCTTCTCTTCTACAGAATAATTACCTTCTCCTCTTCTACAGAATAATTACCTTCTCCTCTTCTACAGAATAATTACCTTCTACTCTTCTACAGAATAGTTACCTTCTCCTCTTCTACAGAATAGTTACCTTCTTCTCTTCTACAGAATAATTACCTTCTCCTCTTCTACAGAATAATTACCTCCTCCTCTTCTACAGAATAGTTACCTTCTCCTCCTCTTCTTTAGAATAGTTACCTTCTCCTCTTCTACAGAATAATTACCTTCTCCTCTTCTACAGAATAATTACCTTCTCCTCTTCTACAGAATAGTTACCTTCTCCTCTTCTACAGAATAGTTACCTTCTTCTCTTCTACAGAATAATTACCTTCTCCTCTTCTACAGAATAATTACCTCCTCCTCTTCTACAGAATAGTTACCTTCTCCTCCTCTTCTTTAGAATAGTTACCATCTCCTCTTCTACAGAATAATTACCTTCTCCTCTTCTACAGAATAATTACCTCCTCCTCTTCTACAGAATAGTTACCTTCTCCTCCTCTTCTATAGAATAGTTACCTTCTCCTCTTCTATAGAATAGTTACCTTCTCCTCTTCTACAGAGTAGTTACCTTCTCCTCTTCTACAGAATAGTTACCTTCTCCTCCTCTTCTATAGAATAGTTACCTTCTCCTCCTCTTCTATAGAATAGTTACCTTCTCCTCTTCTCCTCTTCTACAGAATAGTTACCTCCTCCTCTTCTACAGAATAGTTACCTTCTCCTCTTCTACAGAATAGTTACCTTCTCCTCCTCTTCTACAGAATAGTTACCTTCTCCTCTTCTATAGAATAGTTACCTTCTCCTCCTCTTCTATAGAATAGTTACCTTCTTCTCCTCTTCTACAGAATAGTTACCTTCTCCTCCTCTTCTATAGAATAGTTACCTTCTCCTCTTCTATAGAATAGTAACCTTCTTCTCCCCTTCGACAGAATAGTTACCTTCTCCTCTTCTACAGAATAGTTACCTTCTCCTCCTCTTCTACAGAATAGTTACCTTCTTCTCCTCTTCTACAGAATAGTTACCTTCTCCTCCTCTTCTATAGAATAATAAAACTCCTCCTCTTCTACAGTATAGTTACCTTCTCCTCCTCTTCTACAGAATAGTTACCTTCTCCTCCTCTTCTATAGAATAGTTACCTTCTCCTCTTCTATAGAATAGTTACCTTCTCCTCCTCTTCTATAGAATAGTTACCTTCTCCTCTTCTACAGAATAGTTACCTTCTTCTCCTCTTCTATAGAATAGTTACCTTCTCCTCTTCTATAGAATAGTTACCTTCTCCTCCTCTTCTATAGAATAGTTACCTTCTCTTCTTCTATAGAATAGTTACCTTCTTCTCCTCTTCTATAGAATAGTTACCTTCTCCTCCTCTTCTATAGAATAGTTACCTTCTTCTCCTCTTCTATAGAATAGTTACCTTCTTCTCCTCTTCTATAGAATAGTTACCTTCTTCTCCTCTTCTATAGAATAGTTACCTTCTTCTCCTCTTCTATAGAATAGTTACCTTCTCCTCCTCTTCTATAGAATAGTTACCTTCTCCTCTTCTATAGAATAGTTACCTTCTTCTCCTCTTCTATAGAATAGTTACCTTCTCCTCCTCTTCTATAGAATAGTTACCTTCTTCTCCTCTTCTATAGAATAGTTACCTTCTTCTCCTCTTCTATAGAATAGTTACCTTCTTCTCCTCTTCTATAGAATAGTTACCTTCTTCTCCTCTTCTATAGAATAATTACCTTCTTCTCCTCTTCTATAGAATAGTTACATTCTCCTCCTCTTCTATAGAATAGTTACCTTCTCCTCCTCTTCTATAGAATAGTTACCTTCTCCTCCTCTTCTATAGAATAGTTACCTTCTTCTCCTCTTCTACAGAGTAGTTACCTCCTCCTCCTCTACAGAGTAGTTGCCTTCTCCTCTTCTACAGAGTAGTTACCTCCTCCTCCTCTACAGAGTAGTTACCTCCTCCTCCTCTACAGAGTAGTTGCCTTCTCCTCTTCTACAGAGTAGTTACCTCCTCCTCTTCTACAGAGTAGTTACCTTCTCCTCTTCTACAGAATAGTTACCTTCTCCTCTTCTACAGAGTAGTTACCTCCTCCTCTTCTACAGAGTAGTTACCTCCTCCTCCTCTACAGAGTAGTTACCTTCTCCTCTTCTACAGAATAGTTACCTCCTCCTCTACAGAGTAGTTACCTTCTCCTCTTCTACAGAGTAGTTACCTCCTCCTCTTCTACAGAGTAGTTACCTCCTCCTCTTCTACAGAGTAGTTACCTTCTCCTCTTCTACAGAATAGTTACCTTCTCCTCTTCTACAGAATAGTTACCTTCTCCTCTACGGAGTAGTTACCTCCTCCTCCTCTACAGAGTAGTTACCTTCTCCTCTTCTACAGAATAGTTACCTTCTCCTCTTCTACAGAGTAGTTACCTCCTCCTCTTCTACAGAGTAGTTACCTCCTCCTCTTCTACAGAGTAGTTACCTCCTCTTCTACAGAGTAGTTACCTCCTCCTCTTCTACAGAATAGTTACCTCCTCTTCCTCTTCTGCTCCATCGAGTGCCAACACTAACAACTCATTTGTGTCTCTCTCTTCGTCAGTGCAAGTCAAAACAGCTGACTCATCATTTCTCTCTGCAACAAATTACTTTCTTTTTTTTGCCATTGAACACGCAAAATAAATCCACTGTAATAATGTACATGGAATGGGGTAGGCTACGAGTTATCGAACAGATTCACATTGTCGATCTTATAAGAAAACATTTATTATATTTGTTTTTATATGATCGACAATGTGGAACTGTACGTTAACTCGTAACTTACCCTAGTCCGTATGCATAATTGTTTTTTATTCCTACATATGCGTTCATATTTGTATATTATTTATAATTTGAAATATATTCAATTATATTGAAATATAAATTTATTCTATTGAAGTTATTTCCTATTTTATTTTCCACAAGGTTGAATTCAATTTATTGACATAATAGCCTTTAAATGATATAGCTTTTAAATACTGTATCTATTGAATAACTAACTAAAATACTATTTCATATTCTCCATCACTTTAAACATTTTGCAAAATATAATAGAGTGTTGTATTTAAATCCTCTAATTGATTGTTTGAATTAATATACATAGGATCTTAAGAATTAACTTTTATTTCAAACATTAAAGTATTTCTTAACTATTTATTAAAGTTATTAATATAACAAAACAATAGTTGCAATAATCAATAGATTGATATTTCCACTGTCTGCTTTGTCCAAGGAATAATAATTCCTACTTTGGAATATTCCTGGAATGCACATCACAGATTCCTTTTGAAGTCAAATATGAGTTGAATTTAATGCCTGATGGGAATCTTCAGTTGGTGAAATTAGTAGTGATGAGAAAAGACAAATCTTCAGTTGGAAGAAATAACAAATACCTAATGATGAACTATTGTACTTACTGTAGATACTGCCATTATATCTTAAACATTAATTTATAGTAACGGTATAGTATTTACGGTAAAGAAGTAATCTTAGTATTTATGGTAAAGAAGTAACATTAGTATTTATGGTAAAGAAGTAACCTTAGTATTTATGGTAAAGAAGTAACATTAGTATTTATGGTAAAGAAGTAACCTTAGTATTTATGGTAAAGAAGTAACATTAGTATTTACGGTAAAGAAGTAACCTTAGTATTTATGGTAAAGAAGTAACATTAGTATTTATGGTAAAGAAGTAACCTTAGTATTTATGGTAAAGAAGTAACCTTAGTATTTACGGTAAAGAAGTAACCTTAGTATTTATGGTAAAGAAGTAACATTAGTATTTATGGTAAAGAAGTAACATTAGTATTTATGGTAAAGAAGTAACCTTAGTATTTATGGTAAAGAAGTAACCTTAGTATTTATGGTAAAGAAGTAACCTTAGTATTTATGGTAAAGAAGTAACCTTAGTATTTATGGTAAAGAAGTAATCTTAGTATTTATGGTAAAGAAGTAATCTTAGTATTTATGGTAAAGAAGTAACATTAGTATTTATGGTAAAGAAGTAACCTTAGTATTTATGGTAAAGAAGTAACCTTAGTATTTATGGTAAAGAAGTAACCTTAGTATTTATGGTAAAGAAGTAATCTTAGTATTTATGGTAAAGAAGTAATCTTAGTATTTATGGTAAAGAAGTAACCTTAGTATTTATGGTAAAGAAGTAACCTTAGTATTTATGGTAAAGAAGTAACCTTAGTATTTATGGTAAAGAAGTAACCTTAGTATTTATGGTAAAGAAGTAATCTTAGTATTTATGGTAAAGAAGTAACCTTAGTATTTATGGTAAAGAAGTAACCTTAGTATTTATGGTAAAGAAGTAATCTTAGTATTTATGGTAAAGAAGTAATCTTAGTATTTATGGTAAAGAAGTAATCTTAGTATTTATGGTAAAGAAGTAATCTTAGTATTTATGGTAAAGAAGTAACCTTAGTATTTATGGTAAAGAAGTAACCTTAGTATTTATGGTAAAGAAGTAATCTTAGTATTTATGGTAAAGAAGTAACCTTAGTATTTATGGTAAAGAAGTAATCTTAGTATTTATGGTAAAGAAGTAATCTTAGTATTTATGGTAAAGAAGTAATCTTAGTATTTATGGTAAAGAAGTAACCTTAGTATTTATGGTAAAGAAGTAACCTTAGTATTTATGGTAAAGAAGTAACCTTAGTATTTATGGTAAAGAAGTAATCTTAGTATTTATGGTAAAGAAGTAATCTTAGTATTTATGGTAAAGAAGTAATCTTAGTATTTATGGTAAAGAAGTAATCTTAGTATTTATGGTAAAGAAGTAACCTTAGTATTTATGGTAAAGAAGTAACCTTAGTATTTATGGTAAAGAAGTAACCTTAGTATTTATGGTAAAGAAGTAACCTTAGTATTTATGGTAAAGAAGTAACCTTAGTATTTATGGTAAAGAAGTAATCTTAGTATTTATGGTAAAGAAGTAATCTTAGTATTTATGGTAAAGAAGTAACCTTAGTATTTATGGTAAAGAAGTAATCTTAGTATTTATGGTAAAGAAGTAATCTTGGTATTTAAGGTAAAGAAGTAACCTTAGTATTTATGGTAAAGAAGTAATCTTAGTATTTATGGTAAAGAAGTAATCTTGGTATTTAAGGTAAAGAAGTAATCTTAGTATTTATGGTAAAGAAGTAATCTTAGTATTTATGGTAAAGAAGTAATCTTGGTATTTATGGTAAAGAAGTAACCGTAGTATTTATGGTAGAGGGGTGTAAGGGTGGGGTTATTCTCACCCCGTTTATTTGCACTCCCCTCAAGTACTTCATGACTTTACTGAATGTCATATCAAGTGTTGTAAATATTCCTACTCTTTTTCTCTATTTCATTGCAATATAGAATGTTTATTTGATTTAGAGTGTTATTATAGCAGTTGAAATGCACTCACTGTACAAACACTCAAAGTATTACTAACTCATGTGGTTGGGGTAACTTACGCATTATCGAACAGACGCATCTTCGAACATGCAAGAAAAATCGATATTTTAGTAATTATTTTATTTTATCTTAATTGGTATCATTTTCCATTGATACCAATTAAATAATAAAGTAACTCTTCTTTATTGTGTCTGCTGTCCCAATTTTTCTGGTTCAATTGTTTCGGGTCCAATTGTCTTGGAGCCCAAGTTTCCTGGACCCAACAGTCCTGGGACTAATTTTCTTATGCCCAATTGTCCTGAGCCCAATTTTCTTGGGCTTAATTGTCCTTGGCTCAATTTTCCTGGGCCCAATTGTCGGTCCACGATATGATCAACGATAAGGTCGAAGCAAACGTTAAGCCTAATAAATTGAAATTATTTATTTAGACATTCTTCCAATATCAGGTCAATTTTCCGGGTAGCAATGATTCGCGGGCCAATATTGTCCCAATATTGCCAATGTTGCCAGTGTTGTCCCAATATTGCCAATGTTGTCCCAATATTGCCAATGTTGCCAATATTGTCCCAATTTTGTCCCAATGTTGGCCCAAGAAACATTGCTACCTGGTTTATTATTGTTATTTTTCCTCGTGCTCAAAATTCAGCAGAACCGTGAATATTGATTATTAAATAATAATTAGTAGTACATGAAATAGGGTGAGAAATACATAGTATGTGGCAACAGATACATGAAGTCACTCTAGCAGTACTTGATGAAAATGATACGCATTCACCACATATTCATTTCCCCTCTTAATAATAACATCGTAATTCACTTATCATTTGCAATGGAAATTTCCCCTCGAGTCTTTTCACTCTTTCCTGAATGCTAATATTTTCGCTGTGGAAAACTCCTTTATTTACTTATATATCTATATTATTCTATATCTATATTATTCTATATCTATATTATTCTATATCTGTATCATTCTATATCTATATCATTCTATATCTATATCCTTCTATATCTATATTATTCTATATCTATATTATTCTATATCTATATCCTTCTTTATCTAAATACTGTCTCAAGGTCTCGAGTTTGTGATGGTGAACTGAAGTCACTTATTTTGTTTGAATTGCGAGTCTGTAAAACTTTGAAACAAATTCTGAGAGTGTGGAAGGTATTTTTGGTGGTGACTGTACTTGTGTAAAGGCACTTAATATTTATTTGAAATTGGAGTGGGTGTACTCGTGTTTTTTTGAGAACATTCGATTAGTTTGGAGTCTGAATTCGCTATGTCACGCTTTCCTTCTCTTTTTATTGTATGGTTATGAATTATGATATACACTAAAATTTTGTAACTCCGCATCCTCTGATAGCCATTTTAGCACTGTAGGTCAAACATTGAAGGAGGAAATACATTTCTTACTTCCCGCAAACTCAAGTTTTCTTCAATATCTCGTTTCCTATGAAGAAAATTTGAATTTTACCATCAACAAAAAAGATTCGATGGTTTATAAATGTATCAAAGCTCCACGATATAATATAAAAATTATAGGGAGGGAACAATTTCCCTCCCTTCACAACAATTGTCCCCTTAAGGAACAATTGTTGAATAATTAGAGTCACCAGTAGACTAATTTCATTATCACTAGGACAATCGTTTGAAAGATGATGAGGTTGCCGATTGTGGGGCAAAGAAAGTACCCCAATCACGCAGACTCAGTTCTAATTTTCCTATTTCGTCACCATTACATCATTTTGATACAAACAACTAAAATCTAACTACTTTACTCCCAAACCTCGTAAAAGTGATAAAAGTTTAGCTTTTTCCTGCCAGTCCAATTGAGACCATAAAGTGGTAGAACAGTCTCTTGTCTCATCTCTCTAATCACATTCTGGCTATTTGGATGCAAATGTAATGTTGGTAATAAGTGTTAGTCAGCACATTGTCGACACCAGAGTCGATAAATGTGTCGATAAATCCTCTTGTAGGCAGTTCGAATGACTGCAGGTCAACTGAGCAGCCATTTGCAGATTGGTTTTTTGGTCTGTAACTTACAGACTGGGGGTTAGGGGGGGGGGGGATTTATGCTACAGTAGGGGTTTATTTATGCTACAGTAGGGGTTTATTTATGCTACAGTAGGGGCTTATTTATGCTACAGTAGGGGTTTATTTATGCTACAGTAGGGGTTTATTTATGCTACAGTAGGGGTTTATTTATGCTACAGTAGGGGTTTATTTATGCTACAGTAGGGGTTTATTTATGCTACAGTAGGGGTTTATTTATGCTACAGTAGGGGCTTATTTATGCTACAGTAGGGGTTTATTTATGCTACAGTAGGGGTTTATTTATGCTACAGTAGGGGCTTATTTATGCTACAGTAGGGGCTTATTTATGCTACAGTAGGGGCTTATTTATGCTACAGTAGGGGCTTATTTATGCTACAGTAGGGGCTTATTTATGCTACAGTAGGGGCTTATTTATGCTACAGTAGGGGCTTATTTATGCTACAGTAGGGGCTTATTTATGTCACTGTAGCTCTGTCAGTCCACTAGTCTTAGCCCATTGAAATAAATTATTCTCTTATAATAATGATATTTGAAAAATAGAATAACTATTCAAAACATCAGAGTTATTTGTTGCTTTCTCGTATGGTGGCGCTGTCTTTTTACATTGGATATCTTTTTTCATAACTATTAGAAAAAAATAGAAGATGCCTGCAGGTATCAAAGTTACCAATTAATGTGGATCCGTTCAACAACTTAGAACTTACCCTACAATGTACTTTAAGGGATCGGCTGCATTCAGAACTATTTTTTATTAATTTTCTGATATTCGGTACACATGGAGAACAGGACTAAAAAAAGGTTTTTGTTTAAAATTTGGCTACGAATTAACAGAGAAATTTTTGAGAAAGTTTGTTTGTATTTGAAAAAAAAAAAAATCAAAGACACTTTTTTGCATATTTTTCCAATTCTCTTTGCTGTAATTTTTTTTCTAATTTAGATATTTATAAAACCTCCGTGTTTAAAATAGAAAACCTCATTCCTTCAATCGAGCCCTGCCACTGAAACATATCTACCATCCGGTCACCTCGCTTTAGAAGAATGTGGCACTAAGACAAATGACACATCCATCTCCTCGTACAAATGTGATTGTGGCACTGACTACAGGGGTGGCTGGTTTTCCCCCAAATCAGGTGTGGGATGGTGGAAGTGTTCATACGCATCCACCACGTATCACCCCCACTGTACGCGCTATACACAAGCTAGGACTGTAATATTCACTCAGTGTATTATACGCACCTGTAGGTATGTTTTAGGCGAATAATTTTTTTCCGATGATTAGGGTTTTCTGAAGGAATTCTCTACCATTAAATTTCCATTCTATTTTTTTCAAACTAAATACCTACCAATACAATCATTTTTAATCTTCTACTAATCATTTTTCTCCACTACAATTAAGGAACATTATCTATATTACTTTAAAAAAACTACAATGAAAATATCTTTCCAACCCGTTACTTCCATAACACCAATTGACATGTTAAAATAGTCCCAAAGCATTGATTTTTTGCGTGTGTTTGTGAGTGATTGACTGTAACATTTAAGATTGCAATGCGCTACAATCGGCTTAGGGAGACTCATCTCCTGCTCTGCAAAAGTCAACCTAAGGGACACAGTGCAGATAAATAAATAAAAGAGAATATTAATAAGAACGGGGACTAGGGACTTGAGTGTATACTTACGGTGACTCATACCACTGACTCATAACTATGACTCATAACACTGACTCATAACAATGACTCATAACTAGAGCTGTGACAATATGCTCTTAAAATCATAGATCCCGAGAATATTATAGACGGAGAGAATTAAAGAGTATGTAATCGTTCTACACCAGCGGTATATAGTATTCGATACCATTCCATTTCGTTTCGTCTATGATATTCTTGCGATCTATGATTTTAAAGGCATATTGTCTCAGCCCTGCTCATAACTTGGTGATGGAGATAGATCTCATAACACTGAAAACTGCAGATATTCTTCCTCTCCTCTTTTCTTTATCTTTTCGCCTTCCTCTTTTCTCCTCTTCTTCTTCCTCTCCTTTTCTCTATCTTCTCTCACCCTCTCTTCTAATGGTGACACTGGAAGAAAAAGAAATTCTCCTCTTTTCTCCCGAGTTTCGACTCATGGCTTTTAAACCGAATAGCTTTCCCTAAATATTTCTTTGTATCTATTTTTATGTAACTCTTTGAATTAAATTCTTTAGATGGCTAAATTCTTTATCTTCCGGTAATGGACTTATTTACTACAACATCCATTGTTAATTCAATTAATGTGATGGGTTTCTATTTAAAATATATACGTATTATAAATGCATATATACTGATTTATGAAAAATAATTATCACAAAAATCAAACAAGTTTCATTAGCAAACCTTTTTCTCTGTTCTTTCACACCATCGCAAGACTTAGATTCTACTTCTATTAAACCTTTTACGATATTTGTTTTGATGCTACTTAATATAGCGAAGAACTTGATTACTAATTTGACAAGTAACGTGATCGGTAATTTAAACAAATTATTTCTTGTCTCCTGACAAACGGTAACTTACGTAATTATAGAACCGCTCGGAAATAATTAATGACCACACTACCAAATGAATGAAACCTGTAAAAGTTTTGGGAATATTTTAAAGAATCGGAAAAGCTGTGCGATAGGTGTCTATTGTATCTATGGATGAATTACTAATTGTATTTCGTGTGTGTAACAATAGACTAGCCATTGAATTGTGACTTGTATTGATGTTCCAGTACTGTGCAACCTGTTAATAGAT
Organism: Caprella mutica; assembly: GCA_947561585.1. Classification (NCBI taxonomy): domain Eukaryota; kingdom Metazoa; phylum Arthropoda; class Malacostraca; order Amphipoda; family Caprellidae; genus Caprella; species Caprella mutica. The sequence continues at coordinate 107,583 of CANNZV010000252.1, forward strand.
TGTATTGTGTGATTGATTGCTTTGAATTGATTGTATTGTTTGATTGATTGGTTTGGAAGGTGTGTACTACAGTACGACTCCTCTGTAATGAAGTCCTGTATAGTGAACCATCCTGATCAATAGAGTCCTGAGTAATGAAGTACCCTGTGCAGTGGAGCATATTTTGTATAGTCTGCCATGAAATGGTCATCAGTGTTCTAAGTCTCGACTCCCCTGTAATGATATAAACTCTATCCTAACTTGTTTCTCATTATAGAGGAGTTCTACCGTTCTACCATTAATGAAGCACCCTGTATAATGAATTATTTTTTCCTTTATCAAAAAATTTTGCGTAGTGTGCCATAAAATGATTAGTTTTCTATGCATCTCATGACTCCTCTATAGTGAAGTAAGCTCTATATAGTGACCTAGATGTAGTTTATTATAGAAAAATTATACCGCAGTAGATAAAGATATAATGCTATGAAATATATAAAATGTGTGTTGCAAATGATAGATACATAAACAATGTGAGAAGTATTTGTAGATGTACCTACCTACCTACTTATTTCTGAGGTTTATTCTTTAACACTTCCTAATTACTTTTCTACAAAAAGATTCAAAACAAAATATTTTAAAACAATTTATTATTCATATCTATGTTTCAGCTAAACTTTCATTGCATATTCTAAAATATGCAATGATATTTTTATCATTAATTGTTTCTTCATACATTTCTTCATGAAATGCCTCTATATACTACACCCGTGAGGCTATGTTTCAATCATAGGAAATAATCTTTTCCACCTATTATATCTCTATCTGTAGCTCCTCATTTTGCCTCCATTATGCCAGCTGCTCTCCAAAATATAAATATATCCTGGCTGCTTATTGGCACAGTGGATAATATTGACTGTGAATATTACACACGAAGCCCTGGAGAAATCATTGGAGTTACTGGAGATATGGAGATAACAATATGGAGCTAAAGGAACGATATGGAGCTAATAGAAATGGAGTAGAACAATATGGAGCTAATAGTAATGGAGTTGAACAATATGGAGCTAATAGTAATGGAGTGGAACAATATGGAGTTACTAGTAATGGAGTTGAACAATATGGAGCTAATAGTAATGGAGTTGAACAATATGGAGCTAATAGTAATGGAGTTGAACAATATGGAGCTAATAGTTATGGAGTTGAACAATATGGAGTTACTAGTAATGGAGTTGAACAATATGGAGCTAATAGTAATGGAGTTGAACAATATGGAGTTACTAGTAATGGAGTTGAACAATATGGAATTACTAGTAATGGAGTTGAACAATATGGAGCTAATAGTAATGGAGTTGAACAATATGGAGCTAATAGTAATGGAGTTGAACAATATGGAGCTAATAGTAATGGAGTTGAACAATATGGAGTTACTAGTAATGGAGTTGAACAATATGGAGCTAATAGTAATGGAGTAGAACAATATGGAGCTAATAGTAATGGAGTTGAACAATATGGAGCTAATGGAACGATATGGAGCTAATAGTAATGGAGTTGAACAATATGGAGCTAATAGTAATGGAGTAGAACAATATGGAGCTAATAGTAATGGAGTTGAACAATATGGAGCTAATAGTAATGGAGTAGAACAATATGGAGCTAATAGTAATGGAGTTGAACAATATGGAGCTAATAGTAATGGAGTAGAACAATATGGAGCTAATAGTAATGGAGTTGAACAATATGGAGCTAATAGTAATGGAGTTGAACGATATGGAGCTAATAGTAATGGAGTTGAACAATATGGAGCTAATAGTAATGGAGTTGAACAATATGGAGCTAATAGTAATGGAGTTGAACGATATGGAGCTAATAGTAATGGAGTTGAACAATATGGAGCTAATAGTAATGGAGTAGAACAATATGGAGCTAATGGAACGATATGGAGCTAATGGAACGATATGGAGCTAATGGTAATGGAGTAGAACAATATGGAGCTAATAGTAATGGAGTTGAACAATATGGAGCTAATAGTAATGGAGTTGAACAATATGGAGCTAATGGAACGATATGGAGCTAATAGTAATGGAGTTGAACAATATGGAGCTAATGGAACGATATGGAGCTAATAGTAATGGAGTTGAACAATATGGAGCTAATGGAACGATATGGAGCTAATAGTAATGGAGTAGAACAATATGGAGCTAATGGAACGATATGGAGCTAATAGTAATGGAGTAGAACAATATGGAGCTAATGGAACGATATGGAGCTAATAGTAATGGAGTAGAACAATATGGAGCTAATGGAACGATATGGAGCTAATAGTAATGGATTAGAACAATATGGAGCTAATGGAACGATATGGAGCTAATAGTAATGGAGTTGAACAATATGGAGCTAATGGAACGATATGGAGCTAATAGTAATGGAGTAGAACAATATGGAGCTAATGGAACGATATGGAGCTAATAGTAATGGAGTTGAACGATATGGAGCTAATAGTAATGGAGTAGAACAATATGGAGCTAATGGAACGATATGGAGCTAATAGTAATGGAGTAGAACAATATGGAGCTAATGGAACGATATGGAGCTAATAGTAATGGAGTTGAACGATATGGAGCTAATAGTAATGGAGTTGAACAATATGGAGCTATCGGTGATGTAGATATTGTTATTTCTTCTAGTTAACTTTAGAAACAATTCCCCCATAGCTTCTCTGTGTTTTTGTAGACTCCAATATTGGAAAATTCAGATCCAATATAGGCTACAGGTCACGTCGATATAATCCCACGGACTGAACAGCCTTAAAGGATTTATTATATCGCTTATCATTTCTACCTCTGATATGTGCCGTGGCTACTATTTGCTTTAGACTTTTCTATGTTTATATGGCTTAGCTTTTGCTATGACTATTCTGTGTCTATTATGGTGAGAAAGATATTCTAGACATTAAACTATAAGTAAGCTATTAGATGTATGTATGTCAAATATTTTATGAGAGACGAAACCGTGATGTGACAGCAGCCTTAAATGCACTAGAGGTTAAATAAAGCCAAGATCACAATATATAGAAGCCGCAACTTGCTTTCTTTACACAGCAAAATAAGCACTGCGGAGTTTACTCCCCAAGTAGACTAACGCTAGTAGAACACGTACTCACTCTGTCTACCTTTAGGCAACTAACAAAACGTTATTTTTTCTCACTCTGTTAAACCAATCAAAGATGGCCTGAGATGCACCAAGCAAACTGACACCGCCACCAAGTGCGTGAATTCCAGGCACACCTTATATGGTCGCGTTGCACTGGCCATTGGTGTATGTAATTAAAATCTCACACACAAAAATGATCAATTCAATTGACTATTGACTAAATAATTGCAGTATGCAAATAACTATGCACTTGTTATTTCTATAATAGAAATAACAATACAGGCACTGTATTAGCCAGGATATTGGGATGTATTACTCCGCCGAATACTTTCAACAATATGTACCTCATGCAAGATATATACGAAATAGAAATCTATTATATCATTAGTACAAGTTTATCCAATGACTTCTATGTTCAAAACCTCTGATAGTTCATCAAGTAGTGTCCTAACCAATGCATTTAAAAGCCTTACAAATTATTTCAATGGAAATAAAAGCTATTTTGAGAGCAGGGAATATTTTAGATAGAAGGGATTCATTGAATAGCTTTTGCGCTATCAGAATCTGTGCAGTATCGGGGGAAGAATCTGTGCAGAATCGGGGGAAGAATCTGTGCAGTATCGGGGGAAGAATCTATGCAGTATCGGGGGAAGAATCTATGCAGTATCGGGGGAAGAATCTATGCAGTATCGGGGGAAGAATCTATGCAGTATCGGGGGAAGAATCTATGCAGTATCGGGGGAAGAATCTATGCAGTATCGGGGGAAGAATCTATGCAGTATCGGGGGAAGAATCTATGCAGTATCGGGGGAAGAATCTATGCAGTATCGGGGAAGAATCTATGCAGTATCGGGGGAAGAATCTATGCAGTATCGGGGGAAGAATCTATGCAGTATCGGGGGAAGATGGAAGGAGAATATCGGAAGAATGTACGAATCACTGCACTAATAATAGCAGTAGTTATTTTCTCACCATATGTTCTACCTATAAACTCCCCCCCACTCCTATCCATCTCTTCTCTTTGGTATGCAAATGACGTCTTTTAACTGCACCAGGAATAACTTCTCATCTCAATAAAATTTTAGTGCAGTAAAAGTCTTGCAGTCTTTAGTGCTGCATTTTAACTGTCTACTGTTTAGGACATTTATTGCAGACATTTATAATGCTCATATTTGTTTATAGTGTAATTAGCAATGGAATAATTTCCTCATTATTTAAAGCGTAACTTACAGGAATAAACTATTGGAAAATAATTAGGAGCTTATTATAGATTTCTAATATTTTTGACACTCTTTACTTTTTCTTTCTATTTTTCCGCTATATTTTAAATTAATAAATTAATGCATCATTTATCGGGTTAATCGTCTCTCTTGCTCTATTTGAAGTAACAGGGCAAGTTATGACTTTAGGACATTCTTCCTTTTCGATCATGTAAGAATAAAGTAGCCTTTATTTATTTGTAATTCTCTATAGTACTTTTATTTCTTTTAACCTTCGTGGAAAAGTTTTCCCCTGGTAAAATGGTAGAAAAGCTCCTCAAGTTTTTTACTTTTCTCGCCTAGGAAATTATTAAAGAATATTACTATTTAATTCTACCACAACTGCATTAATTTGGGGTAATTAGTTAAGAGTGTAGGGTGAGAATAGCAGATTGGGATGATGTTCTTCCATGGCCCCACCATAACTTACCCCCTTTAATCTCCCATGGCCCCACCATAACTTACCCCCTTTAATCTCCCATGGCCCCACCATAACTTACCCCCTTTAATCTCCCATGGCCCCACCATAAGTTACCCCCTTTAATCTTCCATGGCCCCACCATAACTTACCCCCTTTAATCTCCCATGGCCCCACCATAACTTACCCCCTTTAATCTCCCATGGCCCCACCATAACTTACCCCCTTTAATCTCCCATGGCCCCACCATAACTTACCCCCTTTAATCTCCCATGGCCCCACCATAACTTACCCCCTTTAATCTTCCATGGCCCCACCATAACTTACCCCCTTTAATCTCCCATGGCCCCACCATAACTTACCCCCTTTAATCTCCCATGGACCCACCATAACTTACCCCCTTTAATCTTCCATGGCCCCACCATAACTTACCCCCTTTAATCTCCCATGGCCCCACCATAACTTACCCCCTTTAATCTTCCATGGCCCCACCATAACTTACCCCCTTTAATCTCCCATGGCCCCACCATTACTTACCCCCTTTAATCTCCCATGGCCCCACCATAACTTTCTCCCTGTGATAAAGGACATTTTTATCCTAAATTACTGAGGTTTAATTTACATCTAACTTAGATTCTGGAAAAAGTCGGTACAAATCACCAATAAAAACTCTACCTCCTGACTCACAGATGAGTCATAGTTGTGAGAGTACTATGTACTATTGCTATGTACCATTCCTATGTACTCTTGCTATGTACGTTTATAAGTCCTATTGCTATGTACTATCCCTATGTAGTACACAGTGCTGCTTACCAATGGGTACAACTCTAGAAACTCGTTTTCATCTTTCGAGGGAATCTATAGAAATTAATGGCTATATTTTAGTGGTAATAAATAGCGATATTCGTGAGTAGAAAGTTACTGTGAATACGGTGAGGAGTATCTAATGTATCGAGTGGTGCATCTACTGTATCGAGTGGAGTATCTACTGTATCGAGTGGTGTATCTACTGTATCAAGTGGTGTATCTACTGTATCGAGTGGAGTATCTAATATCTACTGTATCGAGTAGAGTATCTAATATCTACTGTATCGAGTAGAGTATCTAATATCTACTGTATCGAGTGGTGTATCTAATATCTACTGTATCGAGTGGAGTATCTAATATCTACTGTATCGAGTAGAGTATCTAATATCTACTGTATCGAGTGGTGTATCTAATATCTACTGTATCGAGTGGTGCATCTAATGTAAACAATAGAGTACAGTATATATTTTTATGAATTATTAGTAAATTGTTATTATTTTTCAAAAAATATAAGAATTATACATGTAGTTAATTATTGCCCATTCTCTCAATTATTTGAATGAAGTTATTCATAATATAATGTTTGCTTTAGATGTGTATATTGCTATGGATTATATATGTAACTAATAAATTCACTCACTGCATTGTAGTTCATTGTATTAATCATTGTAGCTTCTCTTTTCCACATCAATAATCAGTACTAACTAATTACCTGTCATGTAATCCCATAAACCTCGGATTGTGATTTGCTGAGCTAAAATGCTTGTATCGCACCACACCGAATGTAGTACTGCTATAAACATTACATTGTAACACTGAGTAATGTTACAAAGTGTTACTGCTATAAACAATACATTGTAACACTGAGTAATGTTACAAAGTGTTACTGCTATAAACAATATATTGTAACACTAATTAGTGTTGCTACGCTCATTGCTGACTAATCACTTTTTACATCGCATTATATGAGGTAGAGTAAAGTGCAATTTACTGATACGAATTAAATAGCAGATGAATATTTCTCACCACATTTAATGAATTTCAATATTTTGCAGCTTTTCTTCAATAATAACCTACTGCAATTACCAACAGGTAATTAATTCACACCTGGTAATTGGTACTCTTCCCTACTTGCAAAAATAATTTTATTTTTGGTAGTGTAATTTCCTATTATTTATTCAGCCCCTTTGCTGTCAGAAAGTAGTGATAATGTAGTTATTTTATTATCATTCGAAGGTCATTTCTAATTCGTGATATTTGTTTCTGGAGACTCTTAAAATATTCCATAGTATTTCATATCTCGTATTAGTCTTTTAATTACTTTAACATTAGCATTGTTTAAATAGTAATTTAACTATCAGTGTTTTAATTACTTTAACATGTATTTTTATTGTTCAGTTATAATTATATGTTTTGCTTTGATTATCATTGTATATTTTAGTCAAATGTCTCCATAATATTATTACTATATTAAAAGTGCTGACTCATTTCATCAACTTGTTAGTAAGTCCCAGTTACTCTTTGCTGAAAATTTAATAATTTCTTGCATGGGTCATTTTTGCCCACTTCTAACCATTTCATTCTTCTAATTAGCAAATGAAAAAAACCTCCATGATATCATAACCTAACCAAATGGGAATATTTTTAGTCATTCATAGTGTTTCACAAATCCCTTTGAAAGAACCTCACGTCGATTGTTCTTATCAAATTTTGTAAAAGTTCGTCATTGTTGTTTCAAAGCCTTACTAACACACAAAGCACAAATTTTGAGCAGTATTTAAATGTTCATCGCAATGATAACTCACAGCGTCTTTGTTATTTTCCTAACATCAAGAATGATGATGATAATTTATCATAAGTCATAGTCATGATTTTCATAGCATCTATACTCCCTCTTTAATTTATTTACCTCCGTTACTACTTTTATCCACTCTGTAAAATTTGTCTGTTAGTAACCAGTGGAAATGAAGGACTTTGACATTCATTGTATGGTTTTAAATACAATTTTTTAAATCGTATGGTTTTCAATATGAGTGACAATAATTAATTCCTCACAAACTTTACAGCGATTTAAAAAAAATTGTGAATAATTTTTTTTCTGTACATTTTCTATCATTTTTCGAATTGTATAAATACTGTTTTCATTCAAGTTGTTCATAATATCTTCGTATAAGAACAGTGTGTGTAATAGCAGGCAATTACTCGTAGACTTGCCATCAAATTATGTCATAAATTAAAGACTGAGTAAATATGTTGGGGAGATTTGCTCCCAAGAAAGAAAACCTGTTCTACGACTCTCAGAGACTTATCCTCAGCAACTGAATGAACACACGGCAATTAAATATACCACTTTTGGACAGTTATCGATGCCGCTATTTTACGTAACTCCTTCCTCCTCAACTTGCTGGGGGAGGGGGGGGGGGGTTGTGTACATTTATTTCATGATTAAAGCACATGAATAATTTGTACCGAGAGAAATATTAAACCTATTTAGCTACAGAACAGTAATTAGAGATGATTACATCACACTCTTCAACATTTCATTGTGTTTTGCTGTATTTTTCTACTTATTTAAGAAGTAGGTTCATGAAATTTGTTAACAAAATACTTCTATTAATGTGGAAGAACAAATTAATAAACATATACTGTAGTGAAAAAAACTAATAATATTCTCTATAATATGAATCTAATTATTCTATCTAAATTATTACAGACAAAGAAGTCAAATCTCTTTTTTAACCGATAACTTCATATCTTCTAATTGACTCCGATAAGACTTTTTGAGAGTAGAAAGTTTGACATCCTCTCCTATGAGTGATGAGTGATGTTCATTGCTTCATAGCATCACCATTGCAGTGCTACAAGTACATTAAACCCTTCATTGTATTTCCTATAGATCATTGCAGTTATACATAAACACAAAACATATAATTTTTATGCTCAAAATAATAAAACTGAAGTAATTAAAGGATTGCAAAATGATAATTTATTTTGAAAATCGAAAATATCTTTTATTAAGTAGTTTTAGCCGAATTGTTTCCTTTTTTATTTACTATATTGCTTTAGTTATATTATAAACAGATTCTTTAATGTCTGGATATGACTTTTAGGTTTTAGCCATATATTGTATCTCAATATGGAATATAAAAAATAAATCCCTAGTAGGAAGTGTGTACTAGACTAACTAGAGAATCAACAATTGTAATATTGAGTCTTAAATGGCATAAATTTGCCACTCTAACAATTGTAATATTAAGTCTTAAATGGCATAAATTTGCCACTCTAACAATCGTAATATTAAGTCTTAAATGGCATAAATTTGCCACTCTAACAATCGTAATATTAAGTCTTAAATGGCATAAATTTGCCACTCTAACAATCGTAATATTAAGTCTTAAATGGCATAAATTTGCCACTCTAACAATCGTAATATTAAGTCCTTAATGGCATAAATTTGCCACTCTAACAATCGTAATATTAGGTCTTAAATGGCATAAATTTGCCACTCTAACAATCGTAATATCAAGTCTTTAATGGCATAAATTTGCCACTCTATGCCATTTCTCTACATGCTCCTTTATTGACTTTTAAGCTCTACAATAAATAGTTTTTTTCCGCTACAGTGAGTGGCTGTTGTTCATTAATAAGCTAATCTCTTCTGACTAAGGTTTATCACTGCCCACAACTCAGTAGGAAGTAACACCAATGCATTGCTATTTATTAGCACCTATGCACTGATGACGTGGCAGAGTACTGCTCTCTGATTGGTATAGCTCCATGCGTGTCGAGCTGTACTGCTCTCTGATTGGTTAAGAGAGATTACACGTCACGTAAACTGTTCCCAACTTGTCTGTGATTGGTCAGTTGGCTTTGCGCCAAACTAGTAACTAACAGCAAGCTGCCTAGACTACTAAAGTTATGTTCCCTTACATATGTTCTTGGGGCACCATAAATTATTCTTAAGACTTGTGAGTTAGTAAGTAGGTACTTCTTTTGTACTTCACGTATAAACTTCACTGCAAGGAAATAAATAACTTTGATGTAGGCATTCCCTGAGAATTTACATGTCTTTATCACGCAAATTACTCCGTAGAATAGTAATAATTTACAAGATATTCAATTAAGTATCTTCTTAATGTGTCACTTTATTGTCGCTGGTACAAATTGTCTACTGAATGATCTACCGTAAGAATGGTGCTTTATTAAGTACTAATATTTCTATTATTACTGCATTTGCGGCAAGGTAATCTACTACCTAAGTACTTAGTAATTAAATACATGAACTCATGGCCATACTAATATACGTAGAGATTAATGGGACAACTTATTATTGCCCTATCACCTCGTGTTACAAGCTAAGATCTGCATTATCCTATAAAATGCATGAAAAGTAACAAATCTATTATTTTGGTGAGAGATGACGATAGCATTACATGTCCTTATTATTCCTAATAAGCTTTTTCAGTTTGGTAAATATTAAACGCTTAGAATATTTTAAATGAACTCTGCCATAACATTTGAATTAAGTGACTGTATCTTTTTAACTGCAGTACTTCATGCTATCTCATTTTGAATAATATTCCCCTGTCTAACTGATATTGATGGTCAGTGCTGCAATGGCCTAATCATTCCGAGTGTTTTAATCTCCAGAAATAAATGATGTGTCATTAGAGAGAGAGAGTAGTGTATGCCACCTGAAGGGATGGAAGACCTGCTCATGTTGAGAAAAGAACAGGGATAGTAGAAACTGTAGATGATGAGGCCTGTGGACACTGTAGCCTGTGGACACTGTAGTCTGTGGACACTGTAGTCTGTGGGCACTGTAGTCTGTGGACACTGTAGTCTGTGGACACTGTAGTCTGTGGACACTGTAGTCTGTAGGCACTGTAGTCTGTGAACACTGTAGTCTGTGGACACTGTAGTCTGTGGGCACTGTAGTCTGTGGGCACTGTAGTCTGTGGACACTGTAGTCTGTGGACACTGTAGTCTGTGGACACTGTAGTCTGTGGGCACTGTAGTCTGTGAATACTGTAGTCTGTGGACACTGTAGTCTGTGGACACTGTAGTCTGTGGGCACTGTAGTCTGTGGACACTGTAGTCTGTGGACACTGTAGTCTGTGGGCACTGTAGTCTGTGGACACTGTAGTCTGTGGACACTGTAGTCTGTGGACACTGTAGTCTGTGGACACTGTAGTCTGTGGACACTGTAGTCTGTGGACACTGTAGTCTGTGGGCACTGTAGTCTGTGGACACTGTAGTCTGTGGACACTGTAGTCTGTGGACACTGTAGTCTGTGGACACTGTAGTCTGTGGACACTGTAGTCTGTGGACACTGTAGTCTGTGGACACTGTAGTCTGTGGACACTGTAGTCTGTGGGCACTGTATTCTGTGGGCACTGTAGTCTGTGGGCACTGTAGTCTGTGGACACTGTAGTCTGTGGGCACTGTAGTCTGTGGGCACTGTAGTCTGTGGACACTGTAGTCTGTGGACACTGTAGTCTGTGGACACTGTAGTCTGTGGGCACTGTAGTCTGTGGACACTGTAGTCTGTGGACACTGTAGTCTGTGGACACTGTAGTCTGTGGACACTGTAGTCTGTGGGCACTGTAGTCTGTGGACACTGTAGTCTGTGGACACTGTAGTCTGTGGGCACTGTAGTCTGTGGGCACTGTAGTCTGTGGACACTGTAGTCTGTGGACACTGTAGTCTGTGGACACTGTAGTCTGTGGGCACTGTAGTCTGTGGACACTGTAGTCTGTGGACACTGTAGTCTGTGGGCACTGTAGTCTGTGGACACTGTAGTCTGTGGACACTGTAGTCTGTGGACACTGTAGTCTGTGGGCACTGTAGTCTGTGGACACTGTAGTCTGTGGACACTGTAGTCTGTGGACACTGTAGTCTGTGGACACTGTAGTCTGTGGGCACTGTAGTCTGTGGGCACTGTAGCCTGTGAACACTGTAGTCTGTGGACACTGTAGCCTGTGAACACTGTAGTCTGTGGACACTGTAGTCTGTGGACACTGTAGTCTGTGGACACTGTAGCCTGTGGACACTGTAGCCTGTAGCCATTACAGTCACTCCCCCTCCATTTCTATGCAATAGAGCTGTGCTGTTTTGTGTCCGTGTGATGTAAGTCATGAATAACAAATGAATCGGAAGGATTTCGTTTGCTCGAGTCTGTCGTTATTTGAACATCCTCTGCATACCAAAACTCTCAGTGGCTACAGATTTCTAAACTACCACTCACATCTCTACCGTTTAATGTAACCTCTCTATTTCCCTCTACCATTCCATTGCTGCTATCACGTATTTAGATCAGGTGAAGGCAAACCTCAGTTCAATTTAGGAATGTCTTCTCGCTAATCACTTTTGGCCACCCAGTAGAGAGGAACAACAACAATAACAATGTACCGACACACCAACAACAATGTCCTGAAACTGTCTGTATGTACTAAACCATTTAATATTTCATACTCCACTTGCACCCACAGAACATAGAATGAGAAGTAGCTTATTTCTCTTTAGTTTAAAATTATTCTAAATTTGGGTGATGGTGCTCTGAAATTTAGGAAAAGTTGAGATGCACCCTACAGTGCATAATAACAAACTAGGGAATAAATTCCGGTGCCATCGCCAGTTTATATTTACTGTAGATAATTACCTATGTCTGCTATACTAGGTTGTTTATTATAAATTTAAAGTGAGAAACAATGTCAGACCATATATTAGAAAAGATTATTTAATAGTATTTATGAACTGTACGTTAACACTCTCTGTATAAAGTTCACACAGTAGCGTTAGATTGTCTTATTCTCAAGGAAAAAATGATAAACTGGTTATTTCTTATGTAGATTATAAAAATGCAGTCTTGATAATGTAACCCTGTCATGACGCGGGAACTGGACCTCGCTGTAGTCGATGGTGGGGCCTAGATACCAGAAGAGAGAATTAGGTGGGAAAGTGATCTGTCTCTCAAGGTGTTATGGATGTGTTTGTGTAGTGAGGTGTAGAGTTTCTTCAGTACGAGGCTGGTGTGACGCGTGCTATCCTTTGCTCTATTTGCATGTAGTTTAGTGGAGGTGAGGAGCTAAGTGTGGAGTTAAATGTGTACCCATCATATCCTTGTGTGTAGCAAGCGGAAGGACACGAGTCTCCTCGTGGAGGTGTGTTATGGGTGTTCTCTGTGTGCAGCCGGCGGCAATGTGGAGTGCGGTGTTTTGTGTACGTTGGAGTTTCTGTAGGTGGGTTTTGGCGGTTTGGGTGCAGCTTTGTGGGTGTAGGTGAGGATGGGTCTGATGAGCTAGTTTTCAAGAGAATGGGTGTATATTTGCAAGTTGTTAGCTGCGGTATACTGTATGAGGTGTTGAGAGATGATGGCAACAGAAAAAGCCTACTTGTGGTGGTGGTGTGGCCCAGATCAGGCACCGAAAGACTTCTCAATCTCCCGTCATCACTTGTTGGGACGCGACGACCCTCAATGTCGGTAAATTTACTTCTAGTCTTTAAGCACAGCGCATATTATAATTTTCAATGAAAGATTACAGTTACATTGTAGATTGTTGTAGACCAAGATCTTAGGACAGACTATCCAAGAGAGGCAAGAGACCAGTTTTGGTGGTTGAGGACTAATTCTGACTCCACTGAACACCAATTATCCACTGAACATCTGAACCCGAGTCCATGGCCATTCTTTTTATAGTCGAAGCGTTTTAGTTCCAAAGTATAACAGGGAACCAGTTAACTGGCGGTTGGAAACCACATGTAATGTTAATTGGTCATTCAGTCCATAGCTAAAACTCTAAAAGTGATCAGGTATTTCATGGCGGCGTGGGAAAAGTTCATGGACTCATTATGCTTTATTTGTTTTTACAAGATTTGATTTATTATATATTTCAGCTGCTCTAAACGACAATCTCTCATTCCTAGATGTTTCGCACTACTCTATCCCTAAATGTTTCGCACCACTCACTAAATGTAAATGTTTCGCACCACTCACTAAATGTTCGACTCATTTCTTAACGCTTCGTTACCGTATCTGCATTCCAAATGAGTTCTGGTGCCTTAATTACATCCGTAGTTTTTTTTTCCCGGTGGCTCGGAACGTGCCGGTCTCTTTTCACGGTTAGTAACTTGTGCCCCTTTCATCTGCCAAAATGAGACAACTTCTGTCCTATTTATCCCAAACTAATTAACTTGTTATAGAACATATTTAACGAGCAATGTGGAAATCAACGTAAATTTATGAACAAGAACTTTGTAAATTATATTTCGCAAAGCTAATTTCATGAATAATTCTTATATAAGTTTATCAAACTTTACAAGTTAGCTTATAGAAAATCATATTTAAAGAATCTAAATTATTTCATCAATATTATTTCAGATGAGATCATCAACAGGTTTCTTTAAATTAGCTATGGCGGTTTACTATGCTTTGAGTGTATTATTTTAGCGAAATAACACAGCTATCCGTCTCCTTTTGTGTCACACATCACGCCCCTCCTCTTTTTGCTAGCGTTTACTGGCATTTCATAGGTTGTTTTCATTAGAGTTGCTCATTAATTTGGAGGGTGGGAGATTGCATTGTAGTTGCCGTTGAAATTGATGAATGAATTAAGTAATGATTTCCTCTATGCAGGTATGATTACTGCGACAACATGCCATGTGGTATGTGTTAGGGTAATCATTCCATGTGGTATGTGTTAGAGTAATCATTCCATGTGGTATGTGTTAGGGTAATCATTCCATGTGGTATGTGTTAGGGTAATCATTCCATGTGGTATGTGTTAGAGTAATCATTCCATGTGGTATGTGTTAGAGTAATCATTCCATGTGGTATGTGTTAGAGTAATCATTCCATGTGGTATGTGTTAGAGTAATCATTCCATGTGGTATGTGTTAGGGTAATCATTCCATGTGGTATGTGTTAGGGTAATCATTCCATGTGGTATGTGTTAGAGTAATCATTCCATGTGGTATGTGTTAGAGTAATCATTCCATGTGGTATGTGTTAGAGTATTCATTCCATGTGGTATGTGTTAGAGTAATCATTCCATGTGGTATGTGTTAGGGTAATCATTCCATGTGGTATGTGTTAGAGTAATCATTCCATGTGGTATGTGTTAGGGTAATCATTCCATGTGGTATGTGTTAGAGTAATCATTCCATGTGGTATGTGTTAGGGTAATCATTCCATGTGGTATGTGTTAGAGTAATCATTCCATGTGGTATGTGTTAGAGTAATCATTCCATGTGATATGTGTTAGAGTAATCATTCCATGTGGTATGTGTTAGGGTAATCATTCCATGTGGTATGTGTTAGAGTAATCATTCCATGTGGTATGTGTTAGGGTAATCATTCCATGTGGTATGTGTTAGGGTAATCATTCCATGTGGTATGTGTTAGAGTAATCATTCCATGTGGTATGTGTTAGAGTAATCATTCCATGTGGTATGTGTTAGAGTAATCATTCCATGTGGTATGTGTTAGGGTAATCATTCCATGTGGTATGTGTTAGGGTAATCATTCCATGTGGTATGTGTTAGAGTAATCATTCCATGTGGTATGTGTTAGAGTAATCATTCCATGTGGTATGTGTTAGAGTAATCATTCCATGTGGTATGTGTTAGAGTAATCATTCCATGTGGTATGTGTTAGGGTAATCATTCCATGTGGTATGTGTTAGAGTAATCATTCCATGTGGTATGTGTTAGGGTAATCATTCCATGTGGTATGTGTTAGGGTAATCATTCCATGTGGTATGTGTTAGGGTAATCATTCCATGTGGTATGTGTTAGAGTAATCATTCCATGTGGTATGTGTTAGAGTAATCATTCCATGTGGTATGTGTTAGAGTAATCATTCCATGTGGTATGTGTTAGAGTAATCATTCCATGTGGTATGGTAATCATTCCATGTGGTATGGTAATCATTCCATGTGGTATGGTAATCATGCCATGTGGTATGGTAATCATGCCATGTGGTATGGTAATCATTGCATGTGGTATGGTAATCATGCCATGTGGTATGGTAATCATTGCATGTGGTATGGTAATCATTGCATGTGGTATGGTAATCATGCCATGTGGTATGGTAATCATGCCATGTGGTATGGTAATCATTGCATGTGGTATGGTAATCATTGCATGTGGTATGGTAATCATGCCATGTGGTATGGTAATCATGCCATGTGGTATGGTAATCATTGCATGTGGTATGGTAATCATGCCATGTGGTATGGTAATCATTGCATGTGGTATGGTAATCATTGCATGTGGTATGGTAATCATTGCATGTGGTATGGTAATCATGCCATGTGGTATGGTAATCATGCCATGTGGTATGGTAATCATGCCATGTGGTATGGTAATCATGCCATGTGGTATGGTAATCATGCCATGTGGTATGGTAATCATGCCATGTGGTATGGTAATCATGCCATGTGGTATGGTAATCATGCCATGTGGTATGGTAATCATGCCATGTGGTATGGTAATCATTGCATGTGGTATGGTAATCATGCCATGTGGTATGGTAATCATGCCATGTGGTATGGTAATCATTGCATGTGGTATGGTAATCATGCCATGTGGTATGTGTTAGGGTAATCATGCTATGTGGTATGGTAATCATGCCATGTGGTATGTGGTAATCATTACGTTTGTTAACAAATGTTGTAGTTTTTAGAACAACTGATAGGCTTTGATTTTTTTGATTAATTTAAGAGAATTCATCTTTAGACCTATTGCTATTCGTAGTTGATTATTGATTCTACTTTATCATTGTTTGTTTGTTTCTAATTTATTTAAAGTCAACTAAGAGTAATGAGAAATTGTATTTTATATTATTCAATTTATCTCACTAATTTTTTTACCATCTTAACAATAAACTGAATTGTACAAAGACTAACAATGGTATTTAATTCAATAGAGATATACATAAAGTTTGATACCATTGATACAAATTATTATTAGGTTCTAATTGTTTGTTTTTAGTCAATGTATGACGAAGGGAGTGCTCTTCTTTCTAAGTAACTCTTAGGGTATGTTAAGTCTGTGTAAGATGTACTCTTATTGATTTAAACACCTTACAACTTTCAGAGGAAAGAAGAAACTTATTTATTATAGTAAGCTAGAAGTCATAGTTGCTATTATTACTATTAATTATCTTTCTATGATAATATTAATTTCTCAGTAGGTTTCTTTAAATTAACACGAAAAAGAAATTTATAATACTTCTAATTCACTCGCTACTTAGAACTTTCATCTTTCAATATACGCTAGGTTGTGCCTTCGAAACCATTTTCTTTCATTCTAACTCATAGAAAATGAAATGTTTAAGGAGTTACAATTATATTATAACTCGATTCATACCTCGCTCTTAATACCATTTGTAATATGAGTTGGCCCTGCCTGTATTTAAGTTGGAATTTCTGTATTTGCAATTTAACTCTTATTCTGTGTTCACTGCTCTCGAAAAGTTACTCGTATGGCCTATAATTTCTCAGGCGCCACCTTATGTTACTTTCATGTCAAGGTGTGGGAGTACTTCTTTAATTTATTTCAATTAAATAACATTTAATTGATTATATTATCGCCCCTTAGATATACCCTTTACTGTGTTTGTCAAAGACAGTTTCTTATAAAGTTAATTAATTAAATTCAAGTCGGTTTAGTAAGGGGTATTTTTATAAAAGAGACTATTTTTATTAATTTAATATAGTAATTTATTTTAAACTTAAACTCGGTGTGTGTGAATTCATTGATTGTATTTAAAATTATATAACTGCATTATTAGAATTAATGGTAATGATAAACGTTAGCGCATTTGGGTCGCTAATCTCTTTGTCATTTCTTCATTTACTGGACTAACCGTGATAAAAGGTACCAATTGAAGCATAGAAAGCACATCAGGTGATATCGGCGACTGGTCAGCTCTGTAGTTTGGTATAATTTGTTGCAGATTATCTGTTTATATCGTTACATTCTGGCCGTGACTGCCAGGCCTTTTCTTTTCAGTGATGAGATAGGCAAAGTATAGTGGCAGATGGCAGTCTATTTCCTCTTTGAAATTTTACTGAATGAATAGTTAAATTAATAAAACGATAACAATTAAATTTTACTCTTTTTTTTTTGTGATGCATCAGTATTGGTTCAATGAATTTTGTATATTGACCTTATTACTAAGTAGAGTTTGTTTATTAGTGTACTCTTTATTTATTATCTCTATGGCTGAGCTACAAACAAGAGTAGAACTACATCTCACTATAGTTATAGTGCTTTATATCTTCTTTACGATAGGTAATAGTGTGTTATCAGACAGTACATCACCATATACCATCCCTATTACCTAACAACCTCTATTACCAAAGCTTATACCTTCTCTATTACCATGTCTTAACATCTCAACTTGCATTTTTTACCCTTGTGGCAATGTAGGTATAATTGGAACGATATAATCTTATCTGCTATATTTTAACAGTCGAAACAAATTCAAAGTTGTCTGCACAAAGATTACCTAATGTTGTATCTAAGTTGAGATCTTTTATTTTGAATAAGAATGAAGCTATTCATTGCGTATTTATTTCAAGCTGATATTAGACTGTTAGATTGAACTGATAAGAATCCACTGCCTTTTTGTAGACGGGATGTGTTAACAGCTTAATGCTAGCATCACATTTTTTGTTCTACGTTCGATAACTTTGGGGCACTATAAACTGAATGATGTCACAAATGCAAAACTTTGAAACACCTCTAAATAAAATACATATCATTAAAAACTCACAAATTTAATATTTTCATGCATTAGGTATATAAAGTACACGTAAATTAGATAAGTTAAAGCGAATAGGAAAAAATTTTAGTTTAGATTTTTTTTTAAATATTGAAATATTTCATTTTTCAATTTCCTCCTCTAATATGCCACAATGCCACTCTATACCACAATGCCACTCTAAAGTGCCTCAATGCCACTGTATAACACAATGACACTCTAAAGTGCCTCAATGCCACTCTATAAAGTGCCACTGTACATCACAGTTCACTATTTTCTTTCCTCTATTTCAACTTCTGAGTTCTATTGGCTGCTGCGGTGACAAATTCATTGCAACTCCATTTGAAAGGCGACAAAAATAAACCAAAGTTCCGTGTCCACAAAATGAGAAACTTTTCCCCCAACTTTTGGATAAAGCGCTAGAAAGAATTGATGGAGAACTTCTTGCCTTTCTTTTCTATTGGTGTGGAACAACAATGGACGGGATTTTAATTAAACACATTTTAGTTTGATTCGTATCTTATTTTAATGTGATTGTTACAGCTCCATCTTTTTAATTTATTTACCCAACTCAATTTTTTAGTACAGGTAAAACTCGTACAACGTTCGATCTTTGAACGCACACTCAATACAAGGGACAAAAATGGTCCGTTCTAAGAGCCATGCTGCTCCTACAACAACCTCTTTATATTATATGGTTTGACAAATATTTTATTTGATAAACGTTTCACTACCGTTTTTTTTAAATGCCGTTTGAAGAAGACGTACAAAGTTTAAATCTCAACTGAACTAATTATCAGCTTTTTCAGGAACATATACTGTCCGTTGTACGAGCTTTACCTCTACTTGAAATAATAAATCATTTCGACATGTTTTCACTAAGCTTCACAAACATAATAAAATAATAATAGTACATTGCAATGCAAAAGTATGAGTTAAATTAATAAGATAATATTCACGTCTATCAAGAAAAGAGTCTCTATGATGTTAATATTTCAAACCACAGTTTTCTAATTTCCTATTCTTTTTCTGCCAAAGAAGTTTAAGAGGTGTGAGTTATGGAGGGTAGAAACACCACAAACAAAAGAAAAATGCCTTCCAAGTTTTCGTAATCTAATGTTTACGGGTGGTTATATATTTATATACAAACCTTACATACGTATATAATGAATCTATTACCATAACAAAGTATTTGCCATATTCTTCTTCACCTTTTTAGGTTAGTTTTTGTGAATTGACACTTCATCAAAAGTGATCTATTGGAGAATAGCACACAACTTATTATGCCTAGTAGATAGTAAGATAGATCTACCGGAGTGTTACCGTACTCTTTTGCTAAACTTCGTGTATAATAGAACTCGAATCATTTCTTTCAATAACATTTTAAAAACTAATTAACCATTGATACCTCCAATGTATCCTTATTAAGACTAAGTGTAATTGTTTGAATTTATTATCTTTCATGTTGCCTTATTTGGTAGAATGAACATAAGCGTTTAACGCCCTTCAAACGGCACTATGTAATCAGGGTGTAGTGTCATTCGCCATACGTCCTTTACTTGTGCAAAAACACTCATTATTATGTTATAGTGAAAAGAGAGAAACGTCACTGAATTGGTTTATTAATTATAGTTAATCCAGCTTTCATGTAGTGGCAAAAATTGTACCTCTGAGTTAAAAACATGAGGCCACACGCACACCAAAAGAAAGATAGCAAGATAGAAAGATGGTACCCGCGCACACCAAAAGAGAGTAAAAAAAACATATTAGGTACAGTCGGTCCGGTAAACTTTAATTTTTTAGTAGGATAAATTCTTCGTCTATACAGTATAACATAATTGGAAATCTTAAGAACACCTCGAAATAAATTCAAGGCTTCTGACAAAGTACCGGACGTAGAGTTCCTACAGAAATGGCTTTAAAACCACCAACTTTTTTCATTATGAGAGTGTTATGTTCAGGAGTATTTAAATCGATCGATTTGGAAAGTGTAATCCCTTCTTCGGTAGCCTTGATTGTTTTGTCAGGATTTGCAAGCATGTTCACTCTAGCGTACGGTATTGTAGCTGAAATATTAGAAGTTAATGTCACCAAATGCGAGTGATGATAAATCTGTATTATCATCAGTTAAGTAGTATTAATAGAGAAATATTTTTTTGAAAAAAGCAGTTATTATATTTTGTATCATTTGAACAATTTGCTTTGCGACAGGAGAGCACTTTACATGCCTAATTTCTCACCATTAGCAGTTATTTCTCTGGCTATTTCAAAAGACTCGTCAGTTTTGAGAACAGCTAATTTGTAGCCGTGTAGTTTCCGGCAGCATTTCTTTGCAGAGTTGAAGTTAAGTTGGTTATCCACCATGTAAGCATAATGGATGTTGTCCTCCTTCAGCAATCCAAAGTCAGTGAACTCTGCCCAAAAAATAGAAAAAAATAGTTTAAATTTTATTTCTTGGTATCCATGATACCTGCAGGTATCATGGATTATTGTAAATGCCAATTAGAAATGAAATTAATATACGAAATTCCTAATAATTTTGTTTCAATGATAAGAGCGACAGAGCAGAATTATCATCATTGCTTACCCAGGTTAGTCCAGCACTTCTTGAGATTGTTGCTTTCGTTTTCGCAGTGATGGGCTTTGAACTCTCTATTCGAATAGGCAAAATCCAATGTGAGGTCATCATAGCACACCAGCTTGCAGTCAGGAATGAGGAGACACTTTTTGAGAGCATCAAAGTAGCTGATGTTTTTATCAAATTTAGTTTGTGGGAAAGTTGCAGAGATGCCAATGGGTGTCCATTTGAACGATTGGTACTTTATGCCCTCAACATTAAAGCACGTCAAGAAGAATAAAGCTAATGTGTACTGAACTAACATTATTAACTTGGGGGAATACTTATTACCAGAGTCAACTAATAAATATTTCCTTCATCCAAGATATACAAAAGTGATATCAATACACAATTTATAGTTACTAAATAATTAATAATGACTAGGTAGTTTTAGAATACATATTTAAAATATTAAAAATTGGGGTGATTCGATAATAAGGTATTCACTGTGAATAACTTAGACTTAAGTCTAATGCGACTGCTTAAATACTGACTAGCAACCCAAGGCATAGGTATGGCTTTTGCTGTGGCATTTTCAAAGTGTACCTTTGGGCCTGAAGTCAATTACTGCATTATTACGCTTTTAATGCTAATTATGATTGCTTATTTATATTGCAAGAAGTACATTAACTATTGTTCATCCATTAAAAATTCAATTAATATGTATTCAAGGTTATATTTAAAGTTTAAATGTTAGCATGTGTTATTAATTTACTAGTGTACTTCCCCGTTAAAAATAACGGGATTTCAATTGGAAATTAAAAAACTTAAAAAATATATATTTTTTTTTGAAAAATAAAATAATATATAATTTTATGTATAAAAAATATTGATTTAACGAAAAACAATTACTGTTTAAATTTAAAACTATGATTTTTTTTATTATTAATATTAGTGTGACCCGTATATGTAGTAGGCTATCTCCCCTCATCACCAAATTACCCTCAATTAAGCTGTTACGCATTGGAATTTGAGAAGTTAATTAAATGTTATATGAATACGGATTTCGATACGTCGTGGAGTTGACTTCTACCTTACTCTATGTACCTTGCTTTGAACAGACAGACTAACTCTTAGTACCTTCGCAAATTTGCGGGAGGTTATATTTTAGGGGGTATTTATTTATCTTGTTATTCGCGTAACTCCTAAAGTATTCCACCAAATTGTCTGAAATTTCGTGGGACGGTTGGTCAATGTCCAGTTACTATCTGGTAAAATTTCGGGAGCGTTTCGGTCAAAGGTCAAAGTCATTTATAACTCAAAAATTATTCAACCAAATTACCAGAAATATGATGGACGATTGGTCAATATCCAGGAAGGCAAATTGGTCAATATGCGAAGGTATGCGCTCTACTGAGTGCCAGTTCTAGTTATATATAGTATAGAATAGCAGAGTATCTTTTTTTTTTTCGTTGTTAAATGACTAACTCTTATTATATATAGAACTAGATGACGTGCACTCTTAGAGCGCGTACCTTCGCCGCCGCATATAATCTGACCATCTAATAATTTGCCGTGAGTTATAAATGACCTTGACCTTTACCCATTCGCTACCAAAATCTAATCAAATTGTTTCCGGATAATGAACATTGAGCAAACGTCTATTTGTATATTGATGATTATGGTTTTGACCATATCCGTTTAAAATCATAGATCCCGAAAATATTATAGACGGATTGAATTAAAGAGTGTTCAATCGTCCCAAACCAGCGGTTTATAGAATTCGATAGCATTTCATTTACATACTTTCGTTTGTGATATTCTTAAGATCTGTGATTTTAAACGCATATTGTCACAACCCTATTGATATTACTGATATATACTCTTCATTGTTTTACTACATAATTCGTAAAGAAATAGGTACTCTTTAATTTAAAACTTTTCTATTTTCACTACTGTTTCTTTTCTCTTATTTCATTGAAAACCTAAACTTTTTCAGCTGAAATTGAAAATATTTGGAGAAAACGGCTAAATTTTAACTTTATATTAACAAATGTTCTCGTACATCTGGAGAGCTATCACCTACGAGACACAGTCGTTAAAATATCACTGAGAAATCTCTCTCACTCATTTTATAGCCCTGTTTCAGTCAGACGGAGCAATAGTGGAAAGATGACAGAACTTTCGTTTCCTTAAGACTGAACAATCCAGCTTCTGTTAATTGAAATGGACGGCAATCCCGAGTCTCATGTAACTCGATTGGTGTGGAGTTAATTGTGCCAATGGTGTTTATAGGAAGCGATTCAAAGCGACTCCTCTATTCGCTAATCAAATAGTTCTCAACAATGGAAAGTTAGCCTTTGTTCCTCTGATCACAGATTCGACTTAATTAACAGCAAGTTAGCAACCCTTTGAAACGAAGCCAAGTGTCCGAATGCGTACATTTAATTCAATTCTTCGCATTCAATTAATTAGATTTTGACGCTTAGTCAGTCGTGATATCAAGAATTAAGTAAGTGCCTTTAAAGCCATTGTGGTAAGTGATGACCTAACAGTGTTATTGAGGTTACTATATATTTAAGCATCGTAAAATTTAAAGACACTTTGTCAACAAAGATAATTTGTAGTCTAGGACTCTAGAGTAATGTTATAGCGTCGCCTCATTGGACTAGACTCCATTAAAATTAACTACAGTGATGATATGCTCTATTCTTTGGTTATTGGATTAGTTGCTTGGTGAGGCAAAGAGAACTTCAAAAGAGTTCCAATTTACTAAACTGGCTTATTTTTATAAGTTTGTTATACAAATTCACATCCATAACGAGATTTATTCTTTTGAAACCTTTAAATCTATTTATTTGATATACTCTACATTTTCAGTATAAGCGATGCATCATAAAGTGAATGGATATTTTCACTGCAGTTTAAAATGAATGAATGAATGGTCATTGAAGAGAGTTACTATCAATCTCTATCATTTAGCTCTGTGATTGATACCTTGGACCTACACCACAAGTGAACAGTACTCTGCTCTCTAAGCTTGCCCATCAATCATCTTCTCTAAATCACTCTATAGTACTCCCCTCTCACCCAATGTTGGTTGTATTAGGTCACTAAAGTAAAATGCACAGAGGGAAACGTTACAGTACCTTGACACTCACCGCACTCGGACAGTGAGTGTTACCATTGGAACCAATCTGACCTTTAGATATTACTTATTGACCTATAATGACCTGTGTTAACACCCTCTTTCCCAGTACTGTGAGACTAATTGAGTGTTTGAGTACTTCACCATTATTGGCTAACGAAATTGTGATTTTTTACCTTCGAAAATATTCGTCACATTTAATTTTGAATGAAGAAGATATTTTTCTGCATTCTAGTTACAATATTTGAATTGTATTATAAAGCCTAATTTAGAATTTTTTGAAATGTATTTTAATGTATAATTAGAGTTTTTTTTAGAAATTTATATATAACAAGCTATGTCATTTTAGCTGTTTCTCGTTCACGGATTGTAACACTGCTATCGTGTGTGATTATGTATCGCTACTAGTAAAGATACTCAACTACTTTATTGTACAGCTGTACAGATACTTTTAAAGTACTTTATTGTACAGCTGTAAAGAGACTCTTAAAGTGCTTTATTGTACAGCTGTAAAGAGACTCTTAAAGTGCTTTATTGTACAGCTGTAAAGAGACTCTTAAAGTGCTTTATTGTACAGCTGTAAAGAGACTCTTAAAGTGCTTTATTGTACAGCTGTAAAGAGACTCTTTAAAGTGCTTTATTGTACAGCTGTAAAGAGACTCTTAAAGTGCTTTATTGTACAGCTGTAAAGAGACTCTTTAAAGTGCTTTATTGTACAGCTGTAAAGAGACTCTTAAAGTGCTTTATTGTACAGCTGTACAGAGACTTTCAAAAGTACTTTATTCCACAGCAGCACAAAGAGTAAATATCTCTCGAGACCCTTCAATTTATCTCTATTAGAGATAATCTCATCTACCCCATGCAAATCCTCTTCTATTTCAATTCAAATGATAATCACTGAGGAGTTCATAGCTTAGAAATATAGCATTGGGCTAAACTCCGAGTTGTCGGACAGAGACAGATTTCCGATCATAAGAAAAAAGATAACAATTATTTAACTTTAACTTAATTTTGTATCTATGATACCTGAAGGCATCATAGATACAACTAAATACGGTCTATGCACATTTATTTTTCTATTTCATTTTCTATTCATGTGTTATTCCAACATTATTTATATCTTTGCAATATAATGCAACTTACATTTTTCCTACGTAATACCAAGTACATCGATTGGATATATACCTTCGCTAAATTGCAGAAGGTTATGTCTTGGTACAGCACCTATAACTGTTTACATTGCTATTTCACTCTAATCTCATTTGTTACTCAATTTACTGTTCTAAATTTGTGTTTTTCTACCACAGTCGAATCCAACTCACCAGGATAATATAATGACTGTATACTTATAGGCCTTATAGAGTATGGTAATCAGCTGATAGAAACTACTCCGAGCATTTGACGTGACCGCGTAGTGACCCATAAAATCCTAATATGTTTTTTGTTAACAACTAGTTCATTTTTAGTCATTATGGTTCTATTTTTTGCCCCTAATTTTATCAGTAGTATATCCACAGATAAAACTTTAGGGTACTTTTATTTGTCTAAGAACAGATAAAAGCTATAGAACTGTGGTTAGGAAAAGTTGAACAGATTTGAACATTCAACTTAACTATTGTAAACCATATAATGTACGTTTAAGTAAATAGCAGTATATTGTTATTTAGATGTTTAACATGTTACATTAATCCTTCAAAGTCCACAGGGAGATACCTTTTTTAATTACATTTTCTGAATTGTTTTTCTTATCAATTAGCTACTAACTGTCGTTGGTTAAATTGTATTTCCATTTTTTTATTTCTTATTGATATTAATAGGAACTAGAATCTAGCAGTGAACTAGCACTGCACTCTGAACTGCAGGTTTCGGCTCCTAGGTAGTATATGTTTATGACCTTATTTCTTATAGATAAGTAAAGAAAGAGAACAATATAAACAAACCTGAATTATATCCATACATTTAAATTATAGGTTCAATCACTATGTTTACTTCTTGTCACACGAAACACTTATAAATTGACTTTAAACTTCTCGATAGTAACATGCAAATACGAGGAATTATGAGCCGATGGATCACAAACAAAAATGTGACGTCATATTTTCGCGTCATCTGCTAGTTACCATAGCCTTTATGTTACTGTACCCTGCATGGCACCGGGTAATCACCATATAGTGACTCATTCTCCACCAGACACACTGTCATCACCTAATAAGTGCATTGGTGCTCTACACTCTTTATTTGGCTCTAAAGCCTTTATGTAATACACCGGGAGAGATGACCATAGTTGTCCTTGCGTGTGACATGGTCCTAATGGGCGGCTTGGCGCTAAATAGTCAAACTAGTGCCGGCAATCTCTAGGAATTGGGAGACATTTTTGTTGCATTAAATGGAATATTCAAAGCCTAATTTTGTTCAATAAGTAGTAGAGTTTTTTTATTTAATGTTTTAGTTGTTAGGATTTTGTGCAGATTGTTTTGGTGCAGTGAATTCACGAAGTGATTTATTTTCCAATTATAAAAAAATATCAAAGGAGTAAATTATTTTCTTTAACTAGTTAGAAATTTAAAAAGAAAAAAAATATCAACAAGCTATCTAAATTGAAGGAATTAACCTCTAGTAATAGAGAAAATAAATGTAATTGAATTTGTTCACAATATGATTTTTTTTTTTGAAAATAAGGTAGATAGTTCCTTTTAGTTTTTGTAAATTATGCTCTTTATATTTAGGATTTAAATTTTTACCAACAAGTGACGCAAAGTGAAATATATTTACATTTTTAACCCGCGACTTTATTCTCTGTTTGAAGAAACTGATTTTTTTCATACCTATATTATTAATATCATTCTGTATAAGTTGTACGACGTTCAATTGTGTTTTCATTAGAAGCTATATTTCACACAGCAACTATTTGCTACTTTCGGATTGTATAAAAAGCTCACATATCTTTAATTCCTTTCTTTCTTTAATTCCTTTCTTTCTTTACTTCCTCTCTTTCTTTAATTCCTTTATTTCTCTAATTATTTTCTTTCTTTACTTCCTTTCTTTCTTTACTTCCTTACTTTATTTAATTCTTTTCTTTCTTCAATTCCTTGGTAAAATTGACTGACAATTGTTTCTTTTTCAGACCCAAGCCCGTCTGAAGTAAGCCATCACTCTCGCCCCAAGCGCTTCCTCTACTCCAAGTCTTACACTATGGAAGTCATTATGGTTGTTGATGCTAAGATGGTTGCCTACCATGGCAAACACGTAGACCAGTACGTCCTCACTCTCATGTCAATGGTGAGTCATTAATGGTCTATGAGCATCTCAAAATAGAAAAATGAAAAGATGTTCCGTATGACAATATCTAACACCTCCAACAAATTTATATAGTTTCAATCAATGTGGTTATGTTCCTCATCATTTTGCTACACACTCGAAAATTGATAGTTTATCATTGCTTCTATATGCTTTTAATATTTATATAATGAACACACTACAATATCTTATTTACATCTAAGTTGCTAATTTTAAGTGCAAAGAAAAAGAATGAACGCCGTTTGTTTAGAATGCCAACTCGGTAGGTATAATTTATTTTTTAATATTAGAGTAAAGATTTAAAACAGGAGAGAACTTATTTTATATAATTCTATCGAAATTTTATACTTTCTATTATTAGAGAATTCGTAACTACTTTTTTCAAGTTAAAAACGACTAGATAGTTATAGTGTGTGTGTAGATTGTTACATGTTACTAAAGCATTACTAAATGCTTATATGTGACCTTGCTGAGACTCACTATAACATTTGTAACTCAATACAACATGTCGACTGATTGTGTACCCTCGTGTTCAATTCTTCGTGTGTACTTTTTGTCGCTTGTTTTCTTTCACCAAGTCCCTTGTCTCTGAACTCCTCAAAAATTGGCGCCCTTTTTTGGCGGTAACACTCCTCTTCCATTATCTCCCCTCGTCCCTTATTATTTACAACATTTCTACAAGAACAATTACGGGAAAAGTCCCTCGCGAGGAAAGGCGGCAAAATCTTTTCGTCATTTGTTGTCACTGGCTTTCTTGTTATTATTATTTCTGCAGAGGAAAATAAAAGCATGCAAATTAAGTTAGTAATTAATTCACAGGAAGGACAGGAGATATGAAAGGGGAGAGGAAAAGCATCGTGGATTAAAGTGAAAGACTTTTTCATTTACTTTATCCCGTTACTAAATCTTTAACTTTAAATTTTGTTGAATTTTTAATCAATGAGAATAATATATAAATGATGAATAAATGAGTTTTACAATTCGTACGAATAGACATTCCATTTGCAATTTTAGATGCAGGTAAGCTCGTACAACGACAGTAAATTTACCTGAAAAAGAGGTCGCTATATGGATCTAGTGGTCGCTGTAAGGTCCAAGAAATAGTTCAGTTGGATATTCAAACTTTGTAAGTTTTCTTTAACAGCATTTCAAAGAAACGCTGTTAAAGGTAAACAATCTGTGATTATTATTTAATCAAATTTTTCTATAATTTAATCATATAAATGTACGAAATTCTAAGGTAGGAAATATAACAGAGAGATATTAGCAGCTAAATAGTTATGAATTACGTGAAAATATAAGATTTAATATAGAATAGTTACACCTCTTCAATTTCTATAGAACTTTTCTAATCAAAGAAAATTTCTATATAGGAAAAGAGTAAAAAATTCAAATTACTGAAAATCTGAAGAAACGATACATTAAATGGTGGTTGTAAATTTTAATACTACTGAACATAATCAATGTATCACTAGATACTAAAAATGTTTGTTAGACAATATAGTTCAAAGCGGGCGTTGTAGGAGTTACACGGCTCTAAGAACGGATAATTATACCCTTTGTATGAGATGTCCGTTTTAAGATCGTCCGCTGTACGAGCTTTACGTGTAATCATTTGTAAGACTTTCACTAGGCGAAAATACGGTTGTTTTGATCTCTTTTTATTTGCATTTACCTCTATAAATGAATAACAATTAACTCTGATCTGCAATTGGAAAGAGAAAAGAAGTGAAAAAAATTATAGGTACATCTTCTCCCCGTTCACACTCCTGATGGAAAGATTGAAAAAGCTATTAGCTTTAGCAATTTTATTTCTGTTCTCAGGTGTCACTTATTTTCCGCGACTCTAGCCTTGGCAACCTCATCGACATCGCAGTGGTGGAAGTAGTCAGACCCCAGGGGAAAACATTCGCAGCCAAGTCAAATGGAGGAAAAGAGTCCGTCTCTGGTAAGATTTTGACACCAGACAGTCACTGACGTCTATTCCACTTTTCGAGTGATTATCATTCTGAAATCAGAGTATCTATGCCCATATAAATACATTAACTACTCATCCTCTTTTCTTTCGGTTTAACGTCTTAGCATTGTTTGTGATGGCTATTTTCGTACTATTCTATTAGACTTTGCCATCTCTTATATTCTGCCATATCTTTTATTCTGCCATCTCTTTTATTCTGCCATCTCTTTTATTCTGCCATCTCTTATATTCTGCCATCTCTTATATTCTGCCATCTCTTTTATTCTGCCATCTCTTTTATTCTGCCATCTCTTTTATTCTGCCATCTCTTTTATTCTGCCATCTCTTTTATTCTGCCATCTCTTATATTCTGCCATCTCTTATATTCTGCCATCTCTTTTATTCTGCCATCTCTTTTATTCTGCCATCTCTTTTATTCTGCCATCTCTTATATTCTGCCATCTCTTATATTCTGCCATCTCTTATATTCTGCCATCTCTTATATTCTGCCATCTCTTATATTCTGCCATCTCTTATATTCTGCCATCTCTTATATTCTGCCATCTCTTTTATTCTGCCATCTCTTTTATTCTGCCATCTCTTTTATTCTGCCATCTCTTATATTCTGCCATCTCTTATATTCTGCCATCTCTTATATTCTGCCATCTCTTATATTCTGCCATCTCTTATATTCTGCCATCTCTTATATTCTGCCATCTCTTATATTCTGCCATCTCTTATATTCTGCCATCTCTTATATTCTGCCATCTCTTATATTCTGCCATCTCTTTTATTCTGCCATCTCTTTTATTCTGCCATCTCTTTTATTCTGCCATCTCTTATATTCTGCCATCTCTTATATTCTGCCATCTCTTATATTCTGCCATCTCTTATATTCTGCCATCTCTTATATTCTGCCATCTCTTATATTCTGCCATCTCTTATATTTTGCTATCTCTTATATTTTCTCTCTTATATTATTTACTTTTAAACCTCTTGTTTTTCAAACATTTGAAAGATCGCACAATTTACTGTGGTCTATTATAACAAATTAGTTAATATTCTTAATTTTAATATTGCTTAAAAAGTTAATAGACGTTAGTTATTTTTCGGCAGTAGTTATAGTGGGTTCATAGATGATTGAGACAGAGTGTATCCCACTATAATTACCCTCTTCTACTAGTTTTATTAGCATCAAACTCCTAATTGATGTTGACCTTTTCCCAGGCAAGTCCTTAATAACGTTAACTTTTTCCCAGGCAAGTCTGCAGAGGACATGCTCAAAGACTTCTGCAAGTGGCAGCGACAAGGACTCAAACAGAACTCCGACCACCCGAGACGATTCGACACTGCCCTTCTCATTACCAGGTTAGAATAGAACACATTTCAACACATCTGTTGAATTAGTACCTTGCATCTGTTATTGGGGGAGTTAGCCGTTAATGGACAGATACACATTTTCGATTATATCAGAAAAAATAAATATGACGTCTAATCGTCTTCTCATATGATACAGAATGTGAAGCTGTCCGTTAATTCGTATCTTACCCTATGCCTGAGGGTTCATTTAAAAGTATCTAGATTTTAATTGAGTTTGACTGAATCTTAGGACCATCATGCCTTAAATTTAACTGACCAGTTATTTTGTATCTACAGTCGGAGAAAAGTGTATTTGTGGTGACTTTTTCGCAGTTTACTAATTCACAAAAGAAAATAATTGTAATGCTTGTAAATTGGTCTGGGTACACGACGACAAATTAGTAATATTTGAAAATAAATAGAAATTAGAAAATAATTAAAGGAAATTGGAAAATAATTTCAATGTGAAATTAGTATTATAATTTCTATCTGATAGCTAATACATTTTCCGTAATAAGAAAAAAGTAGTTTATTTTTAATGAATATCACGAAAGGATAAGTTACTCTCGGCTAATTGTCAGTTTGAGTAGTTAATAAATTGGCCTCCTTTCCTTCTTCCTCTAGAGAGAACATCTGCAGAAATCCATTCACACAGAATTGCGACACTCTGGGACTTGCAGAATTAGGTAAGTTATGAACTAATTGGGATACTTGCGGCCAAAGTAACGATCCAAACAGTCACTTGTTTGTTAGTTCTAGTGTTGATTGTTACTGCAGTGCACTAACTAGAAAGTTCTCCCCAGGTACGATGTGTTCACGTCACGCATCTTGCGCCATAGTTCAGGACAACGGCCTGTCCGCAGCCTTCACCATAGCCCACGAACTGGGACATCTGTTAGTGAAGCAATAGATTCTCTATACAGTCTGTTGTATGTATATGTTCCGTGCAATTTGCCGATTAGCACAATCTCGAGAATGCGCTGCTCGTTTTTAACCCACTAACGCCGAGCGTGCGTTAATACCTTCATTTTATATATTATGAAATCAGATAATAATATGTGCGTTTCGGGGAGCGTGCAGCCAAACCCACTGCCAGATCTCTAAACAATTTCAAGTTGTGCAGTACAACAAACAAGCTGATACAACAAACTGCATAACTGCCATTTATGTTGAGAGTTTGGGGGGCATTTGGGGGTTATTTACGCGCAGCGCATTCTCGAGATATTGCAATCGGCAAATGGCGCGGAAGATATACAGATACACCTGTCAGTAAAGCAATAACTGTTGTATATAGTGTGTCTTTATGATGTCGAACTAACACTCTACTCCCACAGACTCAACATGCCGCATGACAATGATGACAAGTGCAAGAGCTTGAAAGGTGTAGACGATACTCTACACATAAAACTCATGAGTCGAACGTTAGACCACAACACTTTGCCCTGGATATGGAGTGACTGTTCACGACACTTCCTCACGGAATACCTACAGTTAGTACTTTTCCACCTACAGTTAGTACTTTTCCACCTACAGTTAGTACTTTTCCACCTACAGTTGGTACTTTTCCACCTACAGTTGGTACTTTTCCACCTACTACTTTTCCACCTACAGTTGGTACTTTTCCACCTACAGTTGGTACTTTTCCACCTACAGTTGGTACTTTTCCACCTACAGTTGGTACTTTTCCACCTACAGTCAGTACTTTTCCCTCTCAGTTAGTACTTTTCCCCCTACAGAAATATTTTCAATCAGAGGTTTATAGTACCAGTTTTCAAATGCTGGTATTTATGCTCTTTATAAAAATTTTTTTTTTTACTTTATTCAAAATTTGGCATACCAGTAATCTGATGGTCTAAAAGGTAATTATTCCATTTCCTTCTCCTCTCACTAGAGCTGGTCATGCTCGCTGTTTGGAAGATTCTGCCAGCACCAACAAGCTGGTGGAAGATGAGTTGGAACTGACGCTTGCTGGTGAACTGTTCAATGCCACCAAACAGTGTCAGTACGTCTTTGGACCTAACACTAGCATATGTCCGTACATGGTGAGGAAGAAATAAGCACTTTAATGGTTGTGACGTATAGAAAAGTAGCCATGAAGTTAAAATAATCGTTGGGACTAGACACATTCAAAATTAAAAACATTAGAATGCCAAATTAGTAGAAATGATTACATTTTCCCAATCCTTACTCAGCCAAAGTGCAAGAGGTTGTGGTGCACCACATCACGTCACGAAAAGGAGGGCTGCAAGACCCAGCACATGCCATGGGCTGATGGGACCCCCTGTGGAACTGGCATGTGGTGCCTAAGGGGCGAGTGCATCCCAACTGATAAGGCTGCGCTGCAGAAAGTACACGGAAAGTGGGGAAGATGGCAACCGTGAGTCTTTTATCTCTCTTTTAGCAAAGACATCAACATGAGACACATTCAACTTATTACCTTTTTAAGTTACATTAAATAGTTGTATCCTCAACTTCTCCGTTACTCTGCAGATGGACTCAGTGTTCGCGAACATGTGGTGTGGGTGTGAGCAGGTCCGAGAGACATTGCGACGCGCCGAAGCCCAAGTACGGAGGTAGGTATTGTGTCGGTGAAAAAGTTCGCTACAAGTCTTGCATCAAGAATGCCTGTCCGAGAGGCCCTGGTACAACAGACTTCAGAACACAGCAGTGTCAGACGTACAACGGAAAGAACTTTGGACTGCCCGACATACCTGATGATGTCAAATGGATACCGAAATACGCTGGCAGTGAGTATATATTTGATTTTCAAAAATTGTCCACTGTTGTTAAGTTTTTGGGAAATTTTGACAACTGATTAGGAATATCATGAAAATTGTTTTAACGATTCTAGTTGGATAATATTTGACAAGTTAACCTTGTACATAGAAGCATAACATGTTTTAATAATGTGGCTGTTATTGTAAGCTGTACACCATTATTTTAGAGACGGTTTACAAGATAGTTTTTCTTTGTTTTCAGTTCGTTACGAAGACTCGTGCAAGTTGTACTGTCAGGCTAGTAACAGCAGTGCGTACTATCAACTGAGAGAAAAGGTGGACGATGGTACAACCTGCGGGCCAGACTCTTACGACATTTGCGTCAATGGCAAGTGTCGTGTGGCTGGTTGTGACTACATCCTCAACTCTACTACCAGGGATGGTGAGAAATACTAATATGCTTCTATAGTCATTATTTTAATTTGAAGCAATGCTATGTATTAGGCAGCATTTATTCATTTTCTGTATTATTTTCAAATGTTACAAGTTTGTCGTCGTGTACTCGGACCAATTTTGAAATATCTACAAGAATTACTATTAGTAAAGCTTCTTTTTCAAAATTAGTAAATTATGAAAACTCATTTTTGCCCTACTTCCACTTCAGACTGGTGTGGCGTGTGTGGAGGAGACAATTCCACCTGCGAAATCACCACAGGGGATCTAACGGACGGTCAAAGGTGGGGGTACAACGATGTCGTTATTATCCCTGAGGGCGCCGCTAGGATGGAAATTACGCAGAGAGCTTTCCACGATAAGTCTGACGACGATAATTATTTGGGTAAGTCACCATCTATAGGAGATATTAATATAATTAGTACTTATAAACTTTTTAATTAAAACATTTAAGCCAATTCTAAACTAGCAGATAAACGCATCGTTTTTACCGCCCTGTTTACGTCTTTTAATTAATCACTGTTAAATGAATGGAAAAAACGCTAGTATAGACTGCACATTTCCCTTCCATTCATTTAACCGTGACTAATTGAAGAGGTGTAAACTGGGCAGTGAAAACGCGGCGTTTTAACTGCTAGTATTGAATGGACCTAAAAAGAAAACTAGAACTCATAGACAAAAACTACTCCTATATTTGTAATAAGTTTTATTTAGCCTGGTTTATTACCTATCCCTCCTAATAACATCATTACTATTTCTTTCCACAGCTCTGGTAGACTTGGAGTCTGGAGAGTACCTCCTTAACGGCGACTGGATAGTCACTCCTTTCCAGAAGACGGTGGAGTTTGCCGGCACGATGATAGAGTACTCTGGCTCCAACAGCGCCACAGAGAGAATTAACTCTACTAAACCTCTGCAGAAGAAACTACTCGTACAGGTAATGGGGACTAAGTAACTCTAATGGGGACCATGTATTGGTAACTCTAATGGGAACTAAGTAACTCTAATGGGGACTATGTAACTCTAATGGGGACTATGTAACTCTAATGGGAACTATGTAACTCTAATGGGGACTATGTAACTCTAATGGGGACTATGTAACTCTAATGGGAACTAAGTAACTCTAATGGGGACTAAGTAACTCTAATGGGGACTATGTAACTCTAATGGGGACTATGTAACTCTAATGGGGACTATGTAACTCTAATGGGGACTATGTAACTCTAATGGGGACTATGTAACTCTAATGGGGACTATGTAACTCTAATGGGGACTATGTAACTCTAATGGGGACTATGTAACTCTAATGGGGACTATGTAACTCTAATGGGGACTATGTAACTCTAATGGGGACTATGTAACTCTAATGGGGACTATGTAACTCTAATGGGGACTATGTAACTCTAATGGGGACTATGTAACTCTAATGGGAACTATGTAACTCTAATGGGGAACTATGTAACTCTAATGGGGACTATGTAACTCTAATGGGGAACTAAGTAACTCTAATGGGGACTATGTAACTCTAATGGGGACTATGTAACTCTAATGGGGACTATGTAACTCTAATGGGGACTATGTAACTCTAATGGG
Organism: Caprella mutica; assembly: GCA_947561585.1. Classification (NCBI taxonomy): domain Eukaryota; kingdom Metazoa; phylum Arthropoda; class Malacostraca; order Amphipoda; family Caprellidae; genus Caprella; species Caprella mutica. The sequence continues at coordinate 143,046 of CANNZV010000252.1, forward strand.
GACTAAGTAACTCTAATGGGGACTATGTAACTCTAATGGGGACTATGTAACTCTAATGGGGACTATGTAACTCTAATGGGGACTATGTAACTCTAATGGGGACTATGTAACTCTAATGGGGACTATGTAACTCTAATGGGGACTATGTAACTCTAATGGGAACTAAGTATTGGTAACTCTAATGGGAAATTAGTATTAGTTACTCCACATTGGTATTAGTTACTCTACATTGGTATTAGTTACTCCACATTGGTATTAGTTACTCTACATTAGTATTAGTTACTCCACATTGGTATTAGTTACTCTACATTAGTATTAGTTACTCTACATTGGTATTAGTTACTCTACATTGGTATTAGTTACTCTACATTGGTATTAGTTACTCTACATTGGTATTAGTTACTCCAATAATTACTTTCCTTTATAATTTTCACATTAGAAAACTTACGCTGAGTGTTCCGAATATTTCATTTATTTTGCACTTTTGATTATATTTTTTATTCGAAAATTTTATAACATCGTCTATTAAACTTTAAAAAGAATTTAAAAAATCGGACACTTGTTATTATCAAAGAATTAAATTAATAAATTAGAAATAACATCAAGCCCCTTGTAACACAACATCATTAAACAAAAAATACTTTTTGGTCATTTTTTTTAATTAATTAAATAACTGATATGATAAAAACGTTTAAACTGCGTTCGGAGATCTTTTGCAGCCACCCGAATTTGCTTAAAACATAAATAAATTTGCAAAATTGCTAATTTAAACCATCAAAACTACTTTTAAAATGAATAGCATGTTTCCTGTTGCCATTTTACCATATATATTTTAATCTTTAATCTATTTTTTACAGAATTTAGTTAACAGAGTATTATTTAAGCGTTCGCACTTCTTTTGTAAAATTTAGGTATTAAAAAATGGCAAGAAAAAAGAACTAAACATGGAAGAAAAGAACAAAATTATACAAAAATTAGCTCAAGGAATGTCAACACTTGAAATTTCAAAAGAATTACGACGAGATTACCGCACAATGAAGAAAATTGCGGAATTGGGCATCCAACCAAGAAAAAAACGAAAGCAGAGTGAATTTAGGAAATTGACCACAAGAGATTTATCCAGAATCAAGCGCCAAGTTGCTAAAATGCCCAATGTATCCAGTAAAAGCATTTTTGATGCCTGTGGAATTGAAAATGTTCCGCGAACAACGAGGTGCAAGGTCCTCAAAAAATTCGCTAAGGTAAAAAATCGAGTTATAGGCCAGTTTCTATCAAATAAACACAAAGAAGCAAGGTTCACATGGTCAAAAAAGTACGTCAAAACCGATTTCACAAGTTACGTTAGATGGACCAGATGGGTGGACCCGAGGATGGGTGCTCAATGACAGACAGAGTTTGTACCGGATTCGACGCCAGCAGGGGGGTGGTGGGGTGATGATATGGACAGGAATTATTGGTAATGAAGTTATTGGGCCATTCAAGGTAGAAGAAGGAGTAAAATTGAACTCTGTCAATTACTGTGCCTTTCTTGCCCAAAATTTCAAACCCTGGCTACTGGCACAAAATGAGGACCGAAAGGAGAAGTTGATTTTTATGCAAGATAATGCTCCGAGCCATGCCTCAAGATACTCAAAAACATGGTTGGGGAATGAGGGCTTTATTAATGACTCATTGATGGATTGGCCAGCCAATAGCCCCGATCTGAATCCGATTGAGCATTACTGGAGTATTTTGAAAGCTGCAATTTACAGAGATGGAAAGCAGTACACCTCAAAATCTGAACTTTGGGAAGCTATCCAGACTGCTGCTGCTAGGGTAAAACCTGAAGTGGTAGAAAATTTGACAAAATCTGTTGACAACCGACTGATAAAGATTTTGCAGACGAATGGAGGAAGAGTTAATTAATGTAAATTATTAAATTAATATTTAATATTTTTCTGTTGTAAATTTGGTTGGTTTTCAACCAAATGATAATTTTGATTGTTATTGTTCAGTTACTTATAATTTGTTTTGTTATTTTGCTATTTATTTCTTATAAAAATCATAATTTATGATGTTGCAAAAGAACTCCGAACACTAAATTCTTATCAAATCCTATTAAATACATACTATTTGATATTAAATACTTGTTGTGAATGTAAATGTGTATGATTTATCCTTGTACATGGTCAAGCGTGAATTATTTTTAAAATAAACGCGATATTTAATTGTAAATACTAAAATATCCATCAAAAACCGTTCTGCAAAAGATCTCCGAACGCAGTTTATATCCGCCTTGCAGAAAAAACTAAATTGAAAAAGTAACTGAAATATTCGAAGCATTTACCGTAGATTTTTTATTTGTGTTGCATCAATTCCTCAACTCATTTGCTATCATTAATTATCACCTTCTTAACACATTCTATGAATGGTGAAAACATTGACTGGCCGTAATACCTCATTTCAATTATTATTTTAACTTTGCACCATATATGAATTAGGAGAAAATTCAAAATATGACAGAATTTCAAATTCTTTGTTGTTTAAAGATTTACAATTAATAAAAAGGTGCAACTATAAGAAAATGCAAGGTACTTCATAAAATTGTTACTTCATTTTCTTTCAATTCTGTAATGTATACATTATTTGCAGATACAATTTTACTAAATTCTCTTTTGTGTGATCTTTGTTTGAATTTGCTGGACTGGACTAACTGTTTACTGTTTCCAGATCCTATCAGTTGGCAAACTGCAGGCGCCTTTCATTCGCTACAGCTACACTAAGAGTAACCTCCTAACTGCACCAACCTTCTACTGGAGACTGGACGAGTGGACTAACTGCACTGAGCCTTGTGCAGGTGAGCAACAAATGGAACGCTCCCTCTGGAAACAGACAAATCCATCCTTTAAAATATTTATTATTTTCAACATAGCCATTAACCCTCTATGTCGTAAGAGGACATATATGACCCCTTTCAACTTATGTACTTTGCGCGATATCTTGGGAGATATTTTCCTCTCAACACATGTATACTCTTCCATTTTGGTTAATCATTATTCTAATATTTCTTTTTGTTTAATATGCTCAGTTTGCCTCTATATTAAAGGGCTATCTTATATTGTTACGTTCAAATGAATTAATGGCGTAAAGTGTTAACAGTTTCTCATTCCTTTTGCGCAGGTTCTCGCGTGCGGTCTGCCTACTGCGTAATCGCGTCCTCAGGTTTGCGAGTTGCTGATCACAAATGTGACCCCAGACACAGACTGGTTAGTCTCAACGAGTCTTGCTCTCTGACTTGCCCCGTCAGTTGGAGGTACAGAGAATGGTCCAGGGTAAGTCTAATGCAGACAAACAAAATTGGTCTTTAATCTTTTCTATGTTGTTATTCTATACTGTAATAAGAGACTGTCTGTCTGTCTGTCCGAATATTTTGAGCTCAAACTAAAAATTTGTGGCCATGGCTGCGATTTTCACTAATACAGTAATAATAATTTATAAAAATCACAGTTTGACTACTTTTGAGGGTAAAAATAATTTAGTTAAATTCAGTATACGAGTAATGATAATTAATACAGATTCGTATTTAACTATAAAGCAATTACAATAACTAGTACAGTACCTGTTGTTCATTCATTGAGAGTTCAATTAATAGAATGATTTTAAGATTATATTCATACATATATACATATACAATATATATATATCAAATATTTTGATATTATAATTTAAATAAATTTAATTTAATATAAATTTAATAGTTGTTCTTTTCAATTACTGTTTCTTTTATTTTTATCTGATTTACACCAACTTTATGAGGCGCTGTTGATAGAATGACTGTTTAACACATTTTGTGACACACGAACAGACAGACAGGGCTCTTATTAAAGTACTAGTGTACTTTCCCGTTAAAAATAACGGGTCATCATCAATAGCAATTTATTACCAGTCATTAGGTTACTTTTAATGAATTCGATTAAAATTCAATTTTCTGTATAGTCTAATATATTTTATAGATAAAATACATTTAAAAAATTGAATAAAAACAGAGGAATTTAAATATCAAGTCAAATATTCCCGTGCGTATCAAAGTTACATTCTTCATGTTTAATACCCGCATGTAAGAGCGGACACCAAATAAATAAATAAACACACACAATTATTAGTATAGATAGATAAAGTTGTTTTCAATGGATGACCAACAGGTACTGCACTATGGTTTCTACATGGTGAAAATATATAAAATGTTTCTGAACAATAATACCTCTTTTGGGACTATATTAATGGTAACTTATTCTTTCTAAGACTTGCCTACATTAAGGGGAAAGTCCCACCAACATTTACTGAAAACTAAAAACATTACTTTTTTTAGCTGCAATACCTAGTTTTATATATCAGGTACGTGATGTGAAAGTTTCACGTGCATACGTTCGTTAGTTACTGAGATACAGCCCTAATAATAATTCAAACCTCGTAACTCACAATTCTATTGTGTTTTTTTTTGGCTCTCCTGAAAAATACAGAAAAGTACTATTTAAGAAACTTTTTCAGAGTATATCAATCTCAGTAATCATCTTTGACTGCATTCGAGTGTTTATTTTATTCACAATCGTTTTTTGTATATAATTGTATGAAATGAAAAGAGTATTACTCGGTGTTATCCCCGTTAGAAGTTTCAGTGGAAGTATTACCTGTTTCTTTCTTCCAGTGCAAAATAGGTGAGAACGGAGTGTGTGAGCGCCAAAGAGCTGTGGATGGATGCGTCATGTCATCCGGTAACCAAGTGGACCACGAGAGATGTCGGGGCGACAGTTTGCCCGACACCCATGCCAAGTGCTCCGCCGAGGAGTGTCCCGTTTGGAGATACCACGATTGGGCACCGGTAATACATCTAGTATCTAATTATTCTAAATATCAATTTAAAGGACATTCATTTGACGCAGAATGAAAGGTTTAAACTTCATCTTGAAATAATATATAAAAATTGAGCATTGTATAATATTATACATCTGGGACTACATAAAATTTATCACTAATACAATGCTTTCTCGATCCTTTTCTGCAATGATTTGTTCTAGAAAATTTACTTCGTTCTAAATAACAAGAAATAGTTGATTGACAAGATGGTTCTTTATTTCAGTGTTCCTGTCCACCCGGCGCTACAGTTGGTATGCAGCGCAGACTCTATTCGTGTGAACTGAGGAGCAGACCGGTGGGTAAAAAGGAGTGCAAGGACCTCAGCAAACCAAACTACAACAAAGAATGCTCATGCTGGCACGCAGAGCCTTGGGATTTGCGGGTGAGAAGACTGATAAATATTTACTCTTCTATGATTTAGAGAAACCTCATTCAAAGGTTTAAAACCTTAGCGACGATATGTACATTTTACAATATGTGTACGCCGGGAAATATCTTCTTTACTCTTGAACCTTTTATTTGCAGTGTGACGTTAGTGGCAAGAGGTCTGCCTCTCAATTGGAACTAAGACAATTGGAGGAGGTTTACTCAATCACCCGTTATACAGTGGATTCCTCGCCCTCCTTCAACACCTCCTACACCACTGAGGACACTCCTGTGGCTCTCAGGAGTGTTGATGGGAGATGTGGACGGGGTCTCATGAGGAGAAAAGTAGTTTGCGGAGCTCCTAACCAGCCAAAACATGAGAACCTGTGCGACACTGCCACCAAACCCCACGTGGTGGCTCCTTGTAACATACCCTGCCCCACCACGACCACTACAATCAGTCCTTACAAGGTGGAGGGTTATCAGCACCCTGATGATAAATTCTATATCAATAAGGTTAGACTATATACTATATCTGATTTATTTAAAAGTACATTTCAAATGAAGTAAGATACAAAGTGCCAAGAACAGTAACAATTAGGAAATAACGTGATTACAAGATATTAGACCATGCTGCCATTCCTTTTCAACTACTCTCAATAATTATGAAAATCACCTTTTTTCTCACTAGGAGCACCTTTATGATCGCAAGAAAGGCACAGGCGGATACGGCTTTGAAGACAACTCCCTCGTTCCCATTAATAAGTTCAAACCCTACCGAGAAGACATAGACAACTCCATTCTAGGCAATGAGTACGAAGAGGAAACCAATGACCTCATCCTTAGTCGCTTCCCCAACGTTGTGGACATTCCTCAAGGTGGATGGCAGGTTGGAGAGTGGGGAAAGGTAAATAAATAGCATAGTCTTACTTTACACTTTAGTTCCACTTTTTATCTTCACTGTTTATGCTTTTGCCTCTTAAACCAGTGGATGGATCTTCATTGAATTTTCAGGAATAATGATGTTCGTTGCACTGTCATTTTATGGCGTAACTGCAGAACTTTAAATCAAATAGATGTTGTATTATAAAAATATTTTCTAATGCCCATGAAGACAACCAGAGGATCACAGTCTTGGCACAACAAAAAGTTCTTTGCGAATAGCTCTGTATTTTTTGTTGCAGTGTTCCGAAGAGTGCGGAGGAGGCTTCAAGAGACGACAGGTGATGTGCAGAACTCCTCGAGATGGAGGAAGAAGAGATTGCTCCAGAGAACAGAAACCAGTAGACAGGATGGCCTGCAATGAACATCTCTGTGCTGAATGGTCACTTGGCGAGTGGAGTAGAGTGAGTGATCAAAAAAGTAGAGGAGCATGTGCCAGTTGAAACCTTTTCTATTTGATGATAGCTACTCCATTCGTGTATCAATTGATGAAAATACTATATTGAGAATCCTACTATAAAGAATGAGAATTAGATTTAAATAGTGGTAGAGATACCTTATTGTATGGTACTACATAGTTAGCTTGACACTCGTTCCTATTTTTTAGTGTCGAACACCCCCGAAGAGGTCGTGTGGCAAGGGTCGCAGACGCAGACTTGTGCTATGTCGAGACATGAAAACAAGCAGTACGTTGCCGAACGAGTCATGCCTGGCGGGGGACAGACCAGCCAATGTGGCTTCATGTCGAGTGGCGTGCAGAACACCTTCCAGAAAACCGCATTACCGATACAAGTGGCGACGAGGTCCTTGGTCTCGGGTAAGGTATCCTGGAGAAAGGAGTAACCAATCACTCCCTGCTTCAAACATCTTTAACAATGATTTGATCAATATTAATGAGAGGCATAGAATTGACAATAACCTTAACAATATAAGAAACAGATTTAAGTTAAATAAACACCGAAATAAAAGAAGGTGGAGACGTCGTCGTAACAGACGGAAGTACAGAAATAGATTCAATAGAACTGTTGCCCGAGGGCGACGTCGAAAGTATAAGAACAAAAATAATAACCAATTGTTTCCAGGGAAAGATTTTCCAATGACTTCTCAGAAGAAGCACAGACGTTCAGATAACCTAAAACCTTTCTCTTTCAACCAATTCCCTACTCCCCCCTCACTTCCCGGGGCAATCTTCAATCTAATCAATAACAACAAGCTCTCTAATGGCCAATTGCTGCCTCCTTCTTCTAGAAGATCTTCCAAGACAGATGCTCCTTCCCTCTCCCCCTCCTCCTCTTCCCAAACCAATAGGACTCCTTTCAATTCCTTCTTTCATAACCATCAACATCAGAGATAGAAGTAGAGTGTGTGCGCAAATTATCTTATGTGTATTTTATACGTACCTGTTATTTTAATAAAATATTTCCTAATAAGTGCAAGTGTTTTAATTTAGGTTTGAATTATCAGAATATTTCCCTTTCGAAAATATTAGCCAAAAGTCAACTGCCTTTTTCCCTATCAATGGTAAGTTGACAGAAAAGTTTGCCTGTTTGCCATGCCCTCCCAACCCCAATGCAAAGAATGAAATCTTACCCGAAACCAACCCTCTATGAATTTACTCAGCAATCTAATATATGCGCATACTAATCTAACTTTAACCTGCTGAAAGCTCTGAACTTTATATTTTTCCAATCACTCTCAATTTCGAATGATTTGCAATTTTGCAATACAGTCTGTAGACAACCACATTTCAGAACTATTTCTTCAATTTCTTTTCTTTATTTCTTCCCTCCCCCTAAATTATTTTCTTGACTTATAGATATTTTAAGTGTTATTTACATCGATATTCAATACATATTTCAAACAGTAGCTAATATAATCACGTATTTCCTGAATCGGACCTTTTAAAGAAACTGTCTTTCATTTGTACATAATTTTATCAGAGAGTTACAATATCAGTGACTATGTTATACCGACACATAATTTTAAAATTCTTTAGAACTTCTGACGATATTCATAACATTCGACAAATTGACATCATACTCCACTATCAAGATGGCAGAGTTTTCTTTAATAATCAAACCCTGAACTCCTTGATTCAACGACTGATCAACGCATAAAATACTAACCCGGTTCGACTGAGGCCTAACATATCCCGCTTTACGCCTAATTTACAGTGTTCGAAGGCTTGTGACCAGGGCGTACGGAACCGCTCTGTAAGTTGCGTCGACAGACTCTTAGGCAACGAAGTCGTTCAGGCTGAGTACTGTACGAGACAAGGACTGGCCGTACCTAGAAAGTCTCGCAATTGCTTTCAAAAGCCCTGCCCCTACCGGTGGCTTGGTGGAGAGTGGTCTGAGGTACAGCAATCTTGTAGATCATGAGAATTCTAGATCAAAACATGCTAGATCTTACTTGCCTATTCTTTCTATTTATTTTACGTCATTTGGTGTTTTAGAGTAGATATTATAATTGATGGACTTTCTTTTCATGTTATGATCATATGATTTCACGTACTCTATGCTAGACTTTTCTCTTATGTATTTCAAATCTACCTCTTCTCAGTCTGTTCATTAGTTTTGCATTGTATAATATGTAAATACAGTGGACCTTGACCCAACTGATATGAATGTTCCTTTAATTTTTGTTCCATAATCATAGTTTAACACTAACCCACGCACATATGATATTATATATGATTTATATAAACTGTGTGCCTAAGATGTATGAAAAATTACAACATTCAATAGCCTCTGACAATTTACAGTGACATCTACTTTTTAAAGGACCGAAGTGTGTTAGTGTTCCATAAAATACATTATTAATCTTTCATGTTAGGATACAAACAGTCGAAGCCATTTTGATTCAATATTTGAACATAGATACCACTATTGATTCATTTACAACAGTTTTAGATCGGCCTTCAATTTTATTGATTGATACTTTTTTTCTACCTTTCTAGGCGAATTTAGATACATTTTCTCAAAATAACTAGCAATATTCCTATGATAACGACAGCGTTTATTGTTTAACTATTTATATTCTGTCAGTTTACTAAAAAGGAATTTAAGTTTTCCGACCTATATTAAAAAGATTGAAATCTCCTGAAAAATTGTTATGAAAATATGAATCTAAAATGCCATTGTTATTTAATCTCTTTCGAATGAAGCTTCTATCATTTACTTAATTTATTCTTCTTTTTTCACTACCTGTCCTATTAAATATGTTATTAATAGCTACATGGGATATATTGATGATTTTGAATTGGTTTCAGTTTTCGATGTTTCTATATGCGAAATATATAGGACGTATATAATATATATACGAAATAATTATACAAAAATTCATTATTATTCAGAATTATTTGTTAGTGGTTAAAGCCTATGGTTAAGTTACATTTATTGTAATGTTCTGCGACTAATTCTTCTGACTGCATTTCCTTTAGATCAAAGTTATTTTTCTTCCATTATTTCTTTCAGCATGCTTTTCGTATATATATTCTTCCATAGTGTAAAACTGACATACTTGAAAATTGACCATAATTTTATTTCTATTGCAATTAAGTTTGTTTGGAACAGTGTCTAACTCCTGAATATACAAACAGTGCTCGACTAGATGCAATCCCGGTAAGCAAGAGAGGACTGTCACTTGTCACGCCGTTAGTCCTCTCAATTGGGTGGATCCAGAACCTGCTCCTGACGGCTGCAACAGCAACAGAAAACCTTCCACCTCCAGAAAATGCAATATGGGAGATTGTTCAAGAGGTTTCTTCTGGTCTGCAAAACCTTGGAAACAGGTATTTAGAAATCGCGCTGACAGAGATTCAAAGATTTAATGTTCTTGAAGGCAAAATTTTAAAGAAAATGAAATTTTTATTTTCAACAGAATTTAAAAAAATATTGTTCATCAGTTTTTGACTTAAGTTTCTCCTTGTTCTTTGTTAGTGCCAGGCAGTTTGTGGTGAGAGAGGACGTCAGCGACGGAGGGTTTTATGCGTGGATCCTCATGGACACAGAGTGAGAAAGAACAGATGTCTCAGATCCGCGAGACCTAAGATCAAACAGAGATGTCGATCAACTCCTTGTGGTCTCACGTCATGCAAACAAGTAAATCCACCAGCCTTGTAGGATTGAATAACTATATTCTAATTCCTTTATGTGTATTTATTTAGTTCAGTTATACCACATTTAAATTTATATAAAAAAGTTACAGCAATTAAATTTTTGAAACTATACTCTGAAAGATGGAGTTTCAAAATTGATGACATCAAGTTAATTTTCATAGAATTTTAGACCCATTGCTAAGGTGGCTATCATCTGTGTCCAAATTATTGATTCATTTTTTCTTTCCAGGCAAGAGATATCCTGAAGCTGAATGTGGATGGGGAATATTCTCTTCTTGTGGGTGGTGTGAATGTTTCCATTTACTGCCTTGGCATGAATGTTACTGAGCCAAGGGAGTACCTGACTCTGCCTGCTGGTGAAGAGGGCAACTACGCGGAGATTTACTCGAAAAGGTTTGTGAGACTTGATGGGACCTCTTGTACTGGTGTCCATACATTTTAAATCTGAATGACGCTATTAAACCTGATATTGTTTGTAATTATGTAATTGATCTAATAATGTAATTGCTTGTTATCATGACATCAAAGATATTATTCTACAGTAAGATACACCACTCTCCCAAATTTCTGTTTTAAAAATGCGGTGTGGCGCCATCTTGATTTGAAAGCTGGAACTAAAGAAACAACAACATTTGGTGTTTTTCAAAATATTGAAAACTTCAGTGTTCAACTGAAACTAGCTTTCAACATTAAAAAAATGATTAGATTTCAGAATAACTTTTCTATTGATCCAGTATAACTTATGCTTGAACACTGTATCTTTCAATACTTGGATCAACACCAAATGTTATTGTTGCTTTAGTTCCCAATTCCAAATCCAGATGACGTTTTTTTTTTAAACAGAAATTTCTGAGAGCGGTGTATCTTGCTGTAATATAATATCTTTGATGACGCCAGTGTTTGTATTGAATATCATTGCCAAATGAATTTCAAGCCCGGCTGTGCAGAGCTGTTATTAATTTTTCTATGTTTTTGTAGATTGCGTAACCCTAATTCCTGTCCTTACGATGGAAAACGAGAAGACAGATGCGACTGTCTGCAAGATGAGAGTGGCAGAGCAGGACTCACTAGATTCAGCAGAATAAGACTTAACATCACCACTCTTTCAGTCAACAGTAAGTGAAAATGCTTAGTCACTCATGTTTCCGAATGTGAATTAGCAAGACCTTAAAACGTAAAAAAGATTTCCGCAAGACCTACTTATTAGTTAAATCTGCAGGTAGCATTCTCTTCGTTATTAGAGTTTATTTCAGTGTTGTTTATTTCTAATTCGATATGTTGTATTACATGTCTTAATTATACATAAACCATTTCAGTGTATGACTACACGTTTGCATTCGCCATGGAAGGTCATTTAGTGGCGTATGGCGAGGCTGGAGACTGCTACAGTATGGCACAGTGCCCGCAAGGAGCATTCTCAATAAACCTGGTGGGGACGCCTCTCAAGGTGTCAGATAGGACAAAGTGGGTAGGCAATGGAAACAAAGCAGCCAATTGGATCAACAGATTGGATGTAAGTAATATCTAACTAAATAATATATTTCAGAAAACAACCTTTATCAGGACTTACTGGATTGCCTTGAACATCGCTAAATATAGATTTTACACAGCATATCATTCTAGTTTTTTTTTGGAATATGATATATATTAAATTAATTGCAAATTTATTGACATTAATATTCTTCCACAGGACAGTCAGCGGATTGTGGGTCGTTGTGGTGGTTATTGCGGTACTTGCGCTCCCGATCCCAAAGTGGGTCTGAAACTAGATATAAGACTACCAAGAGGATAGACCTGTGAACGTAGCTAATTTATCAAGTTATCGATATGTGTATGTATTTTAATTAGTCCTAGGAGCACTTGTGTGCGAGTCTAGTGTCTGTGTACGATCTGCGAAGTCACTTCATCACTCAGGGAAATAAGAATATGTTCGTGACACCATCTGCTCTAATTCAGAGAGAGGCTCAGACAATTAACCAAGCAAGTGAATGGTGATATGGATAAGTTGACATTTTTTAACTGCTCTATACGGCGAAGAGGTCAAAAGATCACGAAAATTCATTTCAATGATCAGACTTAAATTTAGGTTTTCTTTTACCGGGCTCTCAGATTGTCTGAAATGTATTTACGTGAACTAATTGATTGATCTCCGTTGAGGCTGTTGCATTATAGATATCATATAATCTTCGATGTATGCATGTAGTAGTGGTAGAGTATTCTTTTAATATGTGTAGGTACCAAGAGAAACACTCCAATGTCATTAAGGCTGCTTTGATCTGTTGCAAGTAACTTCAAATAGAATCATCCCTCATCTGTACATTACCATCCATAAATTATTAAGTAGCTATATCTGTACTCAGTGTTATGTGGATATATATGGTTAGAAGTAGCTTTTCTCATCATGTTCATCAATCCAATTTTGGACCAAATATTCTAGTGGCAAAAAATGAAGCAAATAAGTAGAAATGTATCCCACTTAGCGTATTAGGAATGAATCTCAACCTTGACATTGGTCTAGTAACCTTGCCTAAATATTCCTTAGTCGTTTTATTCATTTGTGACTCCGCTTAAAGAAAAATAACCAATATGAAATGGTTTATCAAATGTTAGTTAAGAATACTCATACCGTATTTTTACTCAGAGTCGTAACTTATACCATTATTTTAAATACTCGTTCTAGAATCATGAGATTATTATCAATAGGTACAGTAAGTCTGATACTCTAAGTTAGTTTTCTAGTGAGAATAAGTGCCATATTAATTGCATGTTATATTTCATTCTACTTTTAGTAACTTTATTTTGCAAAGATCTGATATAACCTGAAACTTGTTTCCTAAATACTTTTTGATGAATCTTTCTGTGCATTCAATTATTTTTCTTTTAATAGATAACTGTTACGAACAATCACACTAAACTGTTCAATTTTAGTTAGTTATTTACAGGTTATATTTTAACTATCTACTGGTCTAAGCTTTATTCTCTTAATAGGTTTAATTAAGCTCCTTCAATGCACTGCCAGTTACTTACTTTTTTATTTGTTTAACAAACGTTTGACAAGTTTGTTATAAAGAGTATATTTTACAGTATCGCATTTATTAATAGCTTCATAATTAGGTTTATTCTTTTGGGAATGGTAACAGTTGTAACTGAAATTTAATTTGATTTTTGGATATACTAATCTATAAGAGCAATAAGTCATTTAGGTCTAATTTACGGTTTGATTCACAATAGAGAAGTGAAGAGAGTGGTATACAATTATGCCATACGGTAGTCACTCTGTTGATCCATTTTAATTAGTATATTTTATATCTAGTATGGAAAGTGAATAAATAGGGTAATTGAAAAACCATGACACTATTTTAAATAGATTAGAATTTGTTAACAGTTTCTGTTATTTAAGTTACCCGTTGGTTATGAAAATACAAATAGTGAAGCTAAAACTTAGTAAAGCCGTTAGTTGATTTGTATCTGTAAATAGTGTAAATATTTGATGTTGTATTATAGTTTCATGTTAATTTCGTGTACTCTCTAGTCATATTCTTGGAGATGTTTTAAAATCTACCCGCCGATAGTATGTAATTCTCCCATTTTCAATTATTTGATGTTACATGAACCACTTTCTCTAACTTATTTACCGTCATGAACACTAACCAGGTTAATTACTTTTATTGCTATCTTCATTTCACTGCATTTATAGTTTCTTAACTAAAACTAAGCAATAAGTGTAATAGGCGAAATTGTTCATAATTACATTCCTCTCTACGATCAGGCCCTTATATATATAGCCAAGTACTTCTCATAGACCCACTTTTATTAATTTGTAATTAAATTTTTACTTTTATAACTGCATCCTTCTGTAAAATATTGTAAAAAGTAGGAAAGTATAATTGTATTTTTGAGTCTTTTAACACAAGAGTTGTGTGTTGTTGGAGAGCTGGACGTTGTTATTTCAGTTGCGAATTGTATGTCGATTAGAAGAAAGTACAATTCTAATTGTTGTTGATGTTAAGCGAAACTGGATGTAATTGATGTTAAAGTTGTTCTTTTAATAGAAAATCTGGAATGGAAAGAAGTTACGCTAGTCCAGATAAATTTAGTGGTGAATGAATTTTGCATCAAAAATATTCATAGAAAAGTCCAATTTGTAAAAATGTTTGTAAATAAATTAATCTAAATGAGAGGTACTATCCATATACTTATTAATGATTAGACTTCCCAGTAATCTTTATTGATTCAAATTAGAAGATTTGAAAATGATTTTTCTATGAATGTAACATAATAAATAACTTATTCATTAAATGTTTTGTAAATTTGTATCTATTATTTTCCTTACTAAAAATATTACTGTTTTATAGTTTCTCGATAATATAGAGTTGAAATGATAGAACAGAACATCGATAAACTTTTATTAATATTTATAGACTAAATAATTAAACTCTATAAATAAATAATTAACTTTGTGAGCGAAAATAATATGTTCATATTATGTACACGAACTTAAATACAAGCGACTATTTGATTTTCCTCAGAGAAATCTTAATACTTTGAAAGAACTGAGCCTTTATCATTATATTAACTTGTTTGTCATAATCAGTTTGATTGACTAGATATGACCACAAGTACGATAAAGAGTTGACTAAATTCCTCCATAGGTAGAACTTTATACATAACTTAGTTGTTATTCTCATCAGTGCTAAGGTTTGATTCGGAGGAAAATAAATAGAAAAAGAGAGAAGCTACTAGAGACGAGGCAGCCCCTGCAGTCAATAGAAACCTGAGGCCTTTGAACCATCCGGGGTAACCCACCATCTTCATATCGATGTAACCGGTGGCAGTTAAGCCAACAGCCATGCCGACATTGGCTATGGCGTAACTGTCTAGGTAGTGTGAAAGACAGAGGAAGGAGAAGGCCCAGAGTTGGGGCATGACGCTGTACCCCAGGTTAGAGAGAGAGGCTCTCTGGTCTGAGTTGTGGGGAATGGTGAGGCCCCATCGGACTCCACCAAGAAAGGAGAGGATAGTCGCTGCATAGAAGTTCTGGAAATCGGCTATTAGAGGCAAGAAGGAGCCTGCAGACGCCATGAAGTAAGGGGCTGCGGCAAAGGGAATGAGACCCGCCCCTCCCAACGCTAGGGCCACTTTGGGGGACAGTCGCAACTGAGAGAAGTGTGAACAGTCAATTACTAAAAGTTAAGCAGCTACTTATGAATAGAAAGTGTGAGTGTGATAAATTTCATTGATTGAAGAGAGCATACTCTTCATAAAACTCATACATGAGTTTAGTAACAAAAACTCTTTGTCTTCACACTTCACACAAAAGCACATAGTTCTCATTAGCTAGAATACTGCCATAACTCTAAAATAACTATTTATCTGGAGAGACATTTTAGTACTTGTAATTTACGTACATTTAATGATATATCGATGGAACATTTAGCCTCTCTAGCCGTCAATTATTGGATGATAGGACAACTGCCACCCTAATGATTATTATTAGAGTTGTGATAATATGCTTTAAGTCATAGATATTAAGAATAGCATAGATGAGAAAAATTTTAATTGTACTTAATTATACCAGTGGTTCAAAACGAAGAATCAATAGTGTTTAATTCTCTCCGTTTATAATATCTTTAGGATCTATGATTATGAAGCATATTGTTACAACCCAATTTATTATTATCAGGATTCTTCACTTGAATATTTTCTCAATTAAGTAGCAGTTACGTAAATACCTATTGTTTGTTCATTATCAATTAATAATATATATAGAACTTTACTGGGTGAAATAATAAAGACTTTTATCAACAACTAATCAATAATGTTGTACATTGATAACTTTAAATCTTTAATTAAACATATTTTTACAGTAAAATACTAATAACAGGTGTCATAGAATATAACCGGTCACTACAACGGAAGGAAAAGTTTGAAAATTCATAATGAAAATGTAAAATGAGTTTGAAAATAGAAAATATACATAATTTGAGTGACTGATTTCAAATTCTGTAGCTTGCCATATATTAAATTATAAATATTTGCTTAATAATGATAGTGGTGATAAAGGAAGAAATATTTAATTTATAAAGTAAATGATAAATTGTATGATAGAAATATAGTGTATGATGGAAATAAACCATATAAAAAGCAATATATAATTTATTATATCACCAATTGGAATAATTAATTTTATAAAATAACAATAAATGACGAACGAAGAAATTGGTATATTAAAATGTAAATAATTAATCGTATTAAAATAGTATGCATAGTTTATCACTATCTTTTAAGTTATTTATGGGGATCGTTCAGGAGTTTTGCTAACTACCAATAATACTCTTCCGATTGAGCTGAGATTTTGACATGAGGTGTAAAATGCTCTTAATCTTTGAAGTTGTTCATGGAAATTTTTCATTTTGGGGCACCCCTCCCAGTGAGTGGTGAAAACACTGTTTTTTAGTAATTTCGAGCTTAACAGAAAAGCTTCTATAAATTTTTCTGTAGGACCATCATTGAGTCTGTAAACTTGGCGCGAGTACGATTTGAGTCAAAAAGTTACAGAGATAATGTAGTAAACAAAAAAAGTTCCAAATTATAAAAACACACCAAAAAAAAGGAGCTTTTCGTCCCTGCCAGAGAAATCAAAGGTTTTCAAAGGCAACAATGAAGCCATCAGCCAAAAATGGGAGGCAAAGCCCATTCTAGCAGAGGAGGGAGGGGGGGGGTTACTGTGGCACACCATATCTTTCACCCCCTCCCCCCTACATTATTCAAACCCCCCACACTGACTTATAGTTGTCACAACAAAATGAAACTTTATGTAGGTTTTCGTTGGAATATTTACTGGGGAGCTAAAGTAAAACAAAAAATCGGTAAAAATTGCAAAAAACCACTGAACGATCCACTGAAGAGGCCTGATAATAATTAGTAATTATTTGGGTGGCAATTGTCCGGTCACGCAATTTTTCACCTAAAATTATGAAACTTTCAGCAAAATAATCAGTATTTAAAGATTTTTATGTCTATATGAATAACCCAAAATGTATTTCTTGACATTATTCTTGCCAATGAGTGATATGTTAAATACCATTCATTTATTTAGTAGATTGTTCATTATCTCCTAAGGGGTCTAAGCACCTCCTGCAAATAAGCTAAGCAAATGCTAACTATAAGTGAGAAAGAGTGTGTTCTACTCTAAATTCTTTGGTTTAGACATGGTTACTGTTTACTGTTCAGTAGATATTATAAATAGCTATACTTATTTATGTTCAACTGTAAATTACAGTTTCTCCAAATTGATAAAACTCAATTTTTATTTCATTTTTTGAAATGTTCAAATAAATATGTCATACACTATTTGTAAAAGCAATTTCCAGATTTTAATAGACTAAAATTCATAACTGTGCATTTTGTAAATATTATTTAATTATGTTAACTAGTATCTTTTCTTGCTTAAGAAGGGCTTCCTTCATATTGGCTTGAATATTTACTCATCTTTCACAATGTTTTTCATTTTATATTATGTATTCAAATATAGATGCAATATTTATTTAAAAAAATTATCACTAACATTTGTCTTTGCTCAGCTATATTATTTTTGAACGACTTGTATTGTTTGTATGATTCTATTCATAAACTAGGAGTCCACAAAAATATACAACGAATATTCAATACAATTTCTTTGCTTGTAGACCAAACTAGCAACAACTAACCAAATGGACTAGCATAAAAAAACACAACATACCTGCTTAACATTAGAGACAACATCTAGTTTGGTGTCTGCTTGCAACTCTCTGGTAGAAGTGTGCACACCTTTGGCAGATGTAGTTACTGCAGGTGAATCTGCAAGAAAAGGACTAGTTACAAACAGTCATGTCACAGTACTTACACACTCACTGTACTAGGGTAGGGAGTGCTAATGTTAATCATGTTAGGTCATTTGGATATTTCTAAAGGCCAGTTTGGTTAACACACACTTTACGAGTAATGTGATGTTCTCCCAGACTCCTGGAGACTCAGAGAGCAGTTGTACCCTAAAGTATCTGTTGATTCTAAATTATCTCGGAAAATGATTATAATCAAGAATTGATATAACTTTTAACTTGCATTATAAGATGTGACAAGTATGGTTTATAAATCTAACTTTAGAGTAAATTCCAATTTAAAAGAGTTTTTTCAAAAACGAAACCCTAGCTAATGTACATAAAAAGCTAAGAAAAAATTTATTATTCAATGAAAGAGTTAAGTTCTTAACTGGCACTGGATATTAATACAAATAATTCAAATATACTCACAATAAATAGATCCATGCTTTAAACTTGCCCATTGCTTAGCTGCAGCATAACTGCTAAATTCAGATTTAGGAATATATAATTTGTAAAGAGATGAAGACTTTGAAGTGAGACTAAACTTCAGGAGATTAGACATCATGATATCAAATATATTTTGAAAGCAGCACTAAATATCATAAATAAAATCCTGGAAAGTATACATATAATTAATTAACAGTAGGTAGCTACACTCTGGAAAATAAAAAGTTGATAAAATAATAAGATTATTAAACTAGCACTTATAACACTTTAATCTGTTCATTTAATTAAATCTGATGTTTTGAATGGAAAAGATTGTCTTTTAGACTTTTAAACAAAAAATATCAGTTTCCACTTTGCCTCCAAATTAGTATTTCATAATTGCATCATAGAAGAAAATTAGAGGAGGAAGCAGATAAAAGAAGTCTCAACACCTGATAATTCAATGTGAAAGTTTGAACTAGTAACTAGCCAGGTAATAAAGCATGTCCAAACTCACCATTTTAATGCCGAGTTTGTGACAGTTATTATTTAACAGATTTTGAGCCATTTGGCCATCAATTGCAAAGGTGAGAAATATCTTATTTTCTCCTATGCTACAGCTAGTCAGCTACAATCCATATTTCAGAGCATGACCAAAGTCACCAGTATATTGGCAACTTTTGAGGGGTGAAATAAGCTGAAAAACCTGTAAATAACAAGTAAATCACTCATAAAACAGTATCAAGAGATTTGCATGCATCAGACATGAAGCATAAGGATGTTTCTGAATATAAAATCTTCACTAGGAAGTCAAATTTCTTCTGTAAAGTATCTTAAATGTGGCAACCTGTATCTATTTTCTCACTTAACTGGTTACTTTCCTACCACACTTAGAAACATGGGCTACAATGTTTTTTTTCATTTAATATTTTGGAGAGACAAATGGAGAGTATCAGAGTTCATGAGCCATCCTATTTTTAAGTATTTTACTTGGGTAACTACTATCTAGTCCAATAGAAATTAGAAAGGCATGCTGATTTTCTCTTGAACTTTACTATTTTTATTTTTACATTTCAGTATGTTACAGTTATAGTGATAAATTCAATAAATTGGAGAAAAAAAATATGAAAAAATAGATGCATCACTCAAATAGCAAAATACTATGAATTATCATTTTAGTCATTCAATTTTAGCATTTTAGTAGAAGTAAAATAAATTACTTGGAAGGTACTACCTAGTTCCAAACATCTAGGTAGGATCAGTTGGACTTAACTTAAACTTACTACAGTAGAACTCCTCTATAGTGAAGTACTGAACTTCAACTAGTTCACTCTAACCAGAGGTAGAGGATATAGTTCACTGTAAAGAGTTGTAGATATGAATAGAAAACTGGACTTTTCATGACAGACTATACAAAAAAATTCTTCCTTTTTCAAATAAAATCATTATACAACATATTTCACTTCTCTGATCTCTTAAAATAATATTCAGGAGGGTTCACTATATACAGAGAAAAAAAAGCATATACTTAAGAAAAACAGTAGGCTTTAGCATATTTTCTTTGTAAAATTGCTTCCAATTGGCTTTGATTGAAGGAGATCTACTTCCTTTGGAAGTATTTTTAGCATATTTCTTTACCAGAAAGTAATATTCGATTCATTGCAATGCGTCTTTCTTCTAAGAAAAATATAGCATCTACACAAATCGTTCTCGGATTAAAATAAATACTGTTTCTTCTTATCAATAATGCAAGAGAACTTCCTGAGAATTAATGTTTATTTTAAATTGACATTTGTGCATATTTTAAGATTAATTACGTTAAATATTTTAATTAATTGATAAGTTATGATTTTTTTTTCCAATAGACCTGAAATATAAGTCATTAATATTTTATAGTATGGTAACCCAAGCAAAACCATTTCGTATGAACACACATAAAATGTGCACTCATCGATTAGGTTATAAAATTAGATATGATAATCGTGTTTACTGGATCTTTATTAATTACAGAATTAACGTATCTTTTCAAATTAACCCCGTTGCATAATTTGCTTTGAATAATGAGCAATAAATATTTTAAATATGAAACTGAAATAGCCAGATTCGAATTGGTATAGGTGTTTCATTTGACAATAATCCGTCTTGCAGTTAAAGTTCTCAAAAGGTGATTAAGATGTGGGAATTTACACTACACTAATTAATGAACGTAATATTAATCGAATGATTAACTTATTTGTTGTGTGTAGTAGATTTTAATATTTGTAATTTTTTGGGTAACTATTGCTAACTAGCTATAAATTAGATCTGTGAATGGTAGATTCTACTAATATGGTGAATGAACTTCGGTACTCTGAACTACAGTACTTTGATCTGCGGTACTCTAAACTACGGTACTCTGAACTACAGTACTTTGATCTGCGGTACTCTAAACTACGGTACTCTGAACTACAGTACTTTGATCTGCGGTACTCTAAACTACGGTACTCTGAACTACAGTACTTTGATCTGCGGTACTCTAAACTACGGTACTCTGAACTACAGTACTTTGATCTGCGGTACTCTGAAATACGGTATATATACCTACTTTGAAACACGGTGTAGCCATATGAACTACGGTATACCCATCTGAACTACGGTATACCCATCTGAACTATAGTATACCCATCTGAACTACAGTATACCCATCTGAACTACGGTATACCCATCTGAACTACAGTATACCCATCTGAACTACAGTATACCCATCTGAACTACGGTATACCCATCTGAACTACGGTATACCCATCTGAACTACGGTATACCCATCTGAACTACGGTATACCCATCTGAACTACGGTATACCCATCTGAACTACGGTATACCCATCTGAACTACGGTATACCCATCTGAACTACGGTATACCCATCTGAACTACGGTATACCCATCTGAACTACGGTATACCCATCTGAACTACGGTATACCCATCTGAACTACGGAATACCCATCTGAACTACGGTATACCCATCTGAACTACGGTATACCCATCTGAACTACGGTATACCCATCTGAACTACGGTATACCCATCTGAACTACGGTATACCCATCTGAACTACAGTATACCCATCTGAACTACGGTATACCCATCTGAACTACGGTATACCCATCTGAACTACGGTATACCCATCTGAACTACGGTATACCCATCTGAACTACGGTATACCCATCTGAACTACGGTATACCCATCTGAACTACGGTATACCCATCTGAACTACGGTATACCCATCTGAACTACGGTATACCCATCTGAACTACGGTATACCCATCTGAACTACGGTATACCCATCTGAACTACGGTATACCCATCTGAACTACGGTATACCCATCTGAACTACGGTATACCCATCTGAACTACGGTATACCCATCAGAACTACGGTATACCCATCAGAACTATGGTATACCCATCAGAACTATGGTATACCCATCTGAACTACGGTATACCCATCTGAACTACAGTATACCCATCTGAACTACGGTATACCCATCTGAACTACGGTATACCCATCTGAACTACGGTATACCCATCTGAACTACGGTATACCCATCTGAACTACGGTATACCCATCTGAACTACGGTATACCCATCTGAACTACGGTATACCCATCTGAACTACGGTATACCCATCTGAACTACGGTATACCCATCTGAACTACGGTATACCCATCTGAACTACGGTATACCCATCTGAACTACGGTATACCCATCTGAACTACGGTATACCCATCTGAACTACAGTATACCCATCTGAACTACGGTATACCCATCTGAACTACGGTATACCCATCTGAACTACGGTATACCCATCTGAACTACGGTATACCCTACTTTGAAACACGGTGTAGCCATATGAACTACGGTATACCCATCTGAACTACGGTATACCCATCTGAACTATAGTATACCCATCTGAACTACGGTATACCCATCTGAACTACAGTATACCCATCTGAACTACAGTATACCCATCTGAACTACGGTATACCCATCTGAACTACGGTATACCCATCTGAACTACGATATACCCATCTGAACTACGGTATACCCATCTGAACTACGGTATACCCATCTGAACTACGGTATACCCATCTGAACTACAAGTATCTCGAATCTGCATGGTACTGAGATTTTATAAGTTATATGATATTACATATTTCTTTATGCTCTTTACTGAATGAATTATTCTAATTTACTGTCATGATTTCCTTTTTAGTCGACCTTTTTTGGTAATAAATATAAGGTTAAATCATTTTTCGTTTAATGCTGATATTGCTGATACTAAGTAATAATTAGAATTGTATAATGTATAGGTAACCATATTTCTTTTTGTCGATTGAAAAAGTGCATTAAAAGGGTAGTATGCATTGTCTATTGATAACTTATTTGTATCTGTAACTTTAATAAAATATATTTATCATTTGAAATTTTTTTACTTGTATCCTATGATTGAAAGCTACTCTTAATTATTAAATATATTAGCAGGTTAATGGGTCTAACTAATTTCAAGACTGTGTTCAAATAGCTACAGAAATTTTTTCCAAGGTTTGTCTCATTTTCAAACAATTAATTACGTAGCCTAGCTTCTACAAGAGAGAAATTATTCTGCTTAATTTTCGCTTATCCCAAAATTAAAAAGAATAATAGGTACGGTTCAACGAAAGAAAGAAATATAGATTATTTTTTTAGAATTCCAGCAAACTAAAACAAGTTTTGAACGTAATATTATGTTATCGGATTCAATGAAAGATTTATATTAGTTGAAACAAGTATAAAAAAATATTCAATTCAAGGAAAAATAATATTCCTTCCAATGAGAAAAAAGATTCGATCCAATGTGAAAAAATATTTCATCCAATGAAAAATTTCGCATAAATGTTTTCAGGTAAACCTGAATTCTTCTTTATTGTGAAGTGAAAATATATTTATTTGGATTATATGCTCATTCTTTCTGCCTATGAAAAAAATTCATAGGTGCATATTTTATTAGGTTTTTGGCTTTGTAGGGAAGAAAAGTTGCTCTGTGTGTACACTTGATTTCATTATAGAAGAGGAGTTGCACTGGTACAACTCCTGTTTCATGAAATAAAACTAATTTAATAAATTTACCAAGTAGAAATTCATAGAAAACTTACAAATATTTGTGGCAGACTAAACTAAATACGTTCATAATAGAGCCTAGAGCAGGGCTGGCCCGTGGGCACATATTGTGTTTTTCCCTCTACCATTTTCTTTTCCGTTTTTTAAATTGCATGGGAATGATGGGATACTGAGTAATTATAACGAGGTAGTAGATTTTATTGAGGTACGTAAAAGGTACATATTTTGCACATAAATAGTGGTAGTAGATTTATCATTTGCATTAAAAGGAATTAATAAATGATAAATAATTACATTTTTTTTAACGTGTAATTAATACATAATAAAAACATAAATCAATTATCTTACCCATGTTACAGAGTAGCTATGTCAGTTAAAGCCAAATAATTGGCTTAGATTTCTAAAGGTCAAAACTCAGATATAATTGGCTTTAAATTTTGAATTAATTCCTATGTTCCCATGTTAATTTTGGCTTGAAATCTTCATAAAATTAGCCAAATTGGCTTGGCTCAGAATTTGAGGAATTTTGGCTCAAAAATTGGCTTCCAATTTTCCAGCCTTTTAAACATGGTATCTTACATAAGTACTAATAAGTAACAAGTTAAAATCACAGGATAAATGACAAATTGACGATGGTTACCAAATTTGTTAAATAAGGGACTTCAAAATTATTCCACAAATTATTACCAGTGTTAAGAGTGTCCCTAGACAATTGTATAAAGTAAATAAAAATATCAGATCAGATATAGATAAAAAGAGACAGAGGTAAAAAAAAATTAATCACCTACACTACTTTAACAATAAACAAAAAATACCTTATTAATGGATAATATTTACTATCAAAGTATCAAGGACATTACAAATATTCTATTCTTCAATTAGTTTACTATACTTTTCTATACCATGTATAAGAGTTTGTCAGTTAAAGCCAATTAATTAACTTAGATTTGAAATGGTCAAATCTCAGATATGGGCTTCAAATTTTGAATTAATTCCTATGTTCCCATGTTAATTTTGGCTTGAAATCTTCAAAAAATGAGCCAAATTGGCTTGGCTCAGATTTTTTGTGAAATTTTGGCTCAAAATTTGGCTTGCAATTTTCCAGCCTCTGAAACATGGCTTCTATATTATCCTTGTAATTTATAAAGCAGTCAGGGCTAAAAATTCTAAATTTTCTTTGGATGAAAACAAAGCACCGTTTCCCTGGTGGGAACGAGTGCCGCTAAGAGTGCCAAAAGAGCACTGAGTGCTGTATTTGTCCACCCCTGGGCCGTGGCCTAGAGGTTACTGGGAGGTTCACAGACAAATTGATGGAAAATGTTGGCAGATATTTCTCAGATTTTTGAAAGTCAGAGGAGTTCAGTGCACCAAATACAAACTGGCACTTAGGAACAAATGTAGAACTTTTTATGTAGAACGCCATCACCTCATTCTTAAAGTGAAATACTCAAATAGCTTAGATTTTAGTTAATTAGAGTTAGAAGCTAACAAGTATTGCTTTTATATAATAATAGTATTGATTTCAGGTTATTATGGATTTCCCGTTGAGTTTGAATCTTTTCAATCAGTATTGATTTCACTTATGAATGAAATACTTTCATCTTTTTCTTTCTTCAGTTTTATGAGGTAGAGACACAGATCATTGAATATAGGAAGATGTAGCACTACAGTATTTTCAATTTTCTAGCGACACTTGGCAATGGAATCGACAGTACCGTGACGTATCCTTGGAGTTGCCTACGATTGAAACACTACTTATTTTTAATTATTCAAAAACAACATAAAGAGAATGATATTGAACTTAATATGCTATTCAAAATCAAAATATTCATTTATGATATTAAACTAATACTAAAATTATATATTAATGGTACATTCCCATGCTGAAGAACTCAAAGGACGTCCCTCAGTTCTACGAGAATCAACCGTTCCCGTGACGAAGAACGTTCGTCAAGTCCGTGGAACTCGACGACATGGTAGATAGTACGCCGAGCTGTCCCTCTTGGCAGCCGTGACGTCACTAACGTAAACAAACAAACGAAAAAGGTGGGAGACACACCTGTTCTTATTTGTAAATTAATAATTGACATAATATTACATGTTTTGAGATTAATTGATAATAAATTAAACAGTTTAAACCCACCAAACCAAATTAGTTATTATTAATATCCCTAATTAATTAGTGATATTATTTCCTAAACCACGGAATCGTACATATTGAAGTGGTTGCACGGGAATGCTAACCGAGGGACCGTACTTCGTACCTTCAACTTGAAGAAACGTTTTTTGAGTTCTTCAGCACGGGAACGCACCATATGTAATATAATTATTTCTGTTTTGTACATGTTTTGAACGTGTGTTCAGTATGAATTTAGAGCGTCGGTTTATTTCTAATGCAATATCGTTAGCATGCGGACGCGCGCTGTATTCTGTGACTAAATTTACTAATTATTTTATCTTTCATAAATATTAAACTAGTGAGATGGGCAATGTTTGAAAATGTTCATTATCAATTATATCAATACATCTAAAGATCGGTACAAATTGTTTTTGTCCAGAAAACATGATTACAATCTGTGGTTAAAGACTTGCACAGTGGCGTTGAGACTGAACAGTTGAGGAAACCGTCCCTAAATTGTGTAAACAAAATTTATTAATAAAGCTACGGTTATGAAACTTAGTTACTAAATATAAAATTGAATTCTCATATCGTTTTTATTCATGGCATTTTTTCGATTAGACGCATAGAAAACAAGTTATTCAAATTTCGAACTGGTTTTCAAACATGTTCCTCTAATACAGTGTTGAAGCTACAGGCTACAGCTTTGCGGTTTTTTCATTCGCATCCCCATACCATTCTCTACAAAACATTAGGAAGCGATTTATGAATTTCAATTTTTTTTATTCGAAAAATTTGATTTTTCAAAGAAATATTAAAATTAATAAAAAAAATTTAAGAAAAAAAATTTGAAATTCAAAAATTGCTTTAAAAGTTTTGTAGAGAATAACTAGGATAATTGAATGAATAAAAACGCAAACCCGTAGCTTCAAAACTGTATTAGAGGTCCATGTTTGAATACCAAAAGTTGTAGCCCAGACTGCAGGAACTGGTAAACTGTTCTCCAAGAAATCCTCTATTTTGGCTTCTGTTCTCAGTAAAATACATGTAAATATAGGAGGAAATTAAGGATTGTTCGCACAGAAAATGTTAAAAATGTCCCATGTTGTGCAGACTGGGTTGTAGCTATTTTGGAGTGCCTCAAAATGGCATCCGGGCGACCGACCATGTCTTTTGAAAAACAAAAAAAATTGAAGCTACAAACATGCCGGTCTCAAACTTCGCACCCATTTATAAAATTGAATTCCCTATCCTTGTTGTTCTTTTTTCAATTAGACCCATAGAAAACGAGTTATTCAAACTAACAGAGCGCTATATACCCACCCTCTCCCATAAGTATCTAAAAGCTGAGCGGCACACCACATTACGGCGCACTACAATACGGCGCACCACTGTACTTTCTATTAATGACCTCAATGTGAAAAACTGTTATGTTACTTATGTAGTGTGTTGTATCCGCTAGTTTGTTGTTCTGCACACTTCATGATTGCTTAATGACCTGGCAGGGGGGTTCGGGGGGTGGCACGCCCCCCGATACATCTACCTAACGGCTAACTGATAAGTTTTTATTTACACCTCAGACTGAAAGTTTACAATAGTTACCCCATAAAATTACAAATACAGTTTTCTATGATGAATTTTATTTTCCATTCCAAATTAAACATCTCAATCGAATAATTAAACTGTGTAGTATAAACATTGGATTCAGGTACCGTCAGGCGTCAGACATGAATTTGATACGACAATTAGAATTAGGTAGTTAAGTACCTATCAAATTAACTCCATTTATCATTAATCTGTATTCAAATTACCTATCTAATAGAATGTACAGTGGTGCGCCGTAATCTGGTGCGCCGTACTGGTGTGCGCCGCTCAGCTTTTAGATACGTATCCCCTCTCCCGGAACCCCGGACTCCCCCCGCCCCCAGGGGCATAGCGTCACACAGGCACACTCCAGAGTTCTGATTTTTTGTACAATTATTTATAAGGCTGTTAGGTACCTAGCTATTTATGAAATAAAAAAAAAAGATACAATTTCGAAATCTCTTCAGGGACAGTCCCCTTAATAAGTCACTAATCAGTTTGCTCAAAATATTTTAGTTCTGACTTCGTTTCTTTTTTTCTATTTATAATAAATATACGTTAAAATGTCCCCTTATTAAGTTATTGGTAGTAAAAGAAAATGTAGCTCTGACCCAGTCTGGAAAACTGCTTAGGCTAACAGATGAACTCTACATGCTAAATGCTACAGATTATACAATTTTTAGCAATTTACCATTAATTTTTGAAGTCTGTAAAACTCCAACAGAGTAATTAGTTCATCAGAAAGCACCTATTTTTCCAGACTGGGCTCTGACCGTTATATATATAGACATGTAAATAATACTCGTTTGTTTGTACGTTTCCTAGTACCTATGTATGTGACGTCACGGACTCACGGTACCCTTCTCTCTAATTGGCTGATACGCTCTCAGTTAAATAATTATTTGGCCACTAGCGTCCACGTAGTAGTGAAACATCTTCCTATATTCAATGATCTGTAGTAGAGACTAGAGACCAATGACCATGTACCTCAAAATACTTTTATGTTGAAAGTTGAAACTCGTAAATGAAATATTTCTACCACAACCGAGCAGTTTTATTTATAATGCGGATGAAATTAATATTTCCATTCGCGATTCATGGATGATGTCAAGTTTTCCGTTTCAAGTGCCAAAATAATCAACAACAAAAAGGAGAACATCGATTTTCAAGATCTTGTGTTGATTACTAAATTATATCTACCAAAGTAAATACATTAGGAGTACAATTAATATGGTAAATATAATTAACTGCGTACTGAAAAATGTACTTAGGGTAGGTATTATGGGTCGTGACGTCACTTGAAGATGTTGTGATGTTTTTCTTTTCAGTGAATCCTGCTAAAGCTTTTTTATTTTTGGTTAATTTAGTACTTTTAATAATGTTTCAATTTAGATAGATTCCTATATTTTAAATTTCCACAAGTTTGAAACTTTTCTGGATTTAAATTTATGAAAAAAACAATAATGTTTTGATAAACTGATCATAAAATAACACTGCTTTGGACAGAAAACATATAAAACGCAGCAAATGAGTTTAGTAACATGCTTCTGAATTAATATCCTTTGTATTTAATCGTCTTGTTCACATTGTGTACTTTGATTTACACCAACTTCACGAGGCGCTATTGAATTGATAGAATCCTTAGAATGTCTGTTTAACTCATTTGTAACGGAAAGACCGACTGACATGACTTCTTTTATGAGTAAAACTAATAATATCTGAATTCATACTTGTAAATTTGTACATAGGTACTGTCCGTACAGAATTAGCTTTTTAAATATTTTGAACCCCAGTAAACATTACAATGTTGAGCCAACGTTGGCCCAGTTCAGAATGAAACTACGGGCCAACGCTGTCATGCCGGTCTCGGTGTATTGGGCCAGCAACGGCCCGACGTTGGACCACCTCACGGATGTCCACCGGCCCTGAACAGTATAACCACGTATAAACGACTTATTGGCACTGGCAATACTTAAAGGGATAGTAAAGTCAGAATCAAACAATCGCCAAATTGGTTTCAAATCGATTCAGAATATTTAATTATGTATCATTTGAATGCTCGTTTATTTTTAAAATGTTCATATAGAAAGTATATAATAGAATTAGCGACACCTAGCGGAAGTATTTTCACCCATTAGTATGTACGTGAGTATGTTTGTTGTTTTCATATTAAAGGTCCTCTCCAGGCTCCGAGAAAAGAATGAGTTTATTACATAATATTATAGAACTAAGATCTACGATTATAATTCTGCAAACCGCATACAATTCGGTTCAGTATATATTTTACAATTTGTTTTTAAAGTTTTTAACACTCTGTGAGCAACAATCGAGTGAATCACTAATCTGATGCTCAAGAAGAAGATTGTACACTCTTTGTTTTGATTACAAATTTGAATTTCATAAACAAACCATGCGTTTTCGGTATTTATTTAAGATATTAATTGTTTCCTAAAGTATATAAACGTTTCTATTATAAGTTCATTCAATTTTATAGCTTTACACAAATAATAAATGGATTTATTAAACCTAATACCTAGTTGACAATCAAAACAAATGGTGTCCATTCTTTATCTTCAGGCTGAAAATTTCTTAAATTAGTAAGTCGGAAGTAAAATAGGTTTTACCAAATTCGATGCGGTTTGCAGCAAAATGATAAGAAACATTAGCCTCGTTGATTAAGGCAATAAAAATATTTGCTTTGGAGGGACATTTAATTTATTTATGCAGTAATCAACCTTTGTTTGCGTCAAAATGATAAAAAGATTATGTGAATTGGTAGACAAGAAGGCATAGTTTTAAAAATAAAGCCATCTCTTCATTTTATCTAGAATCTAGGTAGAAATTTATCTCAATTGGTTTGTTTACAAGATGGCACCACTGATTGTAGCGCCATCTACCGTTAGCATTTGCTAAGAAATTAATTAGGGTAACGGCACGTTGCATCGTCCCTCTCCATTTATCGTCACGTTTCAGTTATTTTCGTCTATAACAAGACTTAGAAACATTTCTATGGTTTAGGTATTTTACAAATCGATGTCTCCATATATTTTTATTATTGTTACAAAAATGTAAGTAATTTCATTTAAAATTACAATCAGAGTGTCAGTTTAACTGATGAGATGTTTGACGATACGGTACCTACATTCAGGACAAACCTACCGAAATTGATCGATTAGGTATAGAGAATTTGTTATGCGCGATTTTACGCTTCAAATTAATTTTTTTCAAAATAATGTTCATACAATTTTGCTTGCTTTTAATTGTATTTCTTAAATATAAAATCAGAAATTAATTCGGTCATCAATATTTAAAATAAATAGATGTGTCGATATTTGGGTATCAATAAAGAAGGTTTTTCATTTATCGTCATGGGGTGACGATAAATGGCATTTTGATCAATATCGAAATAGTGGTTCTAAAACAGTTCAATGGTTAGTAAATATATTTATTCTCAATATATATTCAATTTTTCATACTTAGATAGCTTTTATCCATTTATCGACCTACTGGAACTCAATTATAGGGTGGTAAGCAGGGGGGGGGGGGGGAGTAATTTGAGGTGGGGGGGACCTATATATATATATAATAGCATCAGAATAGTTGATTATACTATTCAATATACCTTATTCATCTGAATAATGATTAGTAAAAAATAAAATTTAAATAGAAAAAGTGTCACCTAATTTGATAAAACGTAGAAAATTTTCAAAAGTTTTAGACGTACAATGTTGTTGTATTGTCATACACGTTATCCAAAGAATGTTTGCACATCTGCGTGTGATATCAATAATTAATATATAGCTGGTATTCATCTTAAAATCATTTAACAGGTAGATTAGTGTTTACATTTCTCTGAGATTCGGTTAATTATTATTTACACAGTTTACGATGATATATATTTTGTGAACTTCATTTATTTAGAAAAACAAACAAAGTGATCTATCAAAATTTCGATACGACTTTGGTTTTCTAAAACTTTTTCCTCTTCAAATAAATTTATTTCAGCTGAAATAATTCATATCATAAATTAATTATTGTTAATCCATCATATTATCTTAAATGTCATTTCCAGTGTACGGGAAAACTTTGAATATGTTAAATAAACCGCGTAAAATAAAGTTTACTATTTATTTTTCATTCTTTTTAAAGTTTTTAATATATTGTAAATTAGGCTAGGTATATTAAAATTATTCTTATATAACACTATTTATAATTATAAATGATTGAATATTAATCAAATGTTTCAAATATATTCTTATAACATTTTCTGGAGAACTTTGATATCTCTCTCTCTCATATCCTTAATGATAATACGTGCTAAATAACAGCTGATTTACCATCTGTAACTTTCATTTTTTCTTCAGGGGTCAAAGTATAGGCTGTAGGTATAGGCTATATGGAAATATTCTATAGTACAGTACACACCTCTTCCTAATTTAAAAAAAATTGGGATAAGTACTAGGTTTTTATGTAGGTACCTAGTTAGTTCTTAGTATCTTTAGAAATGTGTAGTATTGTGTAAGGTACCAGATATTCCAGTCTGCTGAAACAGGTGAAGAAAGTGCT
This sequence comes from Caprella mutica, assembly GCA_947561585.1. NCBI lineage: Eukaryota > Metazoa > Arthropoda > Malacostraca > Amphipoda > Caprellidae > Caprella > Caprella mutica. Next base: position 175,059 of record CANNZV010000252.1, read on the forward strand.
ACCTACTGTCTGTAAAGTACTACTGGGCTCTTCAGCACTTGTAGTGTGATCTCAGAAATCTAGGGTCACGCAAGTAAATTGCAGCCCACTCACTAACTGCAGCCTCTAACTAACCCAGATTGTATTTGGTGGTAAATTCCATTATTCCAATGATCCAAGTAATAAAGCATGTCCAAACTCGCCATTTTAAAGGCGAGTTTGTGACAGTTATTCTGAGCCCTCCAATTGCAAATGGCGAGTTTTATCTATTTTTCTTCTATGCTACAATGTTATTTTGGAGAGGATTAATGATAATTTCAATCATTTTGGAGAGAATTTGTTGAATTTTGGAGAGAGATGGAGAGACAAATGGAGAGTTTATGAGACATACTATTTTATTTGGCCAATGATATGTCAGGAGATATTCAATTTCTCTAATAAAAAAATTCCTGCAATGTTAGAGGATATTTGGCTATTAATTCCTATATTACCACCAAGTAATAAAGCATGTCCAAACTCGCCATTTTAATGGCGAGTTTGTGACAGTTATTTTGAGCCCTACAATTGCAAATGGCGAGTTTTATCTATTTTTCTCCTATGCTACAATGTTATTTTGGAGAGAATTTATGAAAAATTGATCATTTTGGAGAAAATTTGTTTAATTTTGGAGAGAGCTGGAGTCTTGGAGAGACAAATGGTGAGTTTATGAGACATACTATTTTACTTGGTATTACCATTAATTTTTGGAGGAGAAACTGGAAAAATGTTGGAGGACTAGACAAATTGATGAAAAATGTTGGCAGCTACTAGCTAGTATTTCTCAGATTTTTGAAAAAGTCAGAGGAGTTCAGTGCACCAAATACAAACTGGCCTCTAACAACTGTCAACTGAAACATCAAAGCTTCATAACACACATCAAAACATAAATTAATAAGTTATAGCATGCACCAAGACTGTATTTGGTGCATAAAATTTCACTGACTTTTAGAAAAAGCTGAAAAAATCCACCATAAATTTCCAGTAATTTGGCTGATCCACCAATATTTTCGGGTCCTGCTAAACACCGCCCGGAGCTACCCAGGGACAAAATTCTACCGCCTGAGCACATTATATTGTACAATTGGTTATGATTGACCTTCGTACGAATTTTGGAGACAAAAAAATGATTCGTTAAATTAAGGGAATGGTTTCCGGTATTTTCCATTTTTTTCGTTTTTTTTTTTTTAATTTAGTTACCCTGCAAATCTACCAAAGAAAACTCATAAAAAATTCCATTCACCTAGTACGTTTGTACGTGTGTCAAACGCACTTCTCAGTTTGGGGGTTAGGGAGTTATTCTCTTATAGAGAGTGGGTTTCACCCACTAACAATCTCTGTGCGCGCTCGTTTTGCTCTTCAGTTATAACTGAAGAGTCCCAGTCTTCTTGGCTGGGACGAAAAGCATATAGTTTTTTTTTAAATTTAAAAAATTTATTGAAAAATATTTTTCTTCCTCCATTATCTCAGTACCATTTTTTCTCAAATTCTCCACGTTCAAAAGTATAGAACTTTTTGGGGGTTGGTGCTACAGAAAAATGTATAAGAGCTAATATGTTCAGACCGAAATTCCTAAGGTCGTGGTGAAGCCCTTTTCCTATAAACTTAATTTTTTTTGAAAAACAAAAAAAAAAAAAAAAAATATGACAATTTTTTTTAAAATTTAAATAAAAAAATTTTCAGATAGAAATTCAAAAAAAAAGCTGCACCACGACCTTAGGATAGTAGTAGAGAACATATTAGCTTCAATAAATTTTTCTGTAGCACCAACCCCCAAGCCGTTCTATAGTTTCCCGGGGGGGGGTCGAAAAAGAAGGTTTTTCGACCCCCACGGGGGAGGGGGGCCCCAAAATGAAAAAATCTCAAAAGAGAGCATATGATTTCTTTTCACTTTACACCTTATGTTAAAATCTCAGCTCAATCGGACAAGTATTATTGGTACATCCTAAATACCGGAAACCATCCCCTTAATGAGTAAAATCGTTTCATAAGTGACATCATTATGTCTTACTTTTTCAGCACCGCCCGGAGCCTCGCGGAACCGCCCGGAGCTACCCAGGGACAAAATTCTATTGCACGAGCACATTATATCGTACAATAGAATCATACATAGAAAATGTACGGGGTTCAGCTATGCGTGGAATAGATTCAATATCCCTTCCAAGATATATTTGCTTTGAATAGTACTGATTATAATTATTATTGATTGAATAGAGTTCGTATATGTATAGATAAAATATAAACAAGCTATGATGAAGGTAATAAGTCAATTATAATTATTATTGTGTGAAATAAATTATAATGAACACTAATTAATCATTATATTATAATTGTTAATGTAATTAGCTGAAAATATAGAAAGTTGACATATATACTTATACTGTGCCCAATTATGGGGGTGATGAAACTGAAGATATTGTGATGGAGTAAATAGCAGCAATGTTCAAAGTTCAGTCCATCCTGTTAGCAGTCAGTCGTGAATAGGGTAGAAATATGCGATATATCGAACATACACTCATGTTTTACAAAGCTAATAAAATACTGACAAATGATAAGATTCCTAGATCTGGAAAGCAATAATATGTTACAAAAAGTTAAAAAGCCGTTCCCAATTAGAAGGAAAATATATGTTATGATAGTTAATGACGTGCCATCAGTTAATTTGCAGTGTCCGGTACCGCCCTGTAGCATCAAGCTAGTTCCATCCGGTACCTCCTGGTATGATCTAACAGCGTCTGGTACCACCTGGTAGAATCTGGTACAGTGTATTATGTATATGATCATTTATAGAAACATATTCAATATTTAATTAGGGAGTGCATTTTAGTAATTGATTGTGGGGTTATCTCTTATTTATTTATTTTTAGTTTTTCATATCTGACTCCATTTTACTTTATCTCCATTTAATTACATTTTGGCTAAACTGATAATTGCTTGGATTGAAATGAAATTACGAGTTAGATGATCAAGACATTTATTCAAATAAATCACATCACCTGGTAATTAGCATAAATAAATCACATCACCTGGTAATTAGCATATGAGAGTGGACTTCGGATTCTCTTGAGGATGTTCGTCAGCTTCGTGTAGTAAAAGATAGCACACACAAATATTGTGCAGGAGTCACGAGGAAAGTTAGTTCCAAGAAGATTGCGTGACTGTAGGTAGAGCAGCGTGGGTATCTTTAACTCGGGGTTAGGTTGAAGGCTGGAGTTCCACAGTTATACTAGATGAGTGAGAATTTGGTATGATATCAGATCGTGTGGAGATGCGAAAGTTTTCTAGTATGATGTTTATAACTGGAAGCAGTAGTATAAATAGCATCAACATTCAACAGGTGTTTGACCCAGAAGCAATAGTTGCTGTGATTGCAATAGCAGCAGAACAGTAGTAATGAAACCAGTATTCATCAACGCAGAAGCCAGTTGTATTCTAACCAGTAGCAATCAGAAAGACAGAAACCCCCCGAAAGAGATAGTTTGGAATAATTGAGGTTCGATACATCTTAGCTAATAAAACACAGATAATGATAATTTAAATGAATTGCCTAATTATCATTCGTTATGAATTCAATTGAGCTACTACTCAGATGAATAGAATTAGTATTGAAGTATTAATTAAATAATTCGAAATGAAATAGAACTTCTGATTATTATGAAGTTAGGCATGGAAGCAGAATGACGAAGTCTCTGTTAAAACTAGTTTTCCATAATATAGAAAACGAGACGGCAGAGTGAATGGGTCACTGTTCTAGAATTCATTAAAACCTGATATGTACGTCGTCGGTAGGATGTTGAATAGGTTATCAAGAAAGGTTATATATATAAGGGAATATATATTTGATATTTACTAATAATATTATTAAGATATGAGAAATGAATAATTAGCATTGATATTGAATATTACTTAGAATATATCCTAAATAATATATTAATAAAATAACTACTGATATGAGATAAAGATTAATAAAGTTATTAATTTATTATTAATATTACATGCAGAGAAATGATAAATATAGATAGGAAAATATTTACCCTTAGTATCCGTTAGAAGAATATATAGGGGGGGTTGAAGCTGTTGTCACATTGTCTTTGAATTCAGATAATATATATTATTATTAAATAATCCTGTAAATATATGTAATTAGTCTTTGTATATATTACTCAGTTGTGTGGTACAAACCACAATAGTAATACGTAGTTAAGTACTGGTACTTTATATAAGAGACGTGAATTGACCGTGTTCGAATATCTAGAGATCACCGAGGTAAATGAGGCAGAAAGGTGCTAACATCTTGATAGGCTTTAAAGAGGGTAATTGGCAAAATAAATGTTTGATATAATATTCTACACAAAATGTTGAAATCGTGATGCATTTATATTAGAGAAATGTTGTTATTAACAATTGTAATTATCTTACTACGTTTTGAATATTTTAAGAGAATTTAAATGCGTACTATTCTCAACTTTAAATTGGAACATTATGGTGATATATTTGGCATCTTTGAGGGTAAGATATGCGCAGCGTCTTAGAACAAAGGGCTTGTTTACGCGGGTAAAGAAATATGCGCACTTTGATGCCATGGGTAAATAATATATGATAGTTTGTAATATTTGAATTATATATAAGATATCATATTTTATGCAATCAGTGTGATATAAATATTTTGTTATACATATCAGTTATCTTAATTACAATTGTAATTTATATATTTATTTGTATACTCGTTGTAGCGGTTCACAATCAGGAATGCCACTCCAACTACCAAGATCTCACCCCAGGTCCACTTACAAACCTTCAGTTGCCTGGGACAACTCACCAAGACACACCAAGCGAATAAGAGAGCCAAGAAAATCCTGCAGAAGCGAAGTGTGATGATTATGGTTATGAATGCAAGCAAACGATCAAATAAATAACACAAATGTGATCAGCACTCACCTTGTCCTTTTATATACAGTTTTCCTTCTATTTGTAAATAAATTAAATTACTTCAATTCCAACTATGGTGAATAAATCTTTATGTTCTATTAACACGTTTACTCAAACTCATCTATTCTACTTAACAAAACAACAACAACAACATTCAGTGTAACCTAATATTATTAATAATTTTATATTTACAATTTGCAAGGGAATCCTACAATCTACGCGTACAGCAAACTGCCAAGATAAAGATTCCTAATCTAGATAGGGGCCCCAAGTACTAAGAAAAACTTGTAAACCAATCTATTAAACTTCCTAGATCTCATTCAGATATTCACTTCTCTAGGTAGATGTATGTATAATTCAGACAAGCTAATCATTGAATACCAGATTTGATAGGAAAGTAGAGGATTTTAGGACAAGGCTTGAACCTCTACACACCAGACCTGAGACCGAGTGCTCCTATAGGGAAGAGCAAGACAACATTAGGACATGCAAGGAATCTATAAAGCACGAGGCAGTCAGGATGAGTACTCACCAACTGGAGCCAAGAGATGAGTAGTCCTCAGATGATTTACATAAAGGAACCAAGGTAGTCAGCAAGAAACAAGAGATCAGCAGGCAACAAGGGTGAATCAGCAGGCAATTATATTACACATGCATCAGATATTAGAGTTATTAGCAAGATATTAGTGGTGATCAGCAGGCCTCAGAAGCAATTTAACAAGCAAAGTACTCAGTGAATCACAGGAAAAGCTACTGACAAAATCATCTAGAAACAAAGAAAAGATCAATTCACAAGAACACCTCCACTAATCAAGAGTTACAGACTTTTAAACGTCACTCCACCTCATTACCCCCCCTCAAGTGAGGAGCATAGCGATCACTTCAAAATTATAACTGTGTTTTAGAACGTGTTATCATTCCATGACTGGGTTGTGGCGGCAACACTGTTTCAGTAACAGGCACCATATTGCTGCTTTTAGAACCATAGTGTTTTGATCGCTTACGGTAATCAGCTATGATGGAATTAGATTCTCTCAAAAGTTCACTGATTGGACTCAAGTCCACTCTCGTGATAGGAATGGCACGGCTACTGGATCCATAACTAGTTCTCCTGGAAAACCCACTGAAATTATTGTTGAGAGACTCGGACCCCAAATTGGATATCTGAAAAAATGGCACCTCGTCCGGCATAAAACAATCATAATTAACTTGAACTGCTACATCTATTGCAGCTGGCTCCACTGTACTGGGACCAACAGCAATATCCTTGAATGAAGGGAACTTGGACCCTATAATACCAGAATTCAGACGATCCCTTAAACCCCAGCTTTGACTAGCTGAGTGTATCAAACTTGTATATTCCAAGGTTCCTCCACATATTGCCTCAGTCTCCCTGCAGATAGGGGACATCTGAAAAATTTTATCAGTGGGACATTCCTGTATGGGCGTAGAGCAGCGTAGAGAACTAAATGATAACTTGCCATTCCGGTCCTGAACGCATGCCCTCTCCACATTTATTTCAGAGCTATCTTCACACGAACAACTCCCAAGACTAGAATGCATTGAGCTTACACATGAACACACAGAACTAGAAGAGCATGATTCAGAATCACTGATGTCCTCTCCACTATTAGTAACAGAGAATGAATTTTCATTGTACCGCTTTTCTCCAGCAAAAGGAATTGGACGATCAATCGGCTCCGAAAACCCTAGGAAATCACAAGAACTGGAAGAATCCGACACAAACCCAGAAAAATCACAAACAGAACGACCCGAAACAAATCCAGAAAAATCTACAGACGAGTTATCAATAGAAGAATCATGACAGCCAACAACAGAAGCTCCCGAACATCTACCCAGACCTCCATCTGAATTCTCCGACTGCTCATCCATATCATCAGCATCACCATTAGTATCATTATCGAAGAAACAAGTCTGTTCATACGTTTTTAACAGATCTGACAAGTATTTATTGGTTGTTATATATCTTGGAGTGGAGAAATATTTACGCATTTGAGTGTGATGCACTTTTCGAGTTTCTGTGGATCCCTCCTGTAAAGTCCTAGTAACCTCATAAGTTACAGAGTTAGGCTGAATAAAAGTAACCTTGAAAGGTCCTTCATACCTGGGTTGCAGTTTGTTCACGACTAAATTTCCTTGGTGATGAATTTTACATAGAACCAACTCCCCCTTCCTAAAGGGAGAGAATAAAGGATGACCTCTCTTCCAATCTTCCTTAGTCCTGAGAGGAATCGGGGAATCATAGGCAAGTGGATGTTTCTTACTCAATAGGAACTGTGAGGGAGAGACTCCCAACTGGGAATGACAAGAATTATTATAAGCTATCACCACTCCAGGCAAGTCTAAGTCCCACTTATTATCGTGTTCCCGAGCACAGCATCTTAACCTCTCACTTATGGTTCGATTTAATCTTTCAATAGCCCCATTTGATGAAGGTTTATACGGTGTACTATACAGATGTTTGATTCCGTAGGAAGACAACATCTCGTTAAACTCATCTGAAATAAACTCTCTGCCATTATCAGTGAGTATCTGACATGGTCGTGCAGCCAATGCTGGCAAGACCCGGTCTTCAAATGCCCGAGTGATTGTACTAGCTTGCTTGTTTCTTATTGGAATGCACTGGGAAAACCTTGAAGCACAGTCTACCACCATCAGACAGCCATTGAAACCCCGCCCTGTTCGTGGCAATGCTAACAGGTCTGCTGCGACTAACTTGAAAGGTTGCTGTTCATCAATTCTAATTGTAGGTGGAGGGGTTGACACTGAAGATATCTTACTTAATTGGCATACAGAACAAGAACGACAAATATCCTCAACAATATTATTTATACTTGGATGCCAGGCATTGTTCCTTACTGCATCCATCATCTTGAACTTACCAGGATGACCCAGTAGCCAATGAAGACGGATCGTAATTTCAACCAGAAGAATATACGGTATTACCGGCACACAACAACTATCATGAGTGTAAGTTAAAATGGAGTTACTAATTTTAAGGCTCTTGCTAAATCGCCTGTAAGGAAAGGTGACCCTAGATTTCCAATCCTGTGAAGGAACACTTTGCTGCTTTAGTTTCATAACAGTTCTAATGGAGTAGTCGCCTGATTGAGTCATTTTAACCTGTTCAGGATCCAAAATATCGAATCGACAGTTGCCTGGTTCCAAGGTATGTAAGACGGTTGTTACATTAGAGTCCTTGTCACTCATGTTTGGTAAGCATGTTTCGAAAAAACGGACTGAATCTGTGCCACCTCTTCACTGAAGAATTTGTTTATCAAAATTCAAAACCACGCCATGATTCTGTAAGATGGGCATCCCCAGTATGAAACAAAAGGACATATAGCTGTCTGGCACCACATAAAATTTAGACCTACAACGAATTGACATAGGCAAAGCAATTTCCAATTCGACACAACCAACACAACTGACCATTGCCCCTACGGACCTGATTCTTGGAGCAGGAATTAAGTCATCTTCGGTCAAACCCAGATCCTGAATCACCTTCATGGCTACCAAGTTTATCTGAGCACCCGAGTCCATGAGCCCACAATATTTGTAGTCAGAAATCTCCAATACAATCTGCGCTGCAAGCGAGCTGTTATGTGACCTTCGACATGGTAATTCATCCTTACAAAGTAAACTTAGATCTGTTCCTATTTGTTCTTGAACAGACTGATCCCTCCAACATCCCTGCAAAGATGGTACATCATCCACAATTTTCTCATCTAAACCAGATGCAAGAGTCGACTCAGTCTGGTTGTCTATAACTAACGGATTATAATGGATACCAGAGAGTCTCTGAATATGTATTAGACCTCTTGGGTTTGGAGAGGAATATATTATTGGTTGGGGCAATTCCGAATGTACATGTATATCGAACTTATAAACATGGGTAAAAGCCAGTAGAAATCTCTCATCGGGAAGGTGTCCTGGGTGGCGCATGATTTTCAAATTAATTTTGTCTCGGGCTGATGATCCCATCTTGAACAATGATGGATTATCTAATATTTTATCAACAAGGATATTCCGCAAAAGGACCGGAGAATCTGGTACCTTAATGTCTGTGTCCATATCTGTTATCACAGATTTCAGAACTGACAACAGGGAAAGAAGCATTGACTCTCCCCCTCCAGGAATATGTTCCAAAATTTTCAATCCCTTGGGCAATATATCTTGTACCGGTTGCATCACTTCTTCAGGCTCTTCGCTTATTCTTGATAATGCATCGGCAACCACATTCTCTTTGCCTGGACAATAGCGTATGTCAAATTCAAACTCAGACAACTCAGTAAGCGTTCTCATGAGCCTCGAGTTGTGTCTAGAAAAGTTGTGAAGGTGCTCAAGAGGTTTATGATCCATAAATAATACAAACTTAACTCCATACAGAAATCCTCTGAATACCTTGATACCCCAACGAAGAGCAGCCAACTCTCGTTCTGTTGTACTATAACCCCTCTGTGCAGCATTGAAAGTCATAGATGCATAGCTTATAACACGTCTGACTCCGTTTTGAATTTGTGAAAGACATGCACCAGCGCCGACCATTGAGGCGTCAGTTGAAAGTTCGAGAGGAGCCGCAGAATTCCCATAATCAGGAAAAGCGAGGTTGATATCTTTCGCCATCGCAGCTTTAACTGCTTGGAAAGCATCTAACATATCTGATGTCCAGGTTAATTTAGTTTTGTCAGGTAAACCAGTCAAGCTGGTCAGTGGTTTAGTTATTGTAGAACATCCCGGAATGAACTTTCTTTGAAAATTGACAAGTCCAAGAAACCGACGTAATTCTCTTACTGTTGATGGTTTTGGATACTCTGCAACATCCCTGACGTACTTTCCAGATTTCTTCAAGCCTTCCGGACTTACAGTGTGTCCAAGGAATTCTACTTCCTGATGAACAAAACAACACTTCTCTGGTTTAACCTTCATTCCATAGGAAGCAAGAGTTTTCAGTACTCGCTGAACCAGTTGAAGATGCTCCTCATAGGAACTTGTCATAATAATAATGTCGTCAATGTATATTAATACTTCTTTAGGGTTGAACTCACCAAGTACAATCTGTAGTTCCCGCTGAAAAGCACTTGGAGCATTTTTTAAACCAAATGGCAGAGTCTTGTACTGATAGTGATTTCTTTGGGTGCTAAACGCTGTATACTCTCTGCTTTCAGGATGTAGCGGAATCTGGTGATAACCCTTCACCAAGTCGAGGGTAGTGAAAAATTTCATTCCATGCAGCCCATATACCAAATTCATCATATTTGGTAGAGGAAATCGGTCAGATTTTGTAACCTTATTGAGACGTTGATAGTCAATACACAATCTTACTGACCCATCCTTTTTCTTCACTGGAACCACAGATGAACTCCAAGGAGACTTGCTGTGTTCAATGACATCCAGCTTCAAAAGTTGTTTGCATTGTTTTTCAATCTCAGAAGCCAGCGGATCAGGAAACTGCCTGGGTCTTACCCGAATTGGTGTCTCATCATGAAGGACAATTTTGTGTTCAGTAACACAAGCTCGACCAATATCATCATCCCCTTGACTAAATGCTTCAAAACTCCCCTCAATAATTGACACGACATCCTGTCTCTGGGACTCAGACAAGTGAGAGAGTTCAATTACAGAATGAGAATCCATAGCTTCATGTTTCTCGACTGTGTTGAGAGTCAGACTATCCTGATAGGGTTCCACCAATTCAACAAGTGAAGAAAGATAACACAAGAGAGTACCCTCCTTCACTTTTTCACGTCTATGATTACCATAGTACTTCGTGATAAGTAGTCCACTAGCAACATCTTCACCTTTTAACACTCCATTAACTCCAATAAGATAACGAGATAATCCCGATTGGAGTCCCCCCTCGAAGTAAAACACATGCTCACCCGAAGTCTTGAATATGTCATCAAATTTCACAGGCACTAGCGAAATCTGATTCTTGTAAACTTTGAAATCTTGGTTAATGTAAACTGGAAGAGACTTGAATACAGTTGTCACACCAACTTCGTTCAAATATACCTCCCATGTAGCACCGCTTGAAGATTCCCCACAAATCATTTTCCTATCAGAGTCTGCCTTAATACTATTTTTAGTCAGAAAATCTGTTCCAAAGACAATCTCCTCACTTCCAATTACACTATCATCATCCAACACCAGGAACTCATGAGAAAAACAGACATCTCCAATATTGAATTTCATTTGCAGTCGTCCAGTACAATTAATTGTTTTGGAAAAATATGTAGCGCTTGTCACACACTCCCAAACATCCAGGCCAATCCACTGAACAATATGAGCAGGAACAAAACTTGCAGAGTTATTAAAATTCAAGGCAGAGTCAACTCTTATTTCACTGACTATCACAGGCATGATGAAACTAAAAGGATGAGGAGCCACTTGAGTCAAAATGGATTCCCTGTTAACAGTATTGCTGCCTTCATGATCCGTATCTTCAAGCCCATTTTTGCACTGATTTTCGAAACTTCTAACATGTCCTCCAAAAGTCTGCTCATGAGCTCCGCTCTCATCTAGAAAGGAACTTGGGCTCTTATGCTCCGAAAGGTTGTTCCTGGTTCCTTCAGAGCCAACTAGTTTAACTGCTGGTCAGGAGAGTTTGGTCGTGATGAAAACTGCTCTGATGGACCCTGTCGATCAGCAGTGTTGAATCTCACATGTCTACCACCCAAATTACGGCTAAATGGTGTTTCTGAGTCAGGGAATACTCTTTGTCGCTCAGGACAATTTGCAATTCTATGATTCGCAGAACCACAAGCAAAGCATAAACGATTTAATTTTCTACAAGCAGACTGCATATGTCCAGTTTTCCCACAATGGTAGCATGATCCCCGTACAGGTGAGGTTGAGGTACCTTTAGGATGCCACTCAGGTGCATTTGTATTCCACCCTCGATTATCTGTTTGCACCGCATGAACATAATTTAAAGGAAGCCTCCTTAACTCAGATCTGATTGTAGGATCCTCATCTCCAGATGCGTCAGTAGTAGCATTATCTTGCTCTATCCTCCCTATCAACGTAACAAGGTTGAGCCAAGTTATTTTCTGGCCAAGCAACAAGTACACATTCTCTGTGGCTGCAAATTGTTTTCTCAAGGATTTCGGTATAGAGTCCAGGAATTTGTTCTTGAGGGTCTTGCTTTGTTCAACATCTCTTCCAGGGTGAGCCCTACGAAAAGCTTGTTCTAATCTAGTAGCATAGGACTTCAAAGATTCTCCAGCCTTCATTGAAGCCTTATCAAACTTTCTCCTGATTTCTCGTTCCAAATTCTCAGCATCATTCTTTTGCCAGTTCAGAAGATCCTTCCGTATTTCATCATAAGAGTTTGTTGATGTCCTCAGAGATTTATATACACCCTGAATATCCCCTTCCAGAAACCTACCCAATTCAGGAATCCACATGGCTCTACTTCCCTTAAATGAACAGCGGCAATACTCTTCAAATTCCCTCAGAAAATCTGAGAGAGATCTACCAGACGAGGAGTCATATTTATCTGGTTTAGGAACTACCCTTGTATCAAGTTTGCGCATGAGTTTACTAATGGTATCAGACTCATCAAGAGAGGATGTCTCATCTGATGACTCGGTTGAAGACCACTTATTCTTATTCTTAGATCTTGAGGCCAATCTTAACACATCTACAGGAGGGTTTTTCCTACAATGTCTCTTATGTTTGATCCTCTTCTTATGGTCATCACTTCTTTCTTCTTTATATTCCTCAACATCAAGAGCTTCTTTCAGTTCTCGTTGCATATCCCTTACACATTTCTGATAATCCAGATTTCTGGAATCTTTGAACTGACTGATGTTCTTTACCATTTTAACAATTGACTGACATGTCTTTATTAGTTCAGCCAGCTCTCCATCAGGTTCTGACACTTGCGCTTCTTTTACTATTTGAGACTTTATTTTTGGTTTCACAGCAGGACCAGTAGCTTGTGGTATGCTCATGGGACCAGTAGTTTGTATAAAGTTGATAGGGTCAGTAGCTTCCAGAAAGTTCATAGGGTCAGCAGCTTCTGGAGGATTCATAAGGCCAGCAGTAATTACTGCATCACCTTCAGGGTTGACATTACTTTTGCGACATTGCTTCTTAGGGATAGCTTGACACACCCTTGAAGCTGCCCCGGTAAACCCAGATTCAGCATAAAATTCCTCCATACTGCTAAATCAAAGACTAATTTTTTTTTTTTTAGTAACACACAATTCGAAACTACAACAAATGAATTAACAAGGAAACATTAAGCAATATAGCAATCACAGAAACGATGGCGCACAACACCTACAATTAACAAACAACCCGAATAGAACAATATTTACAAATGAAGAGTCATCACAAGTTTGAAATCAATGAAGCCACCACACTGAAAAATCAACCTCCCCATACTGGCCACCAAAATGTAGCGGTTCACAATCAGGAATGCCACTCCAACTACCAAGATCTCACCCCAGGTCCACTTACAAACCTTCAGTTGCCTGGGACAACTCACCAAGACACACCAAGCGAATAAGAGAGCCAAGAAAATCCTGCAGAAGCGAAGTGTGATGATTATGGTTATGAATGCAAGCAAACGATCAAATAAATAACACAAATGTGATCAGCACTCACCTTGTCCTTTTATATACAGTTTTCCTTCTATTTGTAAATAAATTAAATTACTTCAATTCCAACTATGGTGAATAAATCTTTATGTTCTATTAACACGTTTACTCAAACTCATCTATTCTACTTAACAAAACAACAACAACAACATTCAGTGTAACCTAATATTATTAATAATTTTATATTTACAATTTGCAAGGGAATCCTACAATCTACGCGTACAGCAAACTGCCAAGATAAAGATTCCTAATCTAGATAGGGGCCCCAAGTACTAAGAAAAACTTGTAAACCAATCTATTAAACTTCCTAGATCTCATTCAGATATTCACTTCTCTAGGTAGATGTATGTATAATTCAGACAAGCTAATCATTGAATACCAGATTTGATAGGAAAGTAGAGGATTTTAGGACAAGGCTTGAACCTCTACACACCAGACCTGAGACCGAGTGCTCCTATAGGGAAGAGCAAGACAACATTAGGACATGCAAGGAATCTATAAAGCACGAGGCAGTCAGGATGAGTACTCACCAACTGGAGCCAAGAGATGAGTAGTCCTCAGATGATTTACATAAAGGAACCAAGGTAGTCAGCAAGAAACAAGAGATCAGCAGGCAACAAGGGTGAATCAGCAGGCAATTATATTACACATGCATCAGATATTAGAGTTATTAGCAAGATATTAGTGGTGATCAGCAGGCCTCAGAAGCAATTTAACAAGCAAAGTACTCAGTGAATCACAGGAAAAGCTACTGACAAAATCATCTAGAAACAAAGAAAAGATCAATTCACAAGAACACCTCCACTAATCAAGAGTTACAGACTTTTAAACGTCACTCCACCTCATCGTTAATTGTATAAATAATGTGTCAGAAATGCTAAATATCATAAAATATGTAGTTAAGTATGAAATATGTATGTTAATATATATGTAGTGGAATAAGGTGATCACTACAGCATTATGGCAGCACTGGACGTCATTAGATGCTACCGGATGGTGCCGGACGCTATTAGATGCTTCCGGAGGACTGCATGCTGCTAGATAATACCGGGTACTACCGGAGGCTACTACTACTAGATGCTACCAGGCGGTACTTGAAGCTAACGGACGCTGCCTTACGGTATCGGAAGCTTCAAGTACCTGTATATATGTACTTAATTAATAACTAATCTTAAATTTGAATAAGTTATCTCTTTTATTTTCTTTCTAATATTAATTAGTAAGACGAAATCTCTCATCCGATTTCATCATTTACTGTAGTGTTTTGTATCCGCTAGTTTGATGTACTCCACACCTCGTGATTTTTAATGACCTGGCAGGGGGAATGGAGTGTCGGACTTATATGGTGTCGGGACTAATGGGGCGTTTAACTAATATTAATGGGGCGTTGTACTAATGAATGATAACTAATATAATGTACCCGGGCGGTAAAATTTCGTCTTCGGGCGGTTATGAAAAGTAAGACATAATGATGTCACTTATGAAACGATTTTACTCATTAATGAATCATTTTTTCGTCTCCAAAATTCGTACGAAGGTCAATCATAACCAATTGTACGATATAATGTGCTCGGGCGGTAGAATTTTGTCCCCGGGCAGCTCCGGGCGGTGTTTAGCAGGACCGATATTTTCCTCATTTTTGATTTTTCCACCGAAAATTAATGGTAAGCCACTCTGGAAAAAGTGGTCTTTTCTGTTGAATTAATTACTCTGTTGGAGGTTAGCAAACCTTAAAATACAGTAATAAATTAATGGAAATTGTATATTCTGCAGCATTAAGCCTCTAAAATTCATCTGTTAGCCTAAGGTGTTTTCCAGAGTGGATGGTAAGTTGGTAACATAGGAATAAATAGCTATAAATCCACTGACTTTGCCAGAATATTATTTTTAAAGGGAAAAAATTCCACCGACATGTCAGTGGAATTTACCACGAAATACAGACTGGGCATGCACTGTGCTTTTTTTGATTGCTATGCAACATTTTAATGTAATTTCGATTCAGTTATTTCAGAATGTTTTAGAGACTCTCTTGAGTGGGCCACTCTGGAAAAAGTGGCCTTTTCTGATGAATTAATTACTCTGTTGGAGTTTAGCAAACCTTAAAATACAGTATTAAATTAATGAAAATTGCATAATCCGCAGCATTTAGCCCCTAAAATTCATCTAATTTATTTTCCAGAGTGGTGAGAGGGCCGCTATTAAAAATTAAAGGGCCGCAATTTACCTGCGTGACCCTATTTCTTTTTACAGTAAAATTAATATAAATATAATAATATAGCATATATTACAGTCTGTATTTCATGGTAAATTCCACTGACATGTCGGTGGAAATTTCTCCTTTGAAAATAATATTCCAGCTAAGTCCGTGGATTTTTAGCTATTTATTCCTATGTTGCCATCAATTTTCGGTGGAAAAATAAAAAATGAAGAAAATGTTGGTGGATCAGCCAAATTATTGGAAATTTATGGTGGATTTTTTCAGCTTTTTAAAAAAGTCAGTGGGATTTTGTGCCCAAATACAGACTGGCATATATTGGTGAGGTCATAGGAATCAATTCAAAATTATTTGCAGTCTAGTCCTAAGTCTTGCAGAGAATACCTATCTAAGCTAGACTGCTAGAGTAAGAACCTAAGAATAAGACCATATTTTAATAACTGGCTAGGTACCAGACTCAGACTGCAGGAACTCAGTCTGCAAAGTAACAAGTGTGGCAAATCTTTCTCAAAGATTTTATTTTGAGGACAATTTGTCTCCAAAGATTTTCAAATCAGTTTCCAAAATTACCAGAATTCTGTAAATCCAATAAATACATGTAAACATAGAAATTAATTAGAAAAGTGTTTCCAAGATCTTACAAAGATATATTTTCCCTTAAAATATGTCTCCAAAGATCTTCGGCGACATGGACACGCTTTGCAAACTGGGGAACTGGTAAAGTATTCTCCAAGAAATCCAGTCTGCAGACTGCAGAATATGGAACATTTTTCCAAGACTCTCTTCAGTAGTTTTTGATTGAATTTTAGAAATTGGAGATCTCTGCGGGAGATCTTGAAATAATTCCTATGTTACCATTAATTTAGCTGTGGGAGATTTTGAATTAATTCCTATGTTACCATTAATTTAGCTGTGGGAGATTTTGAATTAATTCCTATGTTACCATTAATTTAGCTGTGGGAGATTTTGAATTAAATCCTATGTTACCATTAATTTAACTGTGGGAGATTCTGATTCTGCTACTGAGAGTCAGAGAGTAACTCTATCTCAAATTAAAATCTCTGCGGGAGAAGAGACGCATTCTGCAGACTGGCAAGAAATCTTTCATTTTGGCTTCTGTTCTACAGTTCTCCGTATAATACATGTCAATATTATAATATAAGAGGAAATTAAGGATTGTTTGCACAGTGTACTGAAAATGTTAAAAATGTCCCATATTTTGCAAACTGGGCTGGGCTAGGTAAAGATATAATTAGTCTTAGATATCGCCTTCTAACCCAGTCTAAAAGACTGAAACAACAGTATCTAAAAGCTGAGCGGCGCACCACATTACAGCACAGTGAGCGCACTACAATACGGTGCACCACTGTACTTTATAAGTTTCTATCAATGGTCTCAAGGGTCCATTATCTTTACTTTGTTAAATTCTGGTCTGTTATCTGCACCAGCTTCATTTCTGGTCCGGTTTCTTTACTGGGTAAAATTTTAAATATTGAAATTTGAAACTAGGTATAATTAGAATCAGAATAATATTTTGGAATTATAGATACCATATTAAAGGATTTAAGCAAATCTTTTTTTTCTATCTTTTAATTACTTGTTCTTCACAATCTTAAAATGGATTAATCATATTTCTGCAAAGAAAACTGAAGGAAATTTATATCAAAACTAATGGAAAGTTGGAAACTATGATATTTTTCATCAATTCTTTCAATTACCATATTTTACTAGGGTCATGCAGGTAAATTGCGGCCCAACCACTAACTGCGGCCTCTAACAACTGAACCATCATAGCTTCAAAACACACGCCAGAGCTTAAATTAATAAGTTATAGCATGCGCTATGCTTCTTTTGATAGCTATGCAACATTTTAATGTAATTTCGATTCAGAATGTTTTAGACACTCTCTTGAGAGGGCCGCAATTGAAAATTAAAGGTCCGTAATTTACCTGCGTGACCCTAGCTTAGTTTTTGGTCTGTAATCTTTACCAGCTTCATTTCTGGTTCGTTATCTTTACTTGGTTCATTTCTGGTCCGTTATCTTTTCCTGCTCCGTTGTATCCGCTACCGCTAGTTTGTTGTACTGCACACTTCAAGATTGTTTATTGACCTGGCATGGGTGTTCGGGGAATGCCTCCCGATTCATCTAACAGTAACTGATAAGCTTTTATTTATACCTCAGACTGATAGTTTACAATAGTTACCCTATAAAATTGCCATGTATCAAAGTGTTGCAGAAAAATTGCCAGTTTATTGAGAAAATAGTTCCAGTTTAACCAATGACCATCGCCACCTTTAACACGTTCACTACGTTTCGGGCCATATATATCCACTCTGCAGAAACTGGTAAAGTGTTTGTAGAGATCTCTCATTCTGTTTGTAGCAAAATTAATGTAAATATAGAGATTATTTCAGAAGTGTTCGTAGCAAAATTAACGTTAACGTAGGAATTAATTCATAATTGTTCGGAGAGAATATCCCAAATATCTCCCATATTCTGCAGACTGGATATGTGTACCCGCGGTGGGATTACACTGCTTCGTATCGGGTCACCCGTGTACTGAATGCAAATTTTTATTGTGTTTTTAAAGATGCAAATAATTACTACTGTAAAGATTATTCTTCAACTTATGGATTTATTAATATAACTGTCATTAATAAACAAGAGGAATGCCAGGCAGCCAGCTATATCCAGATAGGCAGTGAACGTGTATAGAAACTTTAAACTTTAAAGGAGAAATTTGACTTCCTAGTTAAGATTTTACACTTTGAAACATCCTTATGCTTCATGTCTGATACATGTGCTGATGTGCATATCTTGAGAGACTATTTTATAGTGATTTACTTGTTATTGACAGGTTTTTCAACTTATTTAACCCGTCCAATCTCCATACTTTAAAAGTTAAAACATGGTAAAACCAGATTATGTGCACTCGGTAAGGCGCATCTGAGAGAGTTACTCTCTGACTCTCAGCAGCAGATTCAGAATCTCCTGCAACTAAATTAATGGTAACATAGGAATTAATTAAAGACCTCCCACAGAGATCTAAAATTTCTAAATTTGGGCTCAGATTTGTTGCCGAGATTCTTGGAAAAATGTTCCATATTCTGCAGTCTGGCTGTGTAGTATAACATTGGATTAAAGTACAACTGTACAGTCAGTAATAAAATTAACATATATTTGATACAACAATTATCAAATTCACTCCAAATTCTAATAGAACGGTCAGTGATGCGCCGCGCAGCATTTAGATACGTATTTTCCAACACTCTGAAGAGTATAGCAGGATTTAAGGATTAATCCTGCACCCAACTTAGGTGTAGGACTCTGGAAAATACCTTAGGCTAACAGATGAATTTTAGAGGCTAAATGCTGCGGATTATACAGTTCCCATAAATTTATTACTGTATTTTAAGGTATTCTAAACTCCAACAGAGTAATTAATTCAACAGAAAAGACTACTTTTTCCAGAGTAAGACTCCAAAGAATCCTCTATTTTGGCTTCTGTTCTCAGTAAACAGTAAAATTCATGTACAGTGTTTTTTTTTCTTTTTCAAGATTTTGAGCCCCCACTAGGAATATTTGAAATAAGAATTTAGAAGAAACAAATATATTTTCTTCAATATAGGGCTTCATACTTACATTTCATGTTATACAAACTTATTTAAAACTCATTCAAAATACTTCTAAAGCTATATACAGAAGGTGTTGAAAATGACCTTCGGAATCCTGTAGTCAAAGTATTGAGCGCTTCATGACTCCCTTCGAGTCATCGTCACCTTCTTAATTGTTACTGCGTCATAATTAGCACCAGACAGCTTCACACTCTAAATTCTATCATATCATGAATGGATTTAGGTTTTTCCGAATAGAAAATATTTTGTGTTGTAGCCCAGAAATGGAAATCAAGAGAATTGAGTTCTTACTGAGTGCTGGCCAGAAGATCTCGGTGTCTCTTCTGGTAACTCGTCCTTGAAATTTTTCTTCAAGAACTGCTTAGCCACTCTTGTACATTGAGATGGAGCACATCTTGCATCCACCATAGTCTGCTTCATGTTGCAGTGGCTCAAAAAGTTTGCTACACTTTTTCTTTTAGCAAGGCCATGTTATAGGAACCATTAACAGAGTCATAAGGGCCGTCATCATCGAGGAATGCTTGGACAATAGAATTTTCTGTCCACAATCGCAACAGATATCATTACTTTTATGTCATTTCTGTAGTTTCATTCGACAATATCATGTGGATTCTCATCTGCAAATTATGACGCAACAATAATTAAGAGGGTGATGAAGAGCATCTTGAAGAGCGCAAGACTTTAACTACAGGATTCTGGCGACCATATTCAACAAATTTTGTAGATAGCCTTTAGAAGTGTTTTCAATGAGTTTCAAATAAGTTTGTAATAAATGAAATGTAAGTACCAAGCCTTATTATCTTCAAGAAAATATATTTGTTTCTTCTAAATTCTTATTTCAAGTATTCCTAGTGGGGGCTCAAAGTCTTGCAAAAAGAAAAAAACGCACTGTAAATATAGGACCAAATTAAGGATTGTTCGCACAGAAAATGATCAAAATGTCCCATATTATGCAGACTGGTCACCACATTTAACTCATTTCAAAGTAGATATTTGGCTTCTTAAGTTCATAGTGAAGAATTTACAGTTGAAAACATCATTATGATTTATGTCTCATATCTGGTGCATGTGCATCCTTTATGGCTATTTTATTAGTGATTTAACAGTTAATTAGACTTTAACTTATTTCTCTCTTCAAAAGTGGCCATTATATTAGCGACTTTGTGCATACTTTGAAACATGGGCAAATTTCCTGCCAAACTATGAAACATGGCCAAGAATCTTTCATAAAATTCCAGTCTGCAGAATATGGGATTTATTTATGATATTCTCTATGAACAATTTTGAATAAATCTCTATGTTTACATTAATTTTACTGTGAACAGAATAATAGATCTCTATTCTCTACGAACACTTAATCAGTTTCTGCAGTCTGGATAAAATATCACCAATTATTCACAGTCTGTGTTGACAGAATGACAGTCACAGGCTGAAAACTTGAAATTTGTACTTTACCTCGAAATTTTCTTTCAGAAACTTTTAGTTTTCTTCATTTTTATATAACTAACTACTTATCAAATTGGTGAGAATGAATAACAGGGAATTCTTCAAAGATGGCCGGTGCTACCCTCTTGCTCTTGGAAAGAGTTTCTATGACAACAAAGGAGACGAAGAGTTTCTTACTTTAAAATGTATGAGAGAGTTTGGAAAAGGAAATTAGTACCTGAACAGTCTTTAGTGAAGAGAATAATTTTACAATGTAAAAATAACATATAACTACAAATTTTGGATATAGCTAAGCTGCCAATAAAAAATAATGTGCTGCCAACTGTTTTGCTTCATGTTTTTTATTAGTTCTAAATAAATACCCGTGTCTTGGCAATTGTTTGCTATAGACTATCCAATTCCTAAAAAAATGCTAAACATGTTTCATTTGCTTGAATTGGAAACAACATTCCTTGTACTTCTTTTAATATGCAACATTTCAATATAAATTCAGTTGAGCAGAATTTAGTGATTTAATTGAGATAAGTGACTTAAAATAACAACAGGTCCACAATTTACCTGTCTGACTTTTGGAAGAAGGTAGCCTCTGTAATTTCACTTCACTTATTAGTACTTTTACTTTGTATCAGATGACTTCAGACCCCCTCAGAGCAACAACCAGGAGAAGGAGATAGAGGTTGACGACAGCAAGAATGTGTCCGTTACCATCAGAGATGATCACTCGGACAAGACAGTGTACAAGGGCAGTGAGACGGAGGCTCTGAGGGAGTGCTTACTCATTGTGGATCATAAGACGCAGACCATCAGTCTCGAAAGAGTTGGCAAAAAGATGCAAGTGAAGAGAACAAGGTCAGTCTTTGCATCTATAGTATAATAATAGTCCTCTGATATTCAAATGCATTTCACTATTCAAACAATTGATTGAAGGTTACAGTTTGGAAAATGTCTGCTGAATTTAGCTAGTTATCTCTCCTCAAAGTATCAATAGTTGTACCTAAATATATTGATTTTCAGAGTTAATATATTCTTTTTGTTTTCATTGAAAAAATGTTGTCTTTGAAAAATTACATGAGTTAAAGAACAAAGAATTTCAGCCTATTTTTTATATTTCAGAAAACCTGGCAGTCACAAAGTTGTGAACCAGATGCATGATTCCAATTACTCCAGATCTGTAAGTAATAGAGCCTGTAATGAGTTTAGATATTATAAATTCAAGCTTCTTCCCATATAATAAGTAATTAAGTATGAATAAATCATTAAATAGGAAATTATTATCATCTAACTAGTCATTAAGGTGATATCAAATTATCATTAGCTATTTGGTTATTTTAACTAACTATCCGTTATTATTAGGTAGCTACTCCCAAATTCTGCACACATTTTTATTGTGAATAATTATTTATTGTGTAATCTTTACTTAATTTGCTAATTTAGAATATCAATTTTTGTTTATGAAAATATCAATTTCTTTTCCTAACATGGTTTTTTCCATTCAGAGTGCCATGTCCACTCAATCTGTACCAGGTTCCATGCCAGCTTTAGACTTTGACGATGAAGAAGATGATGAACCACCCCAACAACAACAACAGCAGCAGCAACAACAACAACAACAACAACATATGGAACAGCAGAATCACTCTATGCCGTCCATGCCTAACAGTAGTGCAGCAAATGGGGTTCGTAGAAAATTATGTAAATTCCTAGTTCAAGTAGAGCAGAGAACCATATCTTTTGTCCTTTAATGTTCACTGTCTAAATAAAGATAATTGTATTTTTTTAAAGTATTTAAAGGAGGTCTGCTTCTTCTGGCAGGGGGCCTTTAAAAAAATCTTATATCATTTATGGAAGCAAATTCGGAACCGATCCAAATACCCCTCTCCTATTTCATGTCACTAAATCAACAATTATTTAATTTATATTTTAGTTAATATCCATGATACCTGAACAGTCCTTATTAAAATGTCACATTGATTAGTATTTTAAGTCTTTTATGAGTTAATTATTTTTAGAAGTATTCCCTAATAAAGTTTTCTTTTATCGTTTTCTTTGTAGTAGGTTGTGTACTCATTTGCTAGTTTTCTTACCATGGTTAGTTGCTGTCCACATTCTGTTAAGATAACATGCCATGTCTTTGTGTTCAAATGAACTGATTAATTGTTGTAACTACTCAATTACCGCACACACACAGTTTTCACCGATTGGTAATTTCATTAGGTTATGGGCCCAGATTACGTTCAGACCATATATCATTGAAAATATTATCGACGGCTTTGCATTGACTAGTTTTTGTCTGTGTCTGTGTGTGCGGTTGATAGCTACACTGAAGAATAACAATGGAGAAAAACAACATAGTACCCCTCATCGAGAACAATTTTCCCACGTGGAAGTTGCAGATGAAAATGCATCTGATGGCTAATGAGGTATTTGGCATTGTGGACGGAAGTGAAGAACTGCCTGCAGAAACATCGACTACTTACGGAAAGTTTAATAGTCGCCGTGATAAGGCTTTGTGTACAATCATACTTGCGATTGAACCTAGATTATTGTATCTAGTTGGGGATGATCCAACTGATCCTGCAGCCGTTTGGATTAAGCTTATGAGTATATTTCAGAAGAAAACATGGGCCAATAAATTGAGGTTGCGCAAGAAGTTGTTTTCAATGAAGCTGGAGCATAACACAAGCATGCAACAACATCTGAGAAACTACATGGAACTATTCAGTGAGTTAGCTGTTGTTGGTAGTCCTATGGACGAAGAAGATAAGGTTCTGTGCATACTGTCTTCACTTCCTGAAAGTTACTCTACCTTTGTAACGGCATTGGAAGCTAATGAACATGTGCCGTCATGGGATAGTATTACGGAACGATTACTTCACGTTGAAATGAAACTGAATGAGAAAGAAGAGATAAGTGGTAACTCTTTGGCATTATTTTCGAGCAATAACAAACAAAATTACTTGTCTAATCATAGCAACGTGAAGAAGATTAAATGCTCTTAGTGCGGCAAGCTGGGACACATCAAGAGAAACTGCAGAGTGTTTATCGAGAAACAGAGTCGTGATAATACTTATAATGATGCCAATTATGTTGCTGAGCAAGATAAGATAATTTTACGCTACAGCTTTTTCTGGTGTTTGCGAGTCGAATAATTGGATATTTGTCTCTGGTGCTACTCAACATATGTGTTACAATTCTGATAGTTTTGAAAATCTCACTCCACTGAAAGAGTACATCAGAATAAAAATAGGCGATGGTCGTTTTCTTCAAGCAAAAAGTGAAGGTAGTGTTATTCTAGAACTGCGTTTACCTAACAATATAGTGCGTAGGTGCGTTCTAGAAAAGGTTTTATATGTGCCAGACTTGAGCTGTAATTAACTAAGTGTAGGTAAAATAAATGAATTCGGTCGAAAAACGAAGTTCAGTGAAACTACTTGTGAGGTTTATGAAAATAACAATACTTTGCTTGCTGTGGGTAACAAGATTGGTAAGCTGTATTATTTAAACTGCACATCATCTAGTATAAATCAAGCTAATATAACTGAAGACGTTGATAGTGATGCGAAATTATGGCATCAACGTTTTTGTCATTTGGGTTATGATAACTTGAAAAAACTCATAAGCAAGAATATGGTTTCTGGGATTGATTGCAATTCGCTATTTGAGAAACCATTTTGTTCTGACTGCTGCAATGGTAAAAATCACAAGCAACCATTCCCTACATTTGACAGTGAGAAACGTATGATGAAACCCTTGGAACTTATTCACTCGGATATTTGTGGTAAGATCACTCCAGATTCTTTAGGAGGAGCAAGATATTTTTTAACTTTCATAGATGAGGCTACTAAATTCACTTGGATCTATTTCCTATCAACGAAAGGGGATTGCTTTGAGAAATTCAAAGAATGGAAATTGTTGGTGGAAAAACAGTTTAATGCTAATATCAAAGTTATTCGCACCGACAATGGTGGGGAATATGTGTCTAATTCATTTGAAGACTTCCTTAAAAGTGCAGGAATAAAACATGAAAAAACTGTACCCAAGACTCCGGAACAAAATGCAGTCGCTGAGAGAATGAACAGAACTCTGGTTGAGACTGTTCGATGTATGTTGTCGGACGCGACTCTTCCAAAGCAGTATTGGGCTGAAGCTTTAGCCACAGCAACTTATATCAAGAACAGAAGTCCAGCAAGCAGTCTTTCTAACGTAACCCCATATGAGGCTTTATATGGAATTAAACCATCTGTAAGGCATTTTAGGGTGTTTGGTTCTGTATGTTATTCTCATGTCCCTAAAGATGAAAGGCGTAAATTTGATTTCAAATCTACTAAATGTGTATTCGTAGGTTATTCCTCAGATAGTAAAGCTTATAGGGTTTATGAATTGGAAAAACGAAAGACTATTTTGAGTAGAAATGTTGCTTTTAATGAGTCTGATAGGTTACATGCCGAGCCGAGAATAGTCACTGTCGATCCCATTGTTCAGTCTCAGGATATTGATAGCAGTATTTCTGATGAATTGGCAGACTCGAACCCCCGACGATCTCTTAGAGTGAAACGCTCTCCTGATCGTTACGGTGAATGGGTACATAGTTCTGAAACTTGTTTCGAACCAAAGACTACAACAGGCATTAAACTCTTCAGATTCACAATTTTGGAAGGAAGCGATGGGTAGGGAAATGCAATCTATTGAATATAATAATGTATGGACTCTGTCAGAACTCCCAAGTAATGTTAAGCCGATAAATTGTAAATGGGTATTCAAACGTAAAATCGATGCTGATGGTAATTTGGGTACTTTTAAAGCTAGGCTTGTTGCGCAGGGTTATTCACAGATTGAAGGAATTGATTACGATGAAACTTTTGCGCCAGTTGTTAGGTTCGAATCTGTTCGCGTTTTATTGTCATTGGCTACTGAATGTGATTTGAAACTACATCAAATGGATGTATCTAACGTATTTTTAAATGGCGAATTAGAGGAAGATATTTTTCTATGTCAACCACCAGGTTTTTTTAATTAAGGGCAAAGAACATTATTTTTGTAAACTTAATAAGAGTTTGTATGGGCTAAAACAAAGTCCAAGATGTTGGAATAATTCTTTAGATAGCTGCTTGAAAAATCTAGGGTTTATCCAGTCTTCTAGTGACTTGTATCTATGTACGAGGTACAGTCGATGATATTTGTGTAATGGCCGTTTATGTTGATGATATAATTATAGCATGTAAATCTGATTCAGAGGTAGAAAAACTCAAATCATGCTTATCAGAGAGGTTTCAGATGAAGGATTTAGGACTACTGAGTTATTTCTTAGGTGTTAGGATTGTTCAAAATTTAGATAATTGCTCTATTTTCGTTAATCAATCTGTATATGTAGAGTCAATGTTGAAGAAGTTTGATTTTGATAAATCTAAGCCTGTAAAGACTCCTGTTGATATTTCTTTTGTATGTAGGAATGAGGATCACTCCTCAGTACTAGTTGATAAAAGTTTTTATCAGTCTGCTATAGGTTCTTTGTTATATTTGTCAACGAAAACTAGGCCTGCTATAGCATTTGCTGTTAGTAATGCTGCTAGGTATTGTTCTGCTCCAACTGAATCTCATTTTATTCTTATAAAAAGAATTTTTCGATATTTGTGTGGTACTATTGATTACGGTGTTATGTATTCCAGGCAAAGCAGGGCAAGATGTGCTGGCTACTCTGACTCAGATTGGGCGGGGGTGTGATGGTTCCCCCTGTGGGTTATCTCATCAACTGTGAAACCTTATAACGGTCCACGATATGGGTTACGTGTGATTAGAATCTTACTCTGTTTCTTATCTTTCAGATTCCTTTTTCTCAATATATCTCTTTCTACTAAATACTCATGGTCCCATGCCCTAGAACCACCTTGCCAATATGGTTCCGACCTCAGGCCTCTGGTCCACGCTTAACTGTATTTAGGATAATAACGAGTATGAATAAAACTTTAAAGAGATTATATTCTATTGTCAAGCAAATATATTTTCACTATGCACTTCACTAAAACACTCACAAGTAATGGTCTCACTAACTAAGACTTGAGATTAGATGTGTATCTCATGCGAGCCAATTGGTAACTAACTTTGAATGTTACTTACACACAATCATATAGGTTCGTGATAGCAGTTATGCATACACAATTAATGTGTTTGTATCACCACATCGCTCCCCCCTTCCGAAAATTTCAAAGTTACAATTCACATTTTTCCAAAACTGCCAGCTGGTCTGTCTACCCATTGTTACTCTATATTTAACAATGTTCAGACGCGCACTCTGTTAGTGGAAACATGTGTTTTGGATCTCTTGAAATTTCTCGAACCGGCTATAAATATATTATTAGCAAATTGAAAAATATGAGTTTAATTCATTCTAGAAATATTTCAGACGTAAAGTGCATTCATAAAATTTTTATCTTACCTATACAATCTTAATTTTGCTTTAACAATATTTTTATTTATTCCTAAATATTCGAAGTTATTCCTACCTACTATGTCTCAGTTCAAAATGAATATTTTTTTCATTTTATAAATGTAAAAACTTGCCTAATCTATTTGAGATCTCACCTCGCCCCTCCTAATATTTAGAATATTATTCTAAATATTATCAGAGTCTTTGATCACTCCAATACATTACACATATTTGTTATTTCATTTAGCTACATTTAAAAAAAAATTTATTATAAAAATATATTTTATTTAACTTAGTTATGTTTTATTTTAATAAATTTTTTTATGAATTTTGATCATCTTTATCAAATTTTGAGACAGTCTTAATCCTTAAATATAAACATTAAAATTAACACCGAAAAAAAATTAAATTCAATTGAAAACGATTATTGTTAATTTTCACTTAAAATTACCCAAACTTAAAATTAAAAACTTAAAATAATAGTCTGATTTAATTTGACTTTTTTTTTTCTTTAAAAAAAAATTCTTAAATGCTGCTCGACCTTTTAATATTAATTTTGCTTTTTGTTTTTTGTTTTTTATGAGGCATTATAATAAAATTTGTCGCCTGAATGTTGATTGCCTGATCATTAAAGTAATTTACCGTTCCAATTAGTTCCCCTGTTCTAAAGGGGTCCCTCTTTTAATTTGATTAAAGGCTTCCGTCGCCATTTTTGACTTCAAATTTCGTATCTCGTACATCTTCATGTCCTCGTCGGACTTGACCCTCTTGGAGTGGGTGTACCCACATACCAAAATTATTACCACTAATAGTGTTAGGATTAAAACCAACACATCGCTGAATAAATCCGGGATCAGGTCATATTGTGTTGTCCCCATGGATTTTATAGCCGCCTCTAAACGAGCCTTATTCATTGAAATCGACTTCTGGATCAGCTCCACCACCGAGTTCAAATCAAAGTTACTCTGCGTCTGGCCCATACTGTCAGCTGTTCGTTCTCACGACCTTGAAATATATGTCAGTGTGTCAACCGGCTGTGAGTGGCTGAGAGTCAGTCACTGGCTGTATATGGCTGAGAGTCAGTCACTGGCTGTATATGGCTGAGAGTCAGTCACTGGCTGTGTACGGCTGAGAAGCTGTCAACGGCTGTGTACGGCTGAGAAGCTGTCAACGGCTGGGTATGCCTATATGATGTTTATATTCAAATTGCTTATAATTTGATTTCCTGTTTAATGATGGTAATGAAATTACTTAATTAATTGGTTGTGAAATTTTCTAACTTAGTTAGGTAATTTATGTTACTTGTTATTGTTTGATGTCCTATTTTTATTATGGCTTTATTTTTTTTTACTTGTAATACTGTACCTGGTCCTATCCAATTTAATTGTAATTTATGTGTTTTCTGATAATTTCTAATTAATACTCGATCACCTATCTGTATAATTTTGTCTTTTCGTGTCCTATTGTGGTAAATTATGCGTTTGTTTGATTGATTAATTATGTTAGCACTAATCTGATCTTGAATAAATATAGCTTGTCTGGCCTTAATTTTGACTATTGATTCTGATGTATCTTAATTGTTAATGTTATCCAAATTTTCTGCTTGTATATTTGGGGAAGTATCACGTCCAAATAGAGCGTATGAAGGAGTATCTTTCAAGGACATATTTACCTGGTTGTTGATTGTGTTTTGGACAATATCTAGAAACGTGTCCCAATTATCGTGATTTTCTGTAGCTACATAGAATCTTAATAGTTTGTTAATTCTTTGGTTATTGCGTTCACAAATTCCATGGAATATGCTGAGTATGGTAGCACCTCACATTTATATATCTGATGTATTTCACTGAAAGTTTTAATTGCGTTAGACCTAAATTCTTTCGCACAATCTGACATTAGCCTTTTGGGATATCCACAACGGCTAAATGTTTTACTTAGACAATCAATTACTGTGTTAGTTGATTTGTCAGCTACTGCGTGTAATTCGTTATATCTTGTCAACATACATGTTATTGATAAAATGTACTTGTTGTTCGTGTCAGTTGTAATAAAAGGTCCTATAAAATCAAATGAAACTGTTTCAAATGGTGTTAGCTACTGGGGCAGACAATAATTTAATTGGTGTATCTAAACTTCCTTTAAGTATTTTGCAAACGTCACATCTTTTAATAAAAGATTCTATGACCGATCTTTCTTGAAAATGATAGTATTTTAGTCGAAATTTAAATAGCGTATGAGCTAAACCACAATGACTGTTAAAATGTATTGAATTAATTACTAAATTGATCATTTCATTTGGTATAACATAATTAACAATACTGGCTGCCCTAGTATCTATTTTCCTATGTCGATATAATATTCCGTCTAATATGAAAAACTCAGCTATGTTTTTAGATGTTCCTATTTTTTTTCTATTTAATATGTCCATTATTTCCTTACAAGCAAAGTCGTTTGACTGTGCAGTCTTTAGTCTGTTTAAAATCCATGTTATGTCTTCGTGTTTAGGTATGTAATTCAGAAATGGTTTTTCTTTGTTGATTTTATACAATTTAGATGGATCTGATTCTTGTTCATTTTCTGAGTCTGTTTCTGATTCACTGTCATTGTTGTCAATAATTTGTGGTACATTCAGCTTAGTCCTCGATCTTGTGGTTGCTATAAAACTTTCAATTGAGCTAAAACTTTCATTAGATGGTGTTAAAAGTTCGCATTCATCTATTGTTTCTTCCGTTAAAGGAGTTAATCTACTAAGAGTATCTGCTACCACATTACGTTTACCCTCAAAATACTTCACCGAGCAATCATATGTGCTAGCTTCAATTGCCCACCTGGCCATCGCCGAATCTAATGGAAGTTTATTACCAAAAAACGCGCACAAGGGTTTGTGGTCAGTTAAAATGGTAATAGGATACCCTAGACATAGATATTGAAATTCCTTTAATGCTAGATGGATTGCAAGAAACTCTTGTTTCGTTACTGAATACCTTTTCTGAGTAGAATTAAATGATTTACTGAAATAGGCTATGGGTCTTAATGTTTTGCTCCTGGTCGAATCTGGTTGTAGCAGTGCTGCGCCAACTCCGACATTTGAGCTATCAGTAAATAAATAAAATGGTCTGAAATAATTTGGATGAGCTAAAACCTTATCTGATGTCAAAATATTTTTGAGACTAGTGAAGCTAGCCTCACATTCGTCAGTCCAGTCAAATTTAGTGTCCTTCCTTAATAGTCTATATAATGGTTCGGCCTTCTGACTGAATTTAGGGACGAACTTACGAAAGTAGTTCGCAATCCCTAAAAACCGCTGACGTTTCTTTACATCTGTTGGTCTAGATGCTTCTCTAAGTTTTTCGTTTTGGATGCACCGTATGCCGTCAGTCGTGACTCGATGTAAGAGAAAGTTGATTTCGTGTTTAAAGAATTCACACTTCTCTAATTTTAATCTCAAATGAGCGTCACGTAAACTCATCAGCACTTGGCTAATATCATTTAAATGTTGTTCATATGATCGACTAAAAATTAGGATATCATCAATAAATACGAAACATAGTTTCCCTAATACTTTATTTAACGCTTTTGTCATAATTGCTTGAAATACTTTTGGACTATTGACATACCCAAAGGGTATGTCAATATTTTTTTACCATTTACCGCAAATGCTGTAACTTTTTTAGATTCTTCAGATATTTTCACTTGGTGAAAAGCGCTCCTTAGATCTAAACTAGAGAATACCTTAGACCCTCCTAATGATCCTAACATGTCGTCTACTCTAGGTAATGGAAACCCTTGTATATGTACACATTTATTTAGAGATCTGAAATCTATTACGGGACGTATTTCCCCATTCTTTTTATGAACTACAATTACAGGGAAATTAAACTCTGACATTGAAGGTTCAATAGTTCCTTCTTGTAACATTGATTTATTATCTTCTTCAAGTTGTTCTTGAAATTTATGTGGTATTCTATATGGTATTTTATTGATAACTATATTAGGGTCCCTCAGTTTTATTCTATGTGTACAGATACTAGTGGTTCCTATAGGTTCGTCTTTAAGAGTAATTACGTCTCTAAAGTCATTTAGTAACTGTGTCGTTTTGTCTTCATACTCTGCCATTCCACATGATATGTCAGCATTAACTAACCTTCTCAGTGCTGATGGCATTGTCTGAGAATTGTTTTCTTCATCATCACTTCTTACTGTAATATCACTGCTTCTATCAGCACTTCCGTCACGTGATATTTTACACTTTATCTCTCGGTTGCCATGCACTGAAAGTAATGGCTCTCCATTATTTCCAACTACATGTACCATTGACTTTTCATAAATTAAATCAGAGGTAACGTTTCGTTCAAATGGCTTTGTCTTTTCGTCACTCAACACGTTTCCTAATCTAGATTTACGAGTCCTATTATTTAAACACTCCGATATAGTCGCTATATTAACTTCGACTTGCTTTTCGTAGGTTTCTGGTGTTCCTATTATATATTTGATTTTCGTTTAATATGATATCACTATCAGTCGGATTCATTACGAAAACTGGGCAAATTGACACTTGGTCCCCCTCTTTTTTAATGTCTTCGATTTTTATTAGGGTTTCGGCTACCACTAAACCCGAACTGAAACTTCTTTTAGCTACGATATAACATCTTGCTTCGTTATTCTTAACGAAACCATAAATGACTTTTATGGTATTTGCCTCAACGACTTGACTACTTATATGAACATTACCGTTCTTCTTGCGTATTTTATTTTTTCATCTAGGCTTTGTTTTTATCTCGGACTTCATAACCTCTGCTTGCCCTTTCTGTTTTAATTGAGGTTTAACCCTTACCTTCGCAATGCTACTGTGGCTGTTTGTTCGTTCGTTTATTTCTCTTATTAAAGTTCTTCTTTTTGACCTATTAGAAATGAGAACTAACTCTGCTATTAAACAATCCGTGCTTAATAGTTCTTTAGTAGCTATTTTACGTTTTTCCATAAACGGAATTTTTTCTTCACCTAACTTCAAAATATTTTTATCAAAATTAATTTGCGCATTCATTAACACGTCCCTTCCTAATATCATATCGTATGGGAAGCTGGTGTTGTCGATTAGTAAAGCGTTTACTCGTATTTTATTTGACTTGGATGACAATACTAAATTTATTTCACCTTTTACTTCGGAACGTCCGTTTATGCCTTTAATAGTTACGTCCAATTTCATTATTTCTTCGGTACTCGCAATGTATTTAAAGTTACGACTGTTTAATATCGTTCGCTCACTACCTGAATCTATTAAAGCCTCCCAATCAAATTCTTTACTATGTAAAATTATCGTTGGTTTAGAAGTCCCTTTTATCGTATAATGACAGTCCTTCAATCCGCTTAATTCATCTTTATTTTTTACGAACTGAGCTGTAATATACGTCTCGCTTGTTTTTTTCTCCTCATCGCTTAAATTTACTTCTTTTAATAAATCGATCTTATTTTTACATTCGCATTGATTTCTTGCATTGAGTGACGAATTAAGTTCACCATTGAATTTAACGTACACAGGATCTAGTTTATTCATGTTTAATTCACATGTGTGCACGGAGTTACCAAAAGTTCTCGCATTAGTCTTTGCTAAGTGTTTAATTAAATTAACCCTACCAAGTTGTTTACTAACTTTATTTGTTGTATTTATTTCAGTGTTCGTATTTACATTTTTCTGCTAAAATCCTTGACCTGACCTCGATTTAAAGGTTGTTGAGTACGACAATCTCTTCCTATATGACCTAGATTATTACATCTGTAACACCTAATTGTATCACTATTCTGCTGTGGTGTGTAGGTATTTGTGTTTGTTACATTTGTTCTTCCTTGATGGTTGTATCTGTATCTACTTCTGCGTGCATATCTACCGGGTGTACCTCTGTGTCTAGCATCATATGCGTAATATGCCTCTGTTTCTTCCTGCATATCATCGTGATAATTACCCTGATTCTCACCTACTCTTTGATCAGTATTTTCTATCACAAAAGCTTCTGTGTCATTGAAATTTTTTTTTCGGGATTAGGATTTTTTTTGTCATGTGGCAAAGATCTTATTTTCTTTGTTGTAGCGGACAGTAAATTAGCTGTTGTTTTGAACGGTCCTTCTATAACTCCCTTGACAATACTGGGGTTGATCTGTGGTCCCAATATCGTTAAATACATTGCTGTATTCATTAGATCTTTAGCGTGCTTCTTCAATCTGTTGTTGAAAGCCGGATCACTTTCAGTTGCCGTTCTTACAGGAAATTGCGCGTTCATTGTGGCGTCATTCAATATATACTCGGTGACCTCTCCAATTTTTTCCAATGTACTTAATATATCACTGGCAGCTGTAGCTTCATCTTTTATTATTTATTTATTAGTGTATAATTCGTGACATACACTGTAGATGTCCTTGCTGTCTTTCTGCACATATATATCTTCTAATACCGTGCATATTTCTTCGTAGGTGCTATCTTTAAATGTTTTTCCGTTAACAAGGTTATTAACAGTAATTTGAAAATCTCCCAGCTTGCAGTCAGCGCTTCTGAGAAGGATTTTTTTCTTTTCGGCATCGTCCTTGTCCCCTAAACTGGATATATGATTATTTAATAGACTCAAATGTTGCTTAAATGTGTTCTTTTCCTCGAAAATTGGATCTTCTGGCCTCCTTCTTCCTCTGAATATCGGCAACGAATCAGAATTAATGATTGTTGTACTTCTGCTTTTAATTATTTCTTGCAGTTGAGCTTGTGTCAATTCAACCGCCATTGTCCCTGATGTTTCTGTATTTGTATTTTTATCTATCCTATTTATATTCTGTTGCTGTGTAATTGATTTTTTTGGGGGTGTTATGTTCTGTTTACTTTTCTTAATTTGTGGTTTTGTCTTTCTACCAGACCTTAGTTCAACAGAGTCTGGATTAACTACTTCGTCTTCCGAACTTGGCATGTGTTCTCATTCCTATTTAAATGTTAGTGTGTACTTAAACAAGTGTGCGTGTAAACACAAATTATGAAAGTAAAAAAAAATATCATAAAAATAAATCATGCAAAAATAGAGCAAAATTTGTTAAATCAATAAAATTAAATATTAATACCTATCAATAATAATCAACAATCAATAATATTGTAAAGCTGAAAGAAATGCATGAACAATATACATCCTATAATTATAATTGGTGCAATAAAGATTAATTAATTTCTTCTAACTAACCTTTTACTTATTGCTTATACACACAAAACACTTGACTATGCGGGACTGATTATTTCACCACTGAACTAAGTTCTCAGAGAACCTACTGCAAACGTTTCACAAATGAGACTGAAAATACAAGGATGATGCAACGTTTTTTAATCGTTATATTATACTCAACTTCCGGTTCCATGTGCAGTGGGTCCTTCTTATCAGGTTTTGTCGGTGATTTTTGCTCTGATCTAACTGTGTCACCTTGTGTACACTGAATGAAGCAGTTTGAATAAATACTATTCAGGTGTAGTGTTTAAACAAATTAGACTCTCAATTTCCGGTTGATTTACGGCTTTTTTGCATGTTGTTTATTGATTAATTGAATGTTTTTCATCACCATTCGCCAACGTGCAATCCTGTACCCTTTAGTTTCGTCGCTTCCTTCCTCCGTGCTGATAACCGTAGACTTTTCCAAATTGGTTAGTCTCACTGATTGTCTCTGCTCTCATTCAATTTTAAAATTAGAAAGGAATATTGAAATTCAGTAAATTAAGGAAAATCATGTTGAAAACAAATAGATCAAGATACAAGATAAAATAGATCAAGATGTATCTGACGTAGCTATGCTGTTTGATTATACTCTCACTACATGTGAAAGTTCTTCAAAGATCACTGCTTAATATGAAATAGGAAGGGGGTATTTGGATCGGCTCCTGAGTTCACGTTAATAAATCAAATAGGGATGCAAACAAGGAATATGCCGTAGCTACCTTTCTTTATTTGAAAAAATAATTTATATACACTTATACTTTGGTAGTAAAATTCTTGACTGTTGAATTGATAATTCTAATTAACACCAAAATTTGTCTCATAAATATTTATCAATAGGTAGCTAGCTAGTTACTTTAATTTTTTAATATAATCTATATCATTTAATATAAATAAAAACTAAAATAATTATATTGTTCAAAAAAGTTATCAATAGCTACCTAGATTTATTTATTTTTGATATTAGTAGTTTATATAGGTAGTCAAAGAGGTGAATTTTTCTTTCGAAGTGACATCTGAATGGCGAAACAAAGAGTAACTGCTAGTAATGATTTAATAATATTCTAACACTGAAACTTCCTTCATAGCTACTGCTGAAACTGTGTGTCTTATTTTAGAACTAATCTTTGTATTTTAATTTGTAGCAAAAGAGTCAATTTGACTCCTCCAGCAGCTCTTCTTCTGGCTCCTCTTCCGACTCCTCTGACTCTGACAGTGACAATGAGGAGCCTCCTCCCAAACGACAGCCTCAACAACAACCCAGTGGTGAGTGTGTGTTAGTCTCTATCATATCATTAACAGGACTATCCTCATAATATTCCTCAAAAGCTATTAAAAACACGGGATAAATATTTGCAAGCCACTTAAAGTCGTGCGCACACCAAAAGAGAGATTGCAAGAAAGATTAAACTGGGTAACACGGTAATACTATCTAGTGCACACACTGAAATAGAGTCCGAATAGAAAGAAAGATTGAACTTGACTCTCAGATGACTTCTTGCCAATCTTTCTTCTAGTTGAGTACTTCAGTGACCAGTCATCTGCTATGGATGTGGAACTCCTAATACCAATGTTAGCTACAAGCTGACTACTCTTTTGGTGTGCGCGGGTACTATCTTGCAACTTTTCTTAGGTTTGCATGCGGCCTAATAACTATAGACAATTGCAGTACTGGATATCAAATAGGTCTTTCTCATTGACCTGTGTAATCTTAATCAAGCCTCTATATCAATAATAAGCAAGAGGTAACTACTACATTTTCTAATTCTCATTCACAGCCATTTCAAGTTCGATGCTCATAGATGATTTGGAACTGTCCGAAGACGAGGAGTGAAACTCATCATCAGTTTGAAAGGAGTTATTGAATTGGAAAGCTCTCTTATTGTATTATATTGTAAGATACCTATTGTCATTCTGTGTAATTATCTGTGCTATTTTAGATCTAATTACTGATGTAAAGTTTGTAATGAGTAGCTGTAGGATATGACTAGATTTGTGACAATATGCTTTATAAATCATATATCTTAAGAATATCACAGACGAAATGAAATGGTATCGAATACTATATACCGCTGGTGTAGAACCATTCAATACTCTTTTATTCTCTCCGTCTATAATATTCTCAGGATCTATGATTTTAAACGCATATTGTCACAACCCTTCATACGATTTAATCTTTTGAGGCTTTGGGACACTTTTTTACTTTGAATTTTTAGGAACTTGCGCATGGTCTAACGTTCAGAAAAACTATAGAGTCCGAGTGCTCTTTTTATAGCTACTTTAACGGATATGGGAATAAATTTATTCGGGAACAGCATTGATAAATAAGTGAGATTTTGTTTATTGAAGTTGGTAATTAGTTATTAGATGGATTGTATTAGAAGATGAATCGTTCAGTATTATTAGTATCTTTTGTATATTCTATTATGCATATATATACTTGAAGATGAATGTATAGATTGATTATTTTAAGATGTTTTTTTGGCAATCTAAATTTGAGCGAAAGCTAATTTTCCTGGTGATGAACCCACGAGTCTTCCTTTTTGCGGTAATGTTCCTCTAATTGTTTTATCCGTTATTAATAAATTGGTCATTAACATTTTATTGTAGGTAATATTTATTGGTTTATAATCATTTTGGGGAGGAAGGTAGAGTTCTAATTTTAGTAATTGTAAATAGAGTTCACTTTTATCCAATAAGATATTTTTGTAAATGCCAATGCAATATTCTTGTGATATTTACAATAAAATAATCCAACATTCATTATTTTTCTTTGCAGAATTTTCATGTTTTAAATTTGTACATGGTTTTTCTAGGACAATTAATTACTGGTAGAAGAGAAACTGAATAGTATTTCAAGAGGGTAACCATTCCGCAAAGTCTCACAGATACCAATGCTCATGACAGCGGAAAAGCTACTCTGTCTGTTTTAACAAAAATGTTAAAAATCACTGTCAGGGAATAATGAAACCACTTGCTGTTAAAATTGTCATAGATTGTCAAACATTAATTTACATTGAAGAAAAACTTTAAATGCTTATGGTCCTGTAAAGATTGATGCAACTGTTCTATGAAATAAAGGAATGATGTAATGCTAACTCTATACCTTCCATATCTTACCCGCCACTGAAAAGTGAATTTAATGATAGGTATACCTGTAGCACCATATATAATTAGTTAGAAGCTCTTTTAATACTTATCTATTTTCAACAATAAAATAAGATATCAGGAACACTGACAACATAATTGAAATGTGGCGGTTAAATCTTATAGACCTACAAACAATAAATGGGTTGATGTAAATAATGAATGAATTTCATTACATTGGTTTTGTTTTACCTGAAAATAGAAGTAATTATATTCAAAAGCAACACGAACAATAATCACTTTTACTAAATCACTAAATACAAAATGTGCTGATTGCAATAACCAGTGAATGGAAGAACATTTCGATCACAATCTAATTGGAAGCTGTAGTTTTATGACGTCACAATATTAGGATAGGTCTCTTCGTTACCACATTGACTTATTTCAGTAAAAGAACAAATACCTACCTAGATACATTAAAGGAATGTTCAGTACTTCTATACCTACCAATAGTAATCAGATAGGAGAGGTGGATTAATTTGATTCGGGCTCATTAAGTTTAAGCGGAGGAAATACAGTGAAACTCCTGAGTTACGAAGTATTTTCTATGTTAAAATTACAGAAAATGATATACATCCAGAATTGCGTCATAG
The DNA here is from genome assembly GCA_947561585.1 of Caprella mutica. NCBI lineage: Eukaryota > Metazoa > Arthropoda > Malacostraca > Amphipoda > Caprellidae > Caprella > Caprella mutica. The sequence continues at coordinate 213,326 of CANNZV010000252.1, forward strand.
TTATCCCTCAATGACTAGTTTTCTATGATTTTAATCATAGAAAACTATCTAGTGTACCCGAGATATGAAGTGGCTCTGAGTTATGAAGGAACCAATACTTCATAACTCAGGAGTTTCACTGTAGGTACAAAATGACAAGAGTCCTTAAATTGATCCACTTCATCAAAGACTCTGAATTTACTAATTAAGAGGACATTACTTACCTAAGATGCTGATATGGCAACACTGACAATGAGGCACAATACATAGCATTGAAAATGAGGTGACAACTGATGTGCAGCTATGACGTCACGGTAGATATTGTCTTTGTGACGTCACAGGAAAGATGAGCTTCATTGGCTGACCTCTTTGTGACGTCACAATAGCTGCATTGAGAGATGTTTTCGTGACGTCAGAGTCTGTTTTCAGTTTACCTAATAATAATGAACCACTTGACAAACATCAAAAGAGTTGGAAGAATAGCCTCCCCTTACATTTTTGTAAATAATCACACATCAAATGTTTATTCATAAAAACCTTCGAAGGATTGTACCAATTTGTGGAGATTGGCAAAAGAAAAAAGAAGAGATGTAAAGTATACCTAGACATAGAGGGGACAGTGAAAGCACGCACTTCGTTCTACATAGTTTAGGTTGAGAAATGATTTAATAATAACGGTTAACTTTAGTACAACCTATCAATGGGTTGGGAAGGAAAGGGACCAAATAAGGACAAAGGTCCTTCAGATCCTTCAAACATTGGTTGGCAAGAAGTGGCTAAGTAAAGACGAATGTACAATCACGACTGGGGGAAGTTCTGCGTTATCGAACTGTACTACATTTCCGATCATAAGAGAAAATACTAATCAATTCACTTTTTGTTATATGATCGAAAAGACGGAACCGTTCGCCAACTCGTAACTTGCCCTATTTAGACATAGGAATTATAACATTGAGATGATAGAGCTAAGACTACTGACAAAAGCTACACGAATATTAGCTTAATTACGATGGAAGACATCAGTGTTTATAATTAGGTGAGCCGTTCACAAATGAGATAAAAACTCTTCTTTTGAATCACTTTTCAAACATTTCAACACAAAAATTCTGGCGCAAATAAAAGATGCCAGAGAGAATCGCTCTTAGACTGTGTTTTTATGAATTATTTTGAGAGAACTCTTGAAATTTAGCAGATTTTAGGCAACCCATTCGCCTAAATGATTTAAATTTAAGAAAATATATTATTACTTAGAAATAAAATGCATCTAAACATTATTTATCACATCAAATTGCTGAACATTGAGTTAGTACAATACACTACTGTAGGAAGCACGAAATATAGTACACAATGTACTATATAGTACATTATGTACTATATAGTACATAATGTACTATATAGTACATAATGTACTATATAGTACAATAATGCACAATGAAGTACATTGCGGTGTGCAGTCATTTCGTCGAAAGACATTTCGTCGCCGTAACTTTTAGTTGATACGCCATGCGGTCATTTCTGGTGAGAATTTCAGAGTAATCGTCATTTATTTCTTGTCATCTTTATTGAGTTTGCAAAGTAATCTTCAAATATTTAAATAGAAAAAGATTATATTGAAACTTTCACCATAAATGGTCGTTATGTACTTGGCTGTTTGTTTCCGCTAGTTTGTTGTACTGCACACTTCATGATTATTTAAATGATCTGGCAGGGGGGGTTCGGTGGGCGGCACGCGACCTATAGTATCCCCTTTACAACAGTTCGCCAGCGTAATGTCCTGATGACAAAATGTCATTCGATGAAACATCTGGCAACCATGCACACTAATGCACCTCATTGCACAAAGCAAACTCACACTTTGCACATAACCATCACGAGAGTATTCACTCTACCCTCACTCAGTGTTTCTATACCCCTCTTACAGAATAGTTTGGCAATATGTAGAATATCATAAGAGTTTGTTTCAGGGACTTCACTCTGTTACAGTCGCATTATTTCTTTGACAAACTTTCATTAAACACAACAGAGTTGTAATGGATTCAGCTAATCCTCCTTTAGAGGTGAGACTCACATATAAAATGTAAAATCTAATAATTGGATGCCTGTTGTTGATCTATAAACACATAAATAGAGTAAAATGTTCGCATCACAAATTGATTTGTTGTTATTGGTTCATGTGACAATGACAAACTATACCACACTTTGCACTTTGGGATAAATAATTTCCTCACAGATTTGTTCACTGCTCCTCAATGTGTTATTGACTCCTCCTTCCCAAGATCATCTCCTCCTCTTGCCCATCATCGGCAATCTCCTTCCCATTGGCTATCTCCTCCTCCTCCTCCTCCCCATTGGCTATCTCGTACTCCCTATCATCAAACATCTCGTAGCTCTGGACTGGTAGCTCAGACTTACCATTCTCCACCAGGACTCTGTTCAAGCGGTAAATCGCCTGGTAAATGGTGTCCTTCAGGCGCCTGGGGTAGTATATGATGTTAGGGGGGAGGTTCTTGGAAGGCTTCCTCTTGAACAGACCAGCAGAGTACCTACTCACGCAGGACAGTCTGCCGTGGTCAGGCGCCAGTTCTAGGTAGTCAAGCACCTTCAGTAGTTCCGTCTTCAGATCGGACTTCAGAAGTTCGTAGTGGGTTACAAAAACCCGATCATTTGGACAGTGAGTGAGCCAGTCGGAGTAGAACTCCTCCCACAGCTTGATTTTAATGCCAACAAATTCCCACCAGCCTGGAAATAATTAATCTAATTAGTTCTTTAGCTTAAAAAATTCATATCAAATTTCAATAGACTGGTAAAGTAGAGTAAGCGACGTTCCACTTCAGTTTCTCGGTAGATTATTCCTATGTTATTCGTACGGGGATAAAAATGAGGTTCATAAGCATCAGAATCACTAACGATTTACAAAATCTTAAAGAATTTTAATTCAATACTTGGATATCTAATTTCTAACCACATTCGTTGCTGTAAAGTTTATTGCAATACAGAAGTTACCGAATTATTGAAGATATTTTCTGTCAGTGCTCTGTGGTGCCTTTCGTTGCGAGAGGTTGTGTACCAATGTTTATATACACCATAAGGTTAACCAGACGAGCAAAGTGTACGACAATGCTCCGCAAATTATACATTTTTGCAACCTCAAAATCCTCGTCCGGGCACCCAAGTTTCTGGAGATCACACGAATGTTAACATTTTATTCTATTTTAAACTTAATAGAATATGTATTTAGCTACCTAATACGTAATAAACATGAAAGGTATTCACCATCTTGGTAAACTAACGATCTAAGTAGTAGTTGTATACTAACTAGGCTAGTTAGGTTGATTGGTGTTTAACATTAGCATTAAATTAATTTGACTATTACTAATTAGTAACGGCAAATATTGAATAAGTGATACCATAGTGGTTTTTAAGTTTGTAGCTAGTAACTTTTTTTCACAATTTATCTTATAATAGAGTTATAAACAGCTATGTAGCCTTTCCAACAATAGTTGGTTACGTCACTATCACTCCCAATTCGGTAATTATCATGGAAAATAAAAAAAAAATAAGTGAGGAAAGTGTCTGATATAGCAAGGTATTTATATTTTCTCATAATATTTACAAGGTTTAAGCTTAAAAACGGTTAAATGTTGATACAGTTAATATCTTTTTGATTTGCATGCTTTATTATCAGCTTACGTGCCCGGCAATCGTACCTCTGGCAGAAAAATGGCGTCTGGTCAACCTTATAATAGTATATAAGCCTTGGTTGTGTACTGCTTTGCTCCAAAGGGACGAACAAAAGCACCACACAACCTCTCGATAGGATAGGCACTGAGCCACTGACAAACCACCCCAGAAAATACCTTTTTTATTTCAAAACTAATTCCAATGAGTTTTACAGCAATAAATGCGCTAAGTATTAGGTATCGAAATAAAATTCTCCAAGATTAAGTATGACGTCAGTGATCATTTTTATCCCCGTACGAATAACATAGGAATATTTCACTGATAAGTCACTCTACTATACCCCTCTATTGAAATAAAAAATGTTTAATACCAACTTGCACTGGAACATCAAACTCAAAAAAATTATAATGAATACATCCTTCAATATCAGAGTCATTGAATCGAAATAATTTTTTAGCACCCACCTTTGCCCTCGAATTGTGAGCGGGGTGCGTACCCCGTGTGTCCCCCTATGTCCAGGTGTCTATGGGATATCAGGGCCTTGAACGGGTTGCGGATAATCACAACACCCTGGCAGTTTAGCTCATCGAAGTGATTGTGCTCCAACTGTAAAGAAAAGAAGTGTATTAGTTTGTGGAGTTTGATGAGTGCTGTACAAAGTACCTATATTAAAAAAATCAAATACCTACATTGTGTCACATTTTCTATCAATACATTTTGAAGATGCCTGGTTCACTACAGTCCCAGCCACTACATTTAAATAAATAAACTACTAAAGCGAGATATTTGGTTAAACCATTCCTTAAATTGTTTTTTGGTTATCACATTAAAAATTCAGACAAACTGAGATGATTACATGACATCCTTAATTCTTTCAAAGGACTAAGAAATAATTGGATAGGAATGAATTTTATTAGGACTAGAAAAGAAAAGTGAAAAAATAAAATTCTGATAGCTAAAAAAATTTAAAAAAGAGAAAGAAATAATAACTAACAATTAAACATATTTTCTAATAGCTAGAAAATAATTTGAATTAATAGCTTTGGGGTTTTTCATCTACAGGAGGGAAACTTTGGGGTGCCTTATCTACAGCAGGGAAACTTTGGGATGCCTTATCTACAGCAGGGAAACTTTGGGGTGCCTTATCTACAGGAGGGAAATCTTGGGGTGCCTTGTCTACAGGAGGGAAATCTTGGGGTGCCTTATCTACAGGAGGGAAACTTTGGGGTGCCTTATCTACAGCAGGGAAACTTTGGGATGCCTTATCTACAGCAGGGAAACTTTGGGGTGCCTTATCTACAGGAGGGAAATCTTGGGGTGCCTTATCTACAGGAGGGAAATCTTGGGGTGCCTTATCTACAGGAGGGAAATCTTAGGTGCCTTATCTACAGGAGGGAAATCTTGTGGTGCCTTATCTACAGGAGGGAAATCTTGTGGTGCCTTATCTACAGGAGGGAAATCTTGAGGTGCCTTATCTACAGGAGGGAAATCTTAGGTGCCTTATCTACAGGAGGGAAACTTTGGGGTGCCTTATCTACAGGAGGGAAATCTTGGGGTGCCTTATCTACAGGAGGGAAATCTTGGGGTGCCTTATCTACAGGAGGGAAATCTTGTGGTGCCTTATCTACAGGAGGGAAATCTTGTGGTGCCTTATCTACAGGAGGGAAATCTTGTGGTGCCTTATCTACAGGAGGGAAATCTTGGGGTGCCTTATCTACAGGAGGGAAATCTTGGGGTGCCTTATCTACAGGAGGGAAATCTTGGGGTGCCTTATCTACAGGAGGGAAATCTTAGGTGCCTTATCTACAGGAGGGAAATCTTGTGGTGCCTTATCTACAGGAGGGAAATCTTGTGGTGCCTTATCTACAGGAGGGAAATCTTGAGGTGCCTTATCTACAGGAGGGAAATCTTAGGTGCCTTATCTACAGGAGGGAAATCTTGGGGTGCCTTATCTACAGGAGGGAAATCTTGGGGTGCCTTATCTACAGGAGGGAAATCTTGGGGTGCCTTATCAACAGGAGGGAAATCTTGAGGTGCCTTATCTACAGGAGGGAAATCTTGAGGTGCCTTATCTACAGGAGGGAAATCTTAGGTGCCTTATCTACAGGAGGGAAATCTTGGGGTGCCTTATCTACAGGAGGAAAATCTTGTGGTGCCTTATCTACAGGAGGGAAATTTTGTGGCGCCTTATCTACAGGAGGGAAATCTTGGGGTGCCTTATCTACAGGAGGGAAATCTTGGGGTGCCTTATCTACAGGAGGGAAATCTTGGGGTGCCTTATCTACAGGAGGGAAATCTTGAGGTGCCTTATCTACAGGAGGGAAATCTTAGGTGCCTTATCTACAGGAGGGAAATCTTGGGGTGCCTTATCTACAGGAGGTACAAACTAGATAAAAAATAATAATTTAAGAAGCTGATCCTAATAACTCACCAGAAAAGTAGCATTGAGAGTCTATGTGTAGCATGAAATAGATATACATGATATATTAGTTAGAAACAATAATAGGTTAGTGAGTCCTATCTAAATAGGGTGAAGGTATTGAGCCTATTGGAAAATAGGGAACAGTGAAATATAAACTATCGTAGAAAGAGGTTTCGACCCCACTAAAGACATCATATTTAATATAAATGTTAATAAAAATAACATTCTTCTCAACACTATCAATGAGCACACTCACCCTGTTCTGGTGATCCATGAGCATGTATTCACCAGTGGTGTAGCCGTGTGTTTTCTGTAGGAGAGTCAGGCCTGAGTCGTAAGGGACAGCTTCGCCATACATACCTTTAGGGAAAAAACCACATCTCAATCAAATGCATGTAATATATCTTTAGAGGATGATATCACATATATTTAACATACTTTTATAAGGCAAAAGAAATTGATATCACAAGTATTTATCACACACAAATAAAGAAAATTAACATCAAAGAGAATAGAAAACTGTTTCAGATAATAGTTTCTTTTTCACTTTAGCGATAAAATCCAATTAAAGAGAATTGAAAAGATTTAGATGAAAATAGTCAAAATACTATTTCGAATGAATGAAATACAATACGAGAAATTGAAGAATCACATCACGCAAAATATTAAACATTTCTATAAAAATTGTAACCTATTTTTCATTCCATTCTCAATTACAAGATGTTTTGGAAAGGAAAGAACTGAAATGAATAGCTATTGCATTTTGATAGAATTTATGAAAATTTATATTGTTATGACGAGAAATTAGTTCCCACCTTTACGTATGAGTGAAGAGTCATCATAAAGGGACCCAGTGTAGACCCCTGTGGCCCCCTCCAGTAAGTACCTAGGGAACACACGTCAATATTAGCTAGAGAATAAAAATGAAATAGAAAAATAATTAAAAAATTAAAAAATAACATTGGAGATAATTATGACTATTTAAATTGTTCAGAGATTTGAGTATGTAAGAAATTATATTCAAAAGGAAGATTTGACACAAGCAGTTAGGTAAGAGAAAGGTTCGTTTTTTTATCCAAAGCCTTTTTGAAAATGTAGGTAACCATTGCTCTCTACTTTCAGATAAAAGAATACTTTCTTTCAAAGTAATGTAAAATAATTTGACAGAGGTTAAAGTAACTCTTTCTAATATCACTCACCTGACCCACTGAGTGATATCATTTAGAGTTATTACTCACCTGACCACTGAGTGATATCATTTAGAGTTATTACTCACCTGACACACTCAGTGATATCATTTAGAGTTATCACTCACCTCACCACTCAGTGATATCATTTAGAGTTATCACTCACCTCACCACTGAGTGATATCATTTAGAGTTATTACTCACCTGACACACTCAGTGATATCATTTAGAGTTATTACTCACCTCACCACTGAGTGATATCATTTAGAGTTATTACTCACCTCACCACTCAGTGATATCATTTAGAGTTATTACTCACCTCACCACTGAGTGATATCATTTAGAGTTATTACTCACCTCACCAGTGAGTGATATCATTTAGAGTTATTACTCACCTCACCACTCAGTGATATCATTAGAGTTATTACTCACCTCACCACTCAGTGATATCATTTAGAGTTATTACTCACCTGACACACTCAGTGATATCATTTAGAGTTATTACTCACCTCACCACTGAGTGATATCATTTAGAGTTATTACTCACCTCACCACTCAGTGATATCATTTAGAGTTATTACTCACCTCACCACTGAGTGATATCATTTAGAGTTATTACTCACCTCACCAGTGAGTGATATCATTTAGAGTTATTACTCACCTCACCAGTGAGTGATATCATTTAGAGTTATTACTCACCTCACCAGTGAGTGATATCATTTAGAGTTATTACTCACCTCACCCAGGTGTTTCCTGACGAAGGGAATGAAGCGACAGCTCTGCTACTAACACTGTGGGGTGCTAGGAACTCAGTTCTGAACTCCTTGCACTCAGGACTGTTCTCCCAGGGTTGGTGAGAACTGCAGGACACAAGAGAATTACTATCAAGGCAAGTCACTCCCACTACTGTACTCAACCACCAACTTCAAGTGGAAAGAAGTACACTAATTTGCAATATTAATGTATGAAATATTAGATGAATGAGAAGGTTGAGAGGTTAAATTAATTGCTATTCATTAAAATAAAGAACTCGATAGCGAAACAAGAAAATATGGAAAGTTAAATATAACCTCATAAGAAGGGTTGTGACAATATGCGTTTAAAATCATAGATCTTAAGAATATCATAGACGAAACGAAATGAAATGGTATCGAATACTAAATACCGCTGGTGTAGAACCATTCAATACTCTTTAATTCTCTCCGTCTATAATATTCTCAGAATCAATAATATTAAACGCATATTGTCACAACCCTACTCATAAGAAGTTTGTAGCTGCTGCTAAAGTTGTACTTTACTATTAAATGTATTTATTTATTTATTATGTAAAATAGCTTGTAACAACATACATACATACCATCAACTCAGTGAGGAAAATATACCAGACTGAATGACGTGCATACCTTTGCCGCCGCTTATAAATGACATTGACCTTTAACATGTTTAAACCCAAAATCTAATCAGACGATTCCTGGACAATGACCAACCGTCCCACCAAATTTCAGACAATTTGGTTGAATACTTTAGGAGTTATGCGATTAATAAGATGATAAATAAATAAATGCTGCTTGAAGCATTACCTTCCGCATTCTCTGAAGGTACATATACAATTAACTACAATATATAATGGAACTATTTGCACATGAACCACAAAAAGAGTAAGTTACGCATTATTAAGCTACTCCTCCCCACTCACACATTGAGGTATATTTTGTTGTGCTGGGACCAGCTCTCAGGCTGCATTTTCTTGAGAGTGCTGGGGAAGCGGATAGTGACTCTGCTGGTGGAGAGAATCTTCTGACCCCCACCGGGTAGAGTCACCAACTGTCCCCGGGCCTGCAGTTGAGCGAAGTAAGCCTTTTCTCTCCTTTGCTGCATCTGAGGGGTGATGAAAAGGTAATTAAAATGCTAGGGATAAGAGTGTTTGCAACGCCACTGCATATTACTCTATTAGCCAGATATAACTCAGCTAAAATGGTATCGCAAAATATACATATGCATTAGATAAACTAGGTAACAATAGTGAAAAAAAAGGGACTGGAAGAAGCAGTCAGAAAGGAAAGTGGCTCCATGAACAAAGTCACTTACCACCGTCGGTGACAATGCTCATGGATGCAGAAAAGCTACTCCGTGAATGCAGTCACTTACCAAGGACGTAAATAAAATGCTTAGCTAAGGTGGAACGAGTATTTGAAACGGCACTTAATCATTCTATATAATTTAAATAATTTGATATTTCTGAACAAAAATGTAGATTAGATATACTGGATAATAATATTTAAGAAAACAATTAATTATTGTATAAAATATTAGTGGATACAGTAAAAACAATCAGTGATAGTTTTTAATTCAAAATTTAAATAAAGAGGATCAGCAATGAAGTTATTGATTGAAATGTTTAGGCTGACGTATATAATTTCATATGGAGAATACAAAGTAATGAAATGACAATCAATGGAACACGATAACGATAAGAGAAAAATCACAGTAAAAGGAATAGAAATGGATATTCGGAATGTATACTTCAATAGTAAATTGATCAAATAATAAACAGTCTAAAGATAAAACCTACTATAAATGTAAACCGATTATAAAGATAATATCGCAAGGCAAATTTCACCGCTAAAATAATCACATTCGCTCTGTGTACATTGATAATAGCTATTAACTGAATATTAATTAGATTCAACTCATTAACTCGGGATAAAATAAACAAAAAAGTGAGAGTTTCTATCAGAGAAAAAGAAAAATACTTTGTAAATAATGCTGATTCAGACAAAAAAAACATATAATAGCCTTATTTAATTATATTATTTTATAATTTATTTTTTCTATTCCTTTAGACATTTATTTATTCCCCTTCTCTGTACTTTATTATGACAACAGTTTGTAGAGTTATCTTTGGGAACATAATCATCATTCACACCATTAACTTACTACAATTTCAATTGAAATGTGGTAATCTAATTAAACTGATGTCAGCAAATGGTATGCCATGTCTGTACTTTTCACAACATGTCTCAGTAGTTACAGCGTACACCTAAATGCTATAACGCACCTCCTCTGTTTTCTTGCGTATAACCTCCCTTCTCTCGGGACTCATACTGTCCAACATTTTCCTCTGCTGGTCAGTTATCTTCTGGCCATGTTGTACCGCAGCCATGGCCATCATCAGGATGCGGTCTCTTCCCTCGTTGATGCGTGCCACCGTCTTCGGGACATCCACCACCTGTGAGGGGGTAAATGGTTAGGGGGATGAAGATAAAGATTTTAGTAAGAGTCTTATTCGAATGCTGATGTCTAAAACCTATGACTGGTATAACTGATTAAAATTGAATCAATGTTAAAGGTCCATCAAAGTACAATGAACAAAAGAAAGAAGGAATAAAAAAGATAAAACAGTTAAATAACGCTAACTACAATCATACACAAAATCAAGAGGTATGTAGAAATTGCCTTCATAAATATAAACTCAACGTTGACCACTTGATCCAGACGATGAAAAGACATCTATCACTTCCAAAGCTCTATTCATAAGAAATTATTTTAGCATTGAGTTTATAAATACCCTCTACAGAAGATGGAAATTTTGTTGAGTTTGAATCATTTGGTAGATTGTCTTGACTAACCTGTCTAGAGCGTACAGGGAAAACTCCTCTGTTTCCCCTGAAAGCACCCCGACCATGTCCATTGAAAGGCACCTCCACCACCTCACCCTGACCCTCTTGATGTCCCCCCTCCTCTTTATTCTCTTCCTCCTCCTCCTTATTCTCTACCAATGGAGTCTGGTTGGCTAAGTCTGTCTGTCCGAGAGAAGCCATAGCGTTCACAGCCTGTAGCTTTGCCAAGTAACCAGATGGTTTCTGAAGTAAAATACAAAATATATACTAACTAAATAAAGAAAAATCAGATTAACTCATTGAATAATTTAGTAGGGCTTTAACGTCTGCTTCGGAACCAAAGGCCATATCGTTAACTCCAAAACCTATCACCGAAGAAAAAAGTCCAAAAGAATATAAGAAGGTCACCTACACCAGTTGGTGGAAATGATTAATTTCATAGAAGCAGAAAAAATCTGCACAGAGTTAAGATGAGAGAAAATAAAGGTACTAAATATATTTCTAGATCATGAAATAGTAACAGTATTTACAGACTAGTTATTCCTTACCTTCATGGCTTTAGGTCCTTTCTTTGGTGTCCTCAAGATGGGTAGCGTGTAGGGGCCTTCTTCAGACTCGTTATTGGTGGCTTTAACGACACTTTCGTTATTATCACCGAAAGGGTTGTTATTCAAACGAAGAAAGTTATCGTTAACCACGTTAACTTTCTCCTTCAGGTCCACATCATCATTGAACTCTCCCTCCGTATTAAGATAGTTCTCCACCTCATTAGGCGCTCCGTTTTCTATGACATTTTCAGCCCCAACTAAAACAGACACGAGTCTCTTCGTTTTCTTTGGCCAAAAGGGATCCAAATCCCTCTCATCCATCGGGTAGGGAACTGGAAACTTCCTGTCCTCTTCATTTCTACTTCTTCCTTTAATTCTATTGTATTTCCGGTAGTTACTCTCTACTAAATGTTTCTTGACTCCTAGTGGAGAGAATATCTTGGAGTCTACATTCTTAGTAGAGTTGTTAACGACGTGGTAAACATCTCCTGTACCGACATCTTGTTGCTGATGTATCCGACGATGGAGCATTCGGACTCTAGTGTAAAGGACAGTATATTTAGATATACAAATATTGAACTTAATGATAACTAAATCAATATTAAGATCAAATTATATTGCCTTGCAACTAAAATCAGAGAACAGTTCTAAACGTTATACATAAGTTTATTTCTAAAAGTGTAGCTACATACGTAAAAAGCTACTGTCAGCTGCATACCGTAAATAAATAGCAATTACATGAAATGTGACACATAGATGAGGTTTATTACCCCCCCCCCCCCTCAGTCCTGAACAGCTGAGAGTTGGTAAATCTTATTTGAAAGCCGAGACTAAATAACCCCTTGCCAAGTCTACTCCAACCATCCCGTGACGTAGAGTCACGTTAATTAGCGACACTGTGACGCTAAAGCAGTGACGTTGTGACATTAACAACAAAGTGATATTCATTAAAAAAAACAATATAGCAATTTCATGATGTGAATTTATATAACGAGAGCGTAAGTTCCGCGCCATTTGACGATTTGCACAATCTCGAGATTGTGCTGAGCGTTTTAAACCCCTCTAGCCCCCTAATGCCGTGTGATGGGTACTTACTTAGTTTGATGTGGCAGCAGTTTGGGTAGCACCATCACCCCAGTGAGCCACACCAGCAGCACCACAGTGCCCAGGGTGAGCACCTTCTTGCCGCCCCTGCGACTCAGTAGGATGCGACATGAGGATATCAGAACTGCAAAGAAAAAGTTAATAAGGTCAATAGACGGTAATGTTAGAATGACTAATCGATTTGTGATGCTTTTTACGCAGTTAATTGATGGCATTTTCAGTGTGTTGTCAAAAGGAAATTAAGTACAAGGGACTGGAAGAAGCAGTCAGAAAGGAAAGCGCCTCCATGAACAAAGTCCCCTACCACCAGTCAGTGACAAAGCTCATGAATGCAGAAAAGTAGAACATACATAAACTGGTTAAAATAGTACAGATATCCACTATTAATATAATATATAGAGCAAATGCTTAATATGGACTATACACTATACATGTTTTGTAATGCCTCTTCATAAGTTAGAGAATTTATTTTGTTGCTACATACGATATGACTACAGGAGTCACCTACAGCAGTGACTGTAGCTACTCATATGTAGTGGTACACAGTCGAGAAGTAGATATAAAGTGCATACCTTCCTAAATAAGTTATGTATAACCTACCTATGCAAGGTATATTTACCTACCTTTATATGCTATAGTTAGATGAGCTCAAGTAGGTTAGGTAGATGATATATCTTGATGTTAAATTCGTTACAATGATGGATTTAAAGTTATGCTATAAACATAGGTGCTTTAATTTAAATATTTCTTGTTTTTGATTTAAATTAAATATTTCTTGTATTGATATAATTTATTGTCATTATATTATAGGAAGTTATTTTTCGTAACGATAGACAGTATAACAAGTTATTCTCATCTAAAAAGTGCAGGGAAAATACATTGAAGATATTTACCTTTTCAATTATTTAGCGAGCACTCCAGTGAATATAGTCTAAATTAATTTCACACGATTCGTTTAATCAGAACTATGTACTATATTGTCTATTTATGCACACTGTAGTTACAGTTATGTAGATACTGTATAGTTATACAGTTTACTGTACAGTGTGTAGTACAGTGCACTATACTGCAGTTATACAGTATAGTGCACTTAGTAGTCAGTGCAATGTGCACCACGGTAGGTATCTACCCAATCTTAGGGTACGCCTCAGGCCATTCTTGGGGTCAGTGGCATGACAGGGATGCATTGGCTACAGGACACTGCGCCCCAGGGATGCATTGGATGCTTCAGGGATGCAAAGGTGTCCCAGAAGATGCCCCAAGGATGCATTCTAATGCTAATGATGATGATAAAATGTAGAAATTAGCTCCAAGTCATTTAATGACAGTAAGAAGATGGGGTCAATGACTGATTGAAATAATATACTGTATATTGTAGGGCAAAGAGTCAATTGACAGACGTGAATTAAAATTTCAAATGGAAATTATAATGAGGTAATATTAACATGGCATCAAAATATTTTATACTTTTGATGCCATGTTAATAATACCCCATTTCAATTTCGATCAGGTATATAATTTTTGGTTTCATTGGCGCAAAAACAGTAGTTATCGTGAAGAGAAAAAAGTCCAGATGAACTTGTACGAACAAAATTTGGTAAAACTTACAAGTTTAGAACTTTGTGTAAATGATTTTAAATTTGGATAATAATATGATACTTGTCATTTGGTTTACGATCAATAACATTTTATTTATAATCGTATGTATAAATATAAAAATGAAAAAGGAAAGAGTTTCTCCTAATTTAAATGTTAAGAAAAAATAATAGAACCTTTTCCTGATTCTAAAAACAAAACAGTACAAACAGTATTCTAAGAACAGTATTCTTTTGTCGCATTTTAATGTATTGATTAAAAGAAAAGTTATGAAATTACGAATGAGGAAGAAATAAAAGAATAAAATAAAAAAATAAAATAAAATTATAGAATACAATAAAAGAATACAATAAAAGAATAAAATTTAAAAATTTAAAAAAAATATTAAAAAAAAAATAAAATAAATAAAATAAAATAAAATAAAAAAATAAAATAAAAGAATAAAATATGAGAATAAAATAAAAAAATAAGATAAAAAAATATGATAAAAAATAAAATAAAAAATAAGATAAAAAAATAAAAAAAAATAAAAAAAATAAAAAAATAAAATAAAAAATAAGATAAAATAAAATAAAAAAATAAAATTAAATTAAAAAATAAAATTAAAAAATAATATAAAAGAATAAGATAAAAAAATAAAATAAAGGAATAAGATAAAAGGTTCAAAAGTTCTTAACCTTTAAAGTTTAAAGCACAGACAGAGAGTGAAAGTGACCACAAACTAGTCATTGGTTTAGAAGGTTACTTTGTCTGTTACTAACGTGTGAAGTACACACCAGTGAGTGTCACACTAATTATCTAATGGCACATCCGGCTACAACAACAAATTTCTACAACGACATCGTTAGTTCATTTCCCATTAAAAAGTAACTAAACAGAATCTTTAACAACCACCTTTTTTGACAGACTGAATTATGGTCGTGTTAACCGGAGTCCTGTGTACATAGTAGGTAGCAGCTAAAGTAGTTCTACTTTATCTACAACAAGTAACAAGTATTACTACATAGTAGGTAACAAGTAGGAGTGCTTTATCTACAAGAAAAAGTAGGACTAGAACAAGTGGGTGTACTCTATCTACAACAGAAAACTAGTACAAGTGCACTCCGAGTACACGTAGAAATGCACCGCAGTTACCAACAGTTCGTTAGCATAGACAGTGTAGGAGAAAGAGGATGTACAAGAGAGAAAGGATAATACATTCAAAGGAGGAATAGATTAAAAAAAAAATTATAAAAGCAACTCAAATTTTTTCACAAATAATATGGTGTGGAATAATGTAGTACAACTTAAAGTACACACTGAAGAGTTACATGTGCTTGCATTACATTGTAGGTATGTACCATTTGAATACGTATGACAATTCAATCATATAAATATTTCACGCAATATGTATTTTTTATCCTAATATAGCTAGTATATATCCCCTCCCCTCTGTTCTGAACCAATAGCACCACCGTATAATTGGCAAGTGTGCATCAGAACAGCTAACTAACTAAAGGCTAGATAGCCTAATTTGAATGATAGATATCTTCTAAAATTATTATTATGTTTTAGAATTCTATTTACAATATGTGTTCTTCAGTAAGCACCGTATGGTTAATTACCGTAATAATTGAAAAGAAATAATCTAAATGGAAATCTATTGTTTTGCAGTTCAAAAATATTGACATTTATAATTAAGTTAATGTACTATAAATAGTATACCAAGTTACCAAAGAAATCAACTTAGCGTATTTCAATTGCAATAAAGTCACCCCCCCCCCCCCCCTCCACATCTCAGGAATTCGCCAGATATCAAATTAAAAGTTTAGGAAACGTCAGAGCCGCGACAGCAACTATTGCTTTTTGCTGAGTCACTCTGGAGACCTACCTCTGATATTAAAATAGTCTTGAAGTAGTAGAAGATAGGCCTACCTCCCATATTGAAATAGTCTTGAAGTAGTAGAAGATAGGCCTACCTCTCATATTAAAATGGTCTTGAAGTAGTAGAAGATAGGCCTACCTCTCACATTAAAATAGTCTTGAAGTAGTAGAAGATAGGCCTACCTCTCATATTAAAATAGTCTTGAAGTAGTAGAAGATAGGCCTACCTCTCATATTGAAATAGTCTTGAAGTAGTAGAAGATAGGCCTACCTCCCATATTGAAATAGTCTTGAAGTAGTAGAAGATAGGCCTACCTCTCATATTAAAATAGTCTTGAAGTAGTAGAAGATAGGCCTACCTCTCACATTAAAATAGTCTTGAAGTAGTAGAAGATAGGCCTACCTCTCATATTGAAATAGTCTTGAAGTAGTAGAAGATAGGCCTACCTCTCATATTGAAATAGTCTCTAAGTAGTAGAAGATAGTCCTACCTCTCATATTGAAATAGTCTTGAAGTAGTAGAAGATAGGCCTACCTCTCATATTGAAATAGTCTTGAAATAGTAGAAGATAGGCCTACTTCTCATATTGAAATAGTCTTGAAGTAGTAGAAGATAGGCCTACCTCTCATATTGAAATAGTCTCTAAGTAGTAGAAGATAGGCCTACCTCTCATATTGAAATAGTCTTGAAGTAGTAGAAGATAGGCCTACCTCCCATATTGAAATAGTCTTGAAGTAGTAGAAGATAGGCCTACCTCTCATATTGAAATAGTCTTGAAATAGTAGAAGATAGGCCTACTTCTCATATTGAAATAGTCTTGAAGTAGTAGAAGATAGGCCTACCTCCCATATTGAAATAGTCTTGAAGTAGTAGAAGATAGGCCTACCTCTCATATTGAAATAGTCTTGAAGTAGTAGAAGATAGGCCTACCTCTCATATTGAAATAGTCTTGAAGTAGTAGAAGATAGGCCTACCTCCCATATTGAAATAGTCTTGAAGTAGTAGAAGATAGGCCTACCTCTCATATTGAAATAGTCTTGAAGTAGTAGAAGATAGGCCTACCTCTCATATTGAAATAGTCTTGAAGTAGTAGAAGATAGGCCTACCTCCCATATTGAAATAGTCTTGAAGTAGTAGAAGATAGGCCTACCTCTCATATTGAAATAGTCTTGAAGTAGTAGAAGATAGGCCTACCTCCCATATTGAAATAGTCTTGAAGTAGTAGAAGATAGGCCTACCTCTCATATTGAAATAGTCTTGAAGTAGGCTCAGAATAATAGAAGATTAGGAGAGTAAGTTATGGTGGGGTCATAGAAGATTAATATCCTGTAACCCCACCTTATTTTCGGTTTGGGTGCAGTCTTTCTTTTTAGTAAGTAGATAATAATAAAATATGAAGAAATAAAGAACCACTCCCCAGAATAAAGGTGTATGAACTTCCACTACAATTGATAGAATTAGAAAGATATCAAAACATCTTTCTTGTAGTGGGGTAGGTTACGAGTTGTCGAACAGTTCCACATTTTCGAGCATATAAAAACTATATAATTACTGTTATTTTTAATCGTATCCATTGAATTAAACTAGAGTTAGAATGTTTAATTACATACTCTTCTTCCTACATGACCGAAGATGTGGTACCGTGCAATAACTCGAACTTCCCCTACATCATTACACTGTATTAGAGAGTAAAGTCAGGCAGTGCAACAAGTAGGAAAGTAAAAGTAACAAGTAGCTAGCTACTCCATTGACAAGTGAGCAAGTAACTAACTACAAGTTAGATAGCCCTAATAAAATACCTAAACACAGATCAGTAATGATAAAGAATAGACATTCAATTAGAAATTTATATTACATAATATGAGTTACTTTTTAATGTAACATATGTAAAGATATAAAATATTGGTATAGGTATTATCATTCATTGTAGTAAATGATAATAAGAGGACAGTGATCTCTAGACATTGAATGCATTTCAATATTTCCCTTAGATTTCTAATGATAACCCATTGACAGTACCATCCGTTAGTACTATTCACAGTTGTGACCTTCACTTTACTCTTCAAATCATCAAACTGTATGCGATTTACAAGCAATTTCTCTTTAATTCAATCTACCATTTAAAGATATTAGTGATCTATATTCACATTCAGTATTAGTTCAAAGGCCTTTTGTACTCTGCACAATAGCAGTACTGTAAGTTAAATGGTCGTACATACCATACCAACATAGACTGTAAGTAAATAATAACAAATGGGAAGCTTTTAAGTACTATTGTATTGAAGCTGAAATCTAACTAACTTTTAAGTTCTCATTTCCAGTAACCATAACCTTGTACAGTTACCATTCTACTAGTCACGTTAGTTACTAGTTTGACTTGTGAATGGGTGAAGGTGAGTAGGTTGCCAATAACCACCTTAGTCATGAACAGGTGAAAACAGTTACCAATATTAGTTCTCAAGAATTAGCATTGCACAGATATAGCTAATAAATGGAGCTATAGTTGTAATGGAGGGTAGCCGGTAAATTGCTCGAAAACAATTGCTCGAAAGACAATTGCTCGAAAACAATTGCTCGAAAAACAATTGCTCGAACGAACAATTGCTCGAATGAACAATTGCTCGAATTATCAAATTGCTCGAATGAACAAAATTGCTCGAATGAACAAAATTGCTCGAATTATAAAATTGCACAGTTTTCGATTTTCTAAAAGTCAGTTATTCATGAAGTGGAGCTGCACCCAACAATCCTTGTTTCTTTTTAGTAATTGATCATTAATCATTCTATAAATGATTTTAATTATTACTCATTCTGCATAATCATTTTTTTGACCGGTTGTGTCATCTCGTATGTAACATGTGAATTGGAATCATGTGGTGAATCACTACTATTCATGTTTTGGAGTTGTACAGAGAATGGAGATGTACAGAGAATGGAGTTGTACAGTGAATGGAGTTGTACAGTGAATGGAGTTGTACAGTGAATGGAGTTGTACAGTGAATGGAGTTGTACAGAGAATGGAGTTGTACAGAGAATAGTGGTATTACATTTAAGGTACAAAGTCTTATATCAATTTGCAACAGTAGAATAAGGCACAAAGAAAGTGAATGTACATTTTAAATCACATGTGATAGTTACCTCAGTACAGTACCTGTTGTACGTACATACAGTGAGAAGTTGAGACGATGCAACTGGTTCACGGTTACTATATAAATTTTGACACAAAAAGTGATACTTAGTGCATCAACTATAATATTGATGTGAGTAATTCCAGTAGTTATACTTATTTTAAGTGCATCACACTGCAATGCTGAGACACTAAAGTGCATCACACTGCAATGCTGAGACACTAAAGTGCATCACACTGCAATGCTGAGACACTAAAGTGCATCACACTGCAATGCTGAGACACTAAAGTGCATCTCACTGCAATGCTGAGACACTAAAGTGCATCTCACTGCAATGCTGAGACACTAAAGTGCATCACACTTGGAACACATAAGTAGTGTCAAGTTTTTGTGTCAAAACTTTCAAATAACCGTGAAAAGTCTCTTTATTTCTGATTGTATCGATATATAAATATTGATATAACAAAATCGTTTTTTACCCTCAAAAATAAAATCAATTGTTTTCAAGTTATTAATATTAGTGTAGTCATGGTTACAATTTATATTTCCTTTATAACAATAAAAAGCTTCTGACAGACAGAGTGTTCCTTATTAATGTAGTGGCTAGAGGTTAACATAAAGAATATGGAGATCCATTAGACTTTAATTAGCATCATTAGTACTAGTTTATTGTATGTTAATTTGGTGATTAGTGTCAATCTACATAAGTCAGTTGTAGGAGAAAAGTAATGGATAGTAATAAATAACAGATCAATTGACCTGATTTAACGAAAAGTGATCAAACTGACCAGCTTTCATAGTCACTGTGACTAGGTATGTTTCAAATGATGGAGCAATATTTATTACTTTAGTAGGGGTTTAACGTCTGCTTCGGAACCAAAGGCCATATCGCTGACGTCAAAAGGAAATTAAATACAAGGGACTGGAAGAAGCAGTCAGAGAGGAAAGTGGCTCCATGAACAAAGTCACCTACCACCGTCGGTGACAATGCTCATGGATGCAGAAAAGCTACTCCGTGAATGCAGTCACTTACCAAGGAATGTGACGAAACGGAACACAACCACCGGTGGCTGCACTCACGGATGGAAGAGGAAAATGAAGAGGTGATAGTAAATGAAGCCTACAAGCCTACCTAACACAAAATCTAAGACCTCGTAGTTGAAGAGCATAACCCTAGCGCTATCCTCTAAAACTGCGAGTAGCGTTAAAAAAATGATAAACATGGTAAAAATGAAAAAAAAGACAATCCATAATCCAAATTACAACAGTTCGGGGCCCAAGGGACGCCACCCCCCCTTCTCTTCCATTCACCACAGACAGCTTCAGGATAGAGCCCCTGGGGGCAAGAAGGAGCAATATAAAGTGAAAAAGGTTACGAGGGAATGGACGAAATCACACGGGGGACAGACATCAGACATCTAAAACTCTATTTAACAACAGTGCTGCTATAATTCAAACCACTAAATAAACTAGCAATAAAAAGAAAACAGTTTACCGAACCTCTTGGCAAAAAACAAATTCAAGTCACTGAAAAATTAAGCACATCCGCCTAAACTGCGGAAACGACAAACATGGGATGAGATCTGCTCTAGCATGTAAGGGGAGATACGAGTTATTGGGCAGTTCCATATTGTCGATCACATAGGAATTTCATCTTATTTCAATTAATTTCCTTGATACCTTCAGCTACCATGGAAATTACTTAAATAAAGAGATAATCTATATATTTCTCCTTACTCAGATCAGTTAAAAAGTATAATGGCTTTCTTTAAATCTTTACATAAAAGGTAAATCTTTTAACTCAATTCGAAAATTCTCATCACCGATCGTCACCTTCCGATCAGTGATTGCAATCGACGATAAAAAGATCATCTCTCTACGACAATAAATGATTAGACAAAAATAAAATAGTAATTTAACATAATATTTAAACACGGTCCATCGTCGGACAGCAAAAGTAAAACATTCGGATGGTAAACTGTTTTACGATATGTTACATTAGATATTAATAGTTACTGTGTAGCTAGAGTAGGTGATGAGACTTATATTTATTTAAATAAAATATAAATAACTGAGAATAGCAAGCTGAAAAACTATTATATTGAGGAAATTAAAGAAAAGTGAATGAAAATTAAACATCATTGGCAATGAGACATGATTTTAAAACCTGTAACAATGCAAATACTTAAACTGGAGGAAGATCAGAAACCTCAAGATTCTCTAACAAAAACAGTGAGTCTCACTAACAAAAACAGTGAGTCTCACTAACAAACACAAAAAGAGGTTTCCATTAACGAAGCGTTACCGAAATTACACGCAACTAAAGAAAAGAAAAAAATAAATAGCTAAGTTAAATCGGTAAAAAGTAAACAGGAAAACAGGTGGAAAAAGTGAACTGCATGATCAGTGGTTTGGAAAGAAGGTGCTACGTCACTGTCACTTAGCACACTACAACACACTGAAATGCATTAGAACTACAACGGGCACTCGTAGAGAGCATACATTCGCCGTCGCTTTTCGTGACCTTTGACCCGATCGCTCCCAAAATTTAATCAGACTGTTTCTGGATAATGACCAACCGTCCCACTAAATTTCAGGCAATTTGGTCGAATACTTTAACAATATTATTTATGCAAGTTAAGTAAGTAGATATTGCAGATCTAAACATAATGTTCCGTAAATTTCCGAAGGTGATAATTACTATAGGGTAAGTTCTTAATTATCGGTCAGTTCCCCATTTTCGGACACGTAATAAAAAACGAAAATGTGGAACTGACCGATAATTAAGAACTTAGCCTAGTTTAATAATTATACTATGGCTAATTATAAAGAGAACTAAATAATATATTGCACTTCACTGCACACATTGTACACAGCAGTCTTTTTGTTTGTACTAAAAGGAGAGGACTAATTGTTAGTATGATATTATGAAGTTATCCTCATGTTAGATAATAATGGAAATACAGAAAGTGCGGCGATAAACGAGTTTTCTCTCTCTCTCTCTCTCTTTCGATGAGAATTGGTGGATAGTAATTAGTATTTTAATCATTTCCTGTGGAAGATACACACCGCAGTGAAAAGTTAATTAGAATGGTGGTAAGGTGAATAGAATTATTATTAAAAGAAATAACATAAACATAAAAATGTAAACTATATAGTACTTTATGTATTTAGAGACATACCTTATAATTTATATAAACACATTTTTAAATTAAATATAGAAATAACATTATTTATTTATATAAATAAATATCTTTTTAAATTAAATACATAACTACATTCTTAAAATCAAACATATAACTATCTTTTTAAGTTAAATATACAAATACATTTTTAAATTAATTATACAAATACATTTTTAAATTAATTATACAATTATCTTTCAAAATGAATATACAAACAGCTTATAAAATGTATATACAATTATCTTCTAGCAATGAGGTTAGTTTTCCATGACATTCACACATTAGTCCGTTTGAAAGCAATGTCAGTGTTCACACAATTCAATGTCACTCTCTTCAGTGTTAGAATTGGTGTTGTAAAAAGTTGTTAACAGTGTCTATCCCAAGATAACATTGTTCAATAGTTCGCATGTATGTACCAATTAAATACCCTAAGGAAATTTAAACAGACTATTATGTAAAAAACGCATCAAAAAATACTCTTGTGAACACTAAAATATAAAGAAAAAAACTTAAGTTATTATACACTAGTGTACTTTCCCGTTAAAAATAACGGGTCATCATCAATACCAATTTATTACCCGTTATTAGGTTACTTTTAATGAATTTATTTAAAAATAAATTTTCTGTATAGTCTAATTTATTTCATAGATAAAATACATTTAAAAATTGAATAAAAACAGGGGAATTTAAATACCAAGTCAATATATTCCCGTGCGTATCATAGTTACATTCTTCATGTTTAATACCCATAGTGTAAAAGCGGACACCAAATAAATAAATAAACACACTTGGGTTTTATTAGGTAGATTTAAAATAGTTATACATCTGCCATTCATGTAGAATAAATTAGTTTAATACATGTGGGTTACGAATAATCACCATTGGTAAGTAAGTACATATAATAATTAATGTAATTAGTAATTAGTCTTTAATTTAATTAACGATGTCTCGTTATACCTGTGAGGTCTGGTCAGAATAACAATAGAGTTTACCTCACGTGTCTAATAACTGTGTAGGTATATAGAAATAGAGTCATTACTAAAAACATTAATATGTACCTATAAAATTTTAACCTCAAAAAATATCTTAAATCAATATTGATTATTACAAATGGGTAAATATTAAATTATCGGACAGTTCCACATTTTCGGACACGTAAGAAATAATAAATAATTATTTTTATTTAACTTATATTATGATTTGTAGAAATTATAGATAAGACTCATCTAAGCTATCTTTTAAATTTAGCGTGATTGTATTAGGTAGGTCTAAGGTATTTAGTTAGCTTAAATTTAAGTAGGGTAAGTTGCGTAATTCCGATCGTTACGCAACTTAGCACCTACACCTGTTAGGTACTTAGTTACAAGAAAAGGTTAGTAGAATTATCTTAAACAGTTTTTTCGAGAATTTACCAGTGAATGTGATGTAGTACGGTAATAGGTAATGTTCGGTAACACTATCATGTTCGGTAATATGGAACTTACCCCTAAAGGTAAATTTTGAGTAGTTACCTATTCCTATATTATATATTGATAATGTTCAACTAAATAGGTAGTACAATGATGAATTTTTTAAATAAGTAGTTTAAATGGTGTAGTCTTTAAATAGTTAGTTACCCAATAATTAACATGGACTGCTTTTCACTTTCACTCACCACCAATAAAAGTCCTTCTCCTCATCGTGAATTAACTGAAGTTATTCGTCGGAATTTATTCGAATTACTGTCATCTTATCTATGACGTCAGATAGCACTGGTACAATCTTAACACATGACGTCACAGTTTAACTTACGAGTAGTAGGCTATTTAACACCACATTTATTTATTATCGGTCCTAGGGTAGGATTCTTCGAAACACATCCCCACTTCGCATCTCCTTTCTAAAAACTACCAGTCGAAAAAGTTATTCATCGGAAGGAAGGTAGGTACTCATTGAATAATTTCCCTGATTATTGAAAGGTAAAGTGGCAATAGCACAGGAGAGTGTGGCGCTGAACATGTAACAGGTGCAATGTAATCGGAAGTGCAAGAGCGACACACCTCTCCCGTCGCAATCTCAACCAACACTGACGAAAAATTTGATTTAAAAGGATTCTGTGACGCACGTACACACAGACACACACACACATCCCTGAATTGATAACCACTCTAGGATATTCATAGGTAAGTAACTCGTTATGATATTTAAAGTGTTTAATGTTACAAGCTAAGACTTTCTGTAGATCTTTAATTATAAAAAGAGCATTCATTTAAGCTGTGGATTAAATTTGCAGTCGAAAAATAATTCAGGTAAAGCAATAATTGTAATTCTTATCGTGATGCAACAATTGGAGCAGCAGATTTGTATACAAAGGTAATATTTTAGCAAAATAAATAAACTTAATATTATTTATCATCTTCATATGTATATGTTACCACTATGTATAAGAAATACCTACTACAATTACGGCAAAGGAAAAAGTCATGCACGTATGAATAAAAATAGGTAGGTAATGAAAGAACTGTTATTAGCGAATGATATTATTATATTGGATTAAATATTAATTTGCGCGTTGTCTGTTATACATACTCAATATTATATATATCATTGAGTGAATACATTTATATAAAATATGACACCAAATCATGTTATATGGTTAAATATTTCATGAACCAAAGGTTTTATTAATATTCACTTTATTGATCAATATACATACATTATTTGGACACATTCTAGATATAATTCATCTTAATATATTGAAACAGGTGAAAATTAGAGCAACCTCCAAATGAACCTTTGTAAAGTAGCTACAAATGTACAGCACATAATTCATATATTGTTGGTATGATTTTCTAC
The DNA here is from genome assembly GCA_947561585.1 of Caprella mutica. NCBI lineage: Eukaryota > Metazoa > Arthropoda > Malacostraca > Amphipoda > Caprellidae > Caprella > Caprella mutica. The sequence goes on from CANNZV010000252.1 coordinate 238,475, forward strand.
TGTCTCTCTAGTAGGTAACCATGGCACAAATACACAATTCCAAGCATCTTGTGTGAATGCACATGCTATTTGTCAGTGCAAAAAGGTTCGCTTTGCCATATTATAATCTAGCGGGAGAATCTTCTTTTTCCGAGTTCTATATTTCCCATCAGTCGTGACAGCAATATTTATGAGATATACCAGTGTACTAATATCAAGTGATAGATTTAACAGAAGGTACCTATTCCTCTATTTGGAAATGATATTTCGAATATTGTCCAATGAAAATACGTTAACAAATCATTGATTGATTGAATAAAAAGTAGTTTGCTTTAATCTATACAATATAACTGTAAATTTCGAAAGCAACTGCAAATGAATTAGGAGATAAATACAGTACTTTTAGTTATGATTAATTAATAATCACTAGAAAATAGAATATGGCAATAAGTAAGTCATATAAAAATTACTGGTACAGGTAAAGCTCGTACAGCGGACGATTTTACTCCCTATAAATGACAAAAATTGTCCGTTCTACCGGACAAGCAGATCGCTACAATAACCTCTTTATATTTTATGGTATATCAAATATTTTATGCGTCTACCAAGTATCTAGACATCATTTGTTATATTCAGAGGTATTATTACAATTTACAAAATTACAATCAACAATAATTAATATATTGTTTTTCAGATTTCAAGTGTTTTGATTTGTTACCCTTTTTTGCAACATTTTATTTGATAAGAAAAGTTTTATAGAAATTAAAAAGAGGTGTAACTATTCTATATTACAGAATAGGTACAGTCATACCTTCCTTATTATTTCGTACATTTGTATAAGTATGTTATATAAATATTATAAGATTTTCATTTAATAATAATCTGAGAGATTTTTCCTTCATTTGCGTTTCTTTGAAATGCTATTAAAGAAAACTTACTAAATTTAAATCCCCAACTGAAGTAAAACCTCAGTCGCGCATAGCGTCCATTGCTCGGCATAGCGCACACTTTTTCCGGTACTTATGTACTGTCCGTTATACGAGCTTTATGAGATTTTTTTTCAACAGTTGTTATGATTATATTATAAGACTGTAATTAAAATTGAAGAAACAGTTACACTTAAAAAAATTGAAATTGAATAATCAGTAAAGTTTAATTATTATTATTTTCCTAAGATATCATTCTTATCTTTTCGCGTCTGTTTGATCATTAAATAATTAAAAGTCTTCTCTAGGAGCCGATGATACATAATATTATAGAACTATGTTTAGGAAAGGTGCGAACCGCATACAATTCGGTTCAGTATATATTTTATTTGCTTTTAAAGTTTTTCATACTCTTTGTACAACAATAGTCCGAAACACTAATCTGACGATGAAGAAAAATAGTGTACACTCTGCTTTGATTTCTATAGAAACAATACATGTCTGGCCCTCATTTAGAGTGTAAATTATTCCATGAATTAACTACATGAACTTTTCACCTAGTTTCAAACTTTACAGGAATATTTAATTGATTATACTTGTCTAGTTGACATTATTAAGAAACGGTGTACGTTCTTTTTCTTTGGACTGAAAATTAGAAACTCGTCTATTTCAGTGTAATGATCATGAAAATCTTCAGAAGCAAGTAGAACCAAATATAAACTATCAAATTGATTGGAATTAGCAGCACTGATAACTGAAAAGAAACATAAACCTACTTGATTTAAACAATAAAAATATATGCTTGGAGGGAACCTTTAAAGGTCCTCTCCAGGCTCCGGGGGAAAAAATGAGTTTATTACATAATATTATAGAACTAAGGTCTACGATCATTATTCTGCAAACTGCAAATAATTCGGTTCAGTATATATTTTATTATTTGCTTTTAAAGTTTGTTAATACTCTGTGAGCAACAATCGAGCGCATCTCCAACCTGACGCTGAGAAAGAAGATTGTACACTCTTTGTTTGATTTCAAATTTAGATTTTTGCGTTTTTTGGCCTTCTTTTAAGATATTAATTGTTTCTAAAAGTATATAAACGTTTCTATAATAAGTTTATCAAAATTTAAACCTTTAAACGAATAATAAATAGATTTATTAAACCAAATACCTAGTTGACAATCAAAATAAATGGTGTACATTCTTTTTCTTCAGACTGATATTAGAAAGTCGGATGTAATGTAGGTTTTGTAGAGTTTGGATTATGAAAATCTTCAAAAGCATATAAAATTAAAAAATATGCTATCAAACTTCATGGGGTTTGCAGTAAAATGATAAGAAACATTAGCCTCGTTGATTCAAGCAATAAAAAAATTTGCTTGGAGGGGACCTTTAAAGCTTTTTTTTATATTATTGATACAGAAAATAATTGGGATTTGAATTAAACCATTTTAATTCAAAATCTATATTAACCAAACAGTTGATACCTAACAGATATAAACTAATAAAACAAACTTTCTAAAAGTCTAATTTAGAATATGCATCACTATTTAGAAATTGTGACGTCATCTCTGAACACAAAAGCTATAAAAAAATGAACGCCAGAAAACTTCAAACAAATATTTCATTGGGGTTAGTTGCAAGTGATCGGACAGCTCCACACTTTAGATCATATGAAAAAATACACAAAATTAATTATTTAATAGGTAAATATATATATTAAATTAATAGTTAATATATTTTCTTTGATTACATGATCGATAAAGTAGATTGTTTCGATAACTCGGAACTTACTCAAAAGAAAAAAGATGGCAGTGAAAAGCCGAAAAGAGAAATAAACTCTAATTAACCAATAAAAACATTTCCATTAAAAATAATGCAATTGACAAAAAGAAAAGAGATGTTCTGTACATTGTACAAACTCCCGCCAAAACGATGGAGATGAAGCAGAACACCAGCCATCAGAAGTCAACCATTCACAATCAAATTTAAATTAATTAATTTAGTAGGAGGAACTATTGCTGGTGTCTTAGGAAATTAAATACAAGGGACCGGAAGAAGCAGTCAGAAAGGAAAGTGGCTACCACCAGTCAGTGACATGCTCATGAATGCAGAAAAGCTACTCCGTGAATGGCAGTCACTTACCAATGAATGTGACGAAAAGGGACACAAACACCGGTGGTTGCACTCACTTGATGGAAGAGGAAAATGAAGAGATGATAGTTAAACCGAGTCTACTTAACACAAAAATCTAAGAGGAAAATGAAGAGGTAATAAACCTTAAACAAAATTGAATATTTCTTACTTCATGAGAAACTGTTATAATTTTCCCCATTTGCTTTTGGTGTAACTCAGTCTCTTCCTTATTTCAAATTAAAAATACCCTGTACACTTTTTAATCTCTATGGTAAATTCCTTCATCTTAAATAGCACCTAGATTATCCTTATAAAATATTCAATATAATTATATAATAAATTTAATTCCTATGCATACTAATATCACCAATTAATGTTCTTACAGTTAGACTCTAATTTTAATATTTCATAACACACTAGTTATCAACACTAACTACACTGACTCTTTACCGTTATTGTGATATATTTAGTACATTAAACTAAGTTTAATGAAGAGTTCATCTCTACGTAACCCAAAAGAGGAGAAATTGAAATAAATCTTCTAAGAATAAAAGCCATAAAAATACTGAAATTTAATAACACATTTAAAGAGAGAGAAAACATTTATCTCTTACTCCTCCAAATTAAAAAACAATAAACCTAAGAATTTTTAACTACGTCGACTAGAAAAGTTACGACATGGCGCCAATTATTTTATTGCATATTAATATCCCCCTCTCAGACTGGATAATTTCTTAGATCATCCCCCTCTAAAATGGATAAATTTTATCCTTATATTCCACCCCTCCAATTGGATAATTTCTTAGAATTTAAGTTCTCTTTCCTCTGGTAAATTGGAGAAATATTTCCTAATTGTTTCTTCCTCATCCACTTTTTCTAAAGAGGCAGGCTGCCATTGCGGTTTGTTATCCTTGTCAATCAAACGAGCTCTAACACCTGAAAAAAAGCACATTGATTTAGGTACTGAAATAGGTAATAGAGTAGCTATTCAAGTATAGAATACTTCAAAATAGAATTCAGGTTAGAATAGCTATTCAAGAAGTTTCAAAATTGTACAAGGATAATATCAAGGACTAAAAATATTTAATAGCCGCTCTTGGCTCCCTGTCTAAATTAATTGTAATAATTGTATCTGAGAATTCAAAGAGATAGTTAGCAGTACCTTCAAAGAAGTCATTGTGCTGGTATATGGCGTGCACCATCCTGTACTCCATTTTGAGACACTCCTCCAGTGTCATCTTAGCCCCTCTCTTCAGCTCCTCATGAGTAATTACTAGGGAAGTCGGAGAGACGGACTCCAGAGTCGCTAGTTGTGAGCGACAAAAGTCACTGTCACTCTACGGAAAAGAGAATGCAATTCTAGAATTAATTATCATTGAATTAATATTCATTTGTATTTTTTTCATTCGAATTTTATATTTATTCAATTTTATAATTGATTAATTTAGTAAAGGTTTAAACAAGTCTGCTTCAGTATTGATTTTATAAATATTTTATAATAAATCAAGTTCATTTAATATTTGAAAATAGTTTCAAACAATTTGGATAATTCTAAAACAATTCCATATAAAAATAGAGTAAGTAACATTATGATTAGGTATATTGATGTCAGTAATTTTCAGCTCATTAAAGAGAAAAACTCTTTGTATTAAATAGTTAAATGTAGCTAGAAGAAAATTCTCAAATATAGCAAATATACACTTAATTATTGATAGACTGATTCAACTAATTTCGATTCTAACTTTTTAAAGTTAATCTATTACAGAATTAGATCACTATACATTTGCATGATTCAATAAATAATGGCCAATCCCAATACATTTATAAATGAATTAATTTGGCTGATCACAGATAAAAATCTAACCTTCCATTAACATCACTATAACTAATTACCTGTTTTAGTTTTTTAATAATCTCCTTCAAGGTTGGAGCGGTGAAGCATTCTTTGATATCTTTGAGATGAGGAGTGAGAGAAAACTCCCCTTCTTCTGAGCAGAATTTGTCTAGCAAGAGGTCCACATGTTCGTGGTTCAGGTTTTCAGGCAGAGACAATAAGGCGCCTTGCAAGTCATCTATTTTACCATGTGGGCAATAGTGAGTTGCTAGACCTGATCTAACCAAGTCCCAACCTTTCAGTCTGTAGCCTGCAATTGGAGAGCATTTTAAGAATGAACAATAGAAATTATGTACCTAGCTATATAGTACCAATATCATTATAAAACTAACAAGGACATAAAATCATGAACATTACAAAAACATAATTTAATTTATTTTAAAAATGGTTATAAGTTCAATGATCCAAGATTTTTGCAACACTTTATTTATATCTCAAATGAGCAATTCATGCTAAAATGAGACTTCAACATCATTATAAAGTTATGAACGAGATTGAAAAGAGCTGACAGTGAGTTAATAACTGACCTGTAAGAGCTAAGAACATTCCCAGGCCTCCCTTCAGTTTAGGTAAGAAATAAGAACCTCCCACATCAGGAAACAGACCGATAGCAGTCTCAGGCATTGCAAACAGGGACTTCTCACTCGCTACTCTGAACCGTCCATTAATTGACACCCCACAGCCACCTCCCATCACAATGCCTGAAACAAAAAAGAATTGAAAACAAGGAATAAAGTCTAGAAGCTAGATTATAGAAACAAAAAAAATTCACAAGTAGTCAGAAAAATCTAATGAAGTAAGGGAAAATCAATTAATAGCTACCACATTTAATCTTGTTTTAATACCTTTTACTTAATTGGAATCTTACTGCTGGCAGTAGACAGTTAATTACAAATTGGATAAACAAATTCACAGAAATATTGTTCAATATGTTGCACTTTATATTAGATATATAGAAGTGAAAAACAAAACTAGACTGGATAAAAATGTCTATATAGTATCGAATTTTCATTCAAATAAACTTCAATATAATTTTACGAATCAATATTTCAATTGAAAATAAATCATATATTAAAGATAAATTAATTATTAAAATAATTATTCTTTGAAGAAAGTTTAACTAGAGCCTAATGAAGTTTACTAGAGCCTAATGAAGTTCATACCTGTGATGAATGAGACAAATGGTACTTTGTAAGATCCAATGAGGTTATTCAATCTATATTCCTTTCTGAAGAACTCAATGGCAGTCAAATCTCCTTTTCTTCCTTTCGTTACACCGACCACATCTCCTCCAGCACAAAAAGCTTTTCCTCCCTCACCTTAAAGTTAAAAAACAGGGGAGGTATAGCTAAAGAAAATAAACAAAAATGTGTCATGAATAAGTGACCATTAGATTGGTATTAACCCTATCAATTTTGTTAATTTACTGCTTAACAGATATTATATAGTTATGTAATAGCTATCATATAACAATATACTAACCTTTAAGGATGATCAATTTCTTTTCAGTTTGCCATTGGCTAAGTTTGCTGTACATCAGTTCCACCATGTTTTCATTGAGAGCATTGAGAGCCTTGGGTCTATTGAGAATCATTATTCCTTTGCAATTCTTATCCACACTCAAAACTTCACTGGATGAAGACATACTTTTGACACTGAAGTCAACTTTCTGGGGCTTCAAATTAACACTATTAACATTGCCAAATGATGAAAAAGGTTGATGTATGCTCAACCTGTGACAACTGTTGTTCAGAAGGGCTAAATGAGCTGGCTGAATATGGACAGCTTTTGCAAAGAATGACAATGATGATTTGTAAATCATCATTGCTTTATAATTATAATTGGTGCTTATTTTATCTGGAATTGAATCTTGTTATAAATGGACTAACAAATGTTCACATATCTTAAATCCATTATTCTGAGTGGCCAGAGTGGGGCAGGAAGTATGGCAAAACCAACAAGACCAAATAATTCTCTTTTCTAATGGATTGATTATTCTTTTGCAGTTCAGAATATAGTAATGTTCATACCATCTATTTCCCATAACTTGGCTGATGATCTGATCCATCAACATTTTATGGTTTTCCCAAATTATACACCAAAAAGTGCAAAAATTAATGGTAACCCAGTCTGCAGAATAATGAGAATACCAGTCAGCAGTCTGCAGAATATAGGAGATATTTGCATTATTTGGGATATTCTCTCCAAACAATTTTGAATTATTTCCTATGTTTACATTAATTTTGCTACAAACAGAATGAGAGATATCTACGAACACTTTAGCAGTTTCTGCAGACTGGGCAGAGTATGGGAGATATTTTGGATATTCTCTACAAGTCTACAAAAAACATTTGATTTAATTCCTATGTTTACAGCTTCGAACTTTACATTAATTTTTGCTACAAACACTTCTGAATTAAATAATACATATATAGATCATATGGGAATTGCCGAATTGGGAGATATTTGGGATTTTTTCTAGTCTACGAACAACTTTGAATTAATTCCTATGTTTACATTAATTTAGCTACGAACACTTCTGAATTGAATAATACATATAGATGATAATATGGGAATTGGGAGATATTTGGGATTTTCTATAGGTAGTCTAGCCTAGTCAGCAGAAAATGGGACATTTTAAACATTTTCTGTACAAACAATCCTTAATTTACTCCTTATGTTTACATGTATTAGTATTTTACTGAGAACAAACAAAAGCCAAAATACAGGATTTCTTGGAGAACAGTTTTCTAGTTCCTGCACAGTGCAGACTGCAGTCTGGACTCCAGATTGTATTTGGTGGTAAATTCCAATGATATGTCGGCACAGATATTCAATTTCTCTAATAAAAAATTTCCTTCAATGTTTAAATGTCGGGATATTTAGCTATTAATTCGGATTGAAATACAACCTGATTAATTCCTATTTTAGTAATATTACCATTAATTTTTGGAGGGGGAACTGGAAAAATGTTGGAGGACTAGACCCAGTCTGCAGAATATGGAACATTTTTCCATGACTCTCTGCAGGAGTTTTTGATTGGATTTTAGAAACTTGAGATCTCTGCGGGAGATCTTGAATTAATTCCTATGTTACCATTAATTTAGCTGAGGGAGATTTTGAATTAATTCCGATGTTACCATTAATTTACTATTTAGCTCAGAGCTGCAGGAGATTCTGAATCTGCTGCTGAGGCCTGAGAGTCAGAGAGTAACTGTCTCTCAAATTAAAATCTCTGCGGGAGAAGAGACACATTCTGCAGACTGGGAGCAGACAAATTAATGAAAAATGTTGGCAGCTATTTCTCAGATTTTTGAAAAAGTCAGAGAAGTTCAGTGCACGGTAACAGTATGTGCACCAAATACAAACTGGAGTCTGGTAGTCTACAAAGTACCCAGTCTGCAGAATATGGGACATTTTTAACATTTTCTGTGTGAACAGTCCAGTTTGTATTTGGTGCACTGAACTCCTCTGACTTTTTCAAAAATCTGAGAAAATCAGAGAAATAGCTGCCAACATTTTACATCAATTTTTCTAGTCCTCCAACATTTTTCCAGTTTCTCCTCCAAAAATTAATGGTAAAATAGGAATTAGCCTAATAGCAAAATATCCTCCAACATTCGGACATTGCAGGAATTTTTTTATAAGAGAAATTGAATATCTCCCCAGATATCCTTGGAAATTTGGAATTTAGTCAATTTACCACCAATTCACCAAATACAATCTGAATCTGGCAAACACTGCCAGTCTGCAGAATATGGAACATTTTTCCAAGACTCTCTGCGGGAGTTTTTGATTGAATTTTTAGAAATTTGAGATCTCTGCGGGAGATCTTGAATTAATTCCTATGTTACCATTAATTTAGCTGCGGGAGATTTTGAATTAATTCCTATGTTACCAATAATTTAGCTGCGGGAGATTCAGAATCTGCTACTGAGAGTCAGAGAGTAACTGTCTCTCAAATTTAAATCTCTGCGGGAGAAGAGACACATTCTGCAGACTGGGCCCAAACAGTACTTAATTTCCTTCTACCTAAATTTACATGTATTTTACTGAGAACAGAAGCCAAAATAGAATATTTCTTGGAAAACACTTTACCAGTTCCTGCAGTCTGGCAAAGTACAAACAATTATGAATTAATTCCTATGTTTACATTAATTTTGCTACAAACACTTTCCAATTAATTGAATTAATCCCTATATTTACATTAATTTTAGTATTTTACTGTGAACAAAAAAAATGAGAGATCTCTACAAACAGTTTACCAATTTGTGCAAACGGGGGTCTGGGCCCCTGGGGTCATGATGTCATCGACAATGTCTGTCTGATTTTTAGTCATCAGTCATTCGACATCCAATCATCAGTATATAAATAGGCCTTATACAATAAAAAAAGTTTTTACCTGGTGGCAGAGCAAGGCAAGGTTTATATTATTAGTCTTACGTCGAGGCATTACACCCGAGTTACAGGTTGATGGTCTCTCACTTTGACAATGTCGCTAAAATACCAGCACTGATCTCTCAGCTGCCATTGCTCCTGTCGATGAATCTCTAAACAACGGAATATTAACGAATTCAGTAGCTTTATTAATTATGTACAGTATGGGCCACAAAAATGTTTCCGCTTTTTCAAAAACTTGTAAATCTTTAGCGAATGGACGAAAAAACTGCATCTTGGTCTCTTTTTCACCGCCTCTTATTGTACCATTAACAGGTAAAAACATTTTCGAACTGATGGACATAGTTTAAGAACAGGTAAGCAAAGATTGAGGGTGATTATTTTGGTCATTGTGAGAAGGTTATTCTTAGAGCTAACTTCGTGATTTTGTTTACTAAGAGGCAGTGAATAAAATATAATGGTAGACATTTTAATACAGGGTGTTTACTTTTCATCCTTGTAAACTATTTGGAAATTGAATAACTTCAGTAACAATTTGATCTCATTGAAGTTTTCACTAGGAATATTCGTTTTTCGCTTGTTCATTGCATGGTTAAGGCCCACTTCATACTTGCATTTTTAACAGCGCAGAAAAAAAGCTCTTCTTAAAATGTGTTCACACATGCGTTTTTCATCACTGAAGTAAGAATTTAATGTGTTACTTTTTTCCATCGGCGATAAAACAAAACGCATGTGTGAACACATTTTAAGAAGAGCTTTTTTTCCGCGCTGTTAAAAATGCAAGTATGAAGTGGGCCTTAACCATGCAATGAACAAGCGAAAAACTAATATTCCTAGTGAAAACTTCAATGAGATCAAATTGTCAATGAAGTTATTTAATTTCCAAATAGTTTACAAGGAAGAAGTGTAGCACCCTGTATTAAAATGTCTACCATTAGAAAAAATGTCCTTTTATTCACTGCCTTTTAGTAAGTAAAATCACGAAGTTAGCTCTAAGAATAACCTTCGCGCAATGACCAAAATAATCACCCTCACTGTTTGCTTACCTGTTCTTAAACTATGTCCATCAGTTCAAAATGTTTCTACCTGTTAATGGTACAATAAGAGGCGGTGAAAAAGAGACCAAGATGCAGTTTTTCGTCCATTGGCTAACGATTTACAAGTACCTATTTGAAAAAGCAGAAACATTTTTGTGGCCCATACTGTATATCATTATGTAGGGTAAGTTCTGAATTATCGAATGGTTCCACGTCATCGATCATATAAGAAAAAAATATTATTATTATTTAAAAGGGCAGCACTTTGATCTTTTTGTTTTCGTACTTTCGCTTAGTCAGAATACACTAAAGCATTCTTGTTGTATATTACGGTTGAAAAAATCTGGTAGGAGAGATAAATCAATTAATATACAATTGTTTTCAAGATAGAAACTAACAGTGGATGACACCATCATCTTTATTAATTGTTTACAAAATTACAAACGTACCCACGAGTTCGTTCAATAGGATGCACCACTCTCGCAAATTTCTGCTTTAAAAGTGTTTTGTGCTGCCTCCTGGGATTCAAACTTGGAACTAGCCGTAGTTATCAAACTGCAACATTTTGTTTTAATCATGATATTGTAAAGAAAGTTTTAACTTGTTTCATGTCTACAATATTTACAATATGATTAACACGAAATGTTGCAGTTTAGTAGCTAAGGCAAGTTCCAAGTTTGAAACATAGGTGGCAGCACTAAACCCTTATGAAACAGAAATTTGCTAAAGTGGTGATTCTTATTGTAATGCATTTCTTTTGTAATAGGTAACTTAGAATTAGGGAGCTTCCTAAGCGGTGCTACTAGTTTTATTTCATACTTTTTTTTATAAACATTTCAAAAATCAATCAACATTATAACATTACATAATTATATATTCTGAATCGATTTAGGACCAATTTGGCGACAGTTTAATTTTCATCGTGCTGCACCTTTAACTCATATTTCAATTTTATCAATGATTCCTGAAAATCCACTATACAAGGTTACCAAATTTTATTGAGTTTTTTATTAATTAGATTATTTATTACAAATTTGTACCCGTTGCCTTGTCCCAACTCAGTCTTATCAGTGGTCTCAATTCATCAACAACATTCTATAATATTAAATTGCACATGATTAACTTATCATATCTAAAACAAATTGTTGTAGTTAACTATTCAATTTAATTACTTTGTAAATATAGATCCAATATAAGTGCATTTTGGTGTCCAATCAATTGAGTGATGTAGGTCTCAACTTATTCTTTAATTTCAGACAATGATGTAATTTAATACCAAAATATTTGTACGACATTAATTGATGATTTATAAGAAACAAAATAAAATTAACACTAGAGTGCTAGAATTTCATCTAAATAAATAATGATGATGTTACCATTTAATTTGGTAGATATTCGTCGAATTCTTTCCTTGAGGGATCACATCATCATTATCATATTCAATGGCAAATTAATATAACTTTATAGTAATTCAGTTTTCTTGCTAACAAATGAATGAGGACAATAAAAGTATCATTTCTGTACTAGTAATATTTATTCCATAATTTCCTACCTAATTAATGATCATATTCTAATGAATAAACTCCCCCAAAATAAGAGGGGGTCATTAATGATGTCTTGTTGCTTACATTGTCTAGCACAACACAAATCACTTGACAGATGTAGGTATGAACAGCTGAAATAATTCTTGTTTTTTTACAAATAGTTCACCTGTCAATCGCTTGCCGTGATGGCAAGCGAGAGTGAACCTTTTCTACCTAACGTGTTTGCAACATGAATTAGACCAAAAATAGTGGTATTATCGTTCAAAAGATTGCGATACCACTTTTTTATTGGAAATACGCTTTTATTCATGTTTAGTTAAAGTTTTAACGAGTTTTTTCAACAGTAAATACCGAACTTGAACAATAAATGAAGTAAATGTATCGAAATAAAATTTAGATCATAAATTTAATATGACGTCATCACACAACGAACCAATCACAGTGCTGCATTTTCATGTCATTATATTACAATTTCTTCTAATATTTAATTTGGATATTAAGGTATAAGATGTATTATTCATTGGAACTATATAGCTCTTTTTGTGAAAACTATTCCCCATCTATTATTAACATTTTTCAATATATCTCTAAATGCAAAGTGACAAACAAAACTTTCTAGATTTCATCTTCCTCCTATAAATAAGATGTTCATAAACTTTCAATAGAATATAAGTAAGTAAGAATTAAAAAATTATAGCAAGAAATTTATACATTATTTACATCAAATTTTATATGTAAGAAAAATTCTTTTAAATTATTATCATAAGTTTAGTTTCAATTTAGAAAAGTTATAAATTAGATAATTAAAAGTATGCAACAAATTCACTATTTAAATTATTTGATCCTATTGTTATATGAACTTTGTCCCCCTTAGTAACTAACTTAATATATATTATCTATTTACAAAAACTAAACTATCAAACAATATACAAATTTTAAATTCCAAAACACGATCAATCTAAATATTTACACTAAAAATTATTCATTTTACTTGAAAATTGTGATTAACAAATAAATTTATTGTTGATGAATTTATTTAATTTAAGGCATCTTGATTATATTTACAAAATAAGTTATTTTAAAATACAGTTCCCAAAGTGGCAACTTCTTTAATATTATTTTTGCTATTTTGAGTATTTAATTTAGTTGATAATTACATAGAAAATATTAAAGATTCATTGCTTCGCAGACATAAAAGTTTATTCCCAGGGACGACCATACATTCCGTGTCTGGGGGGAGGGGGAGGGAGGTACCCCCGTTTGGGGGGCGGCAGTCTCCCGTAAAGGGGGGCATACACTGACTCCCCATAATCTGAAGAATCTGCAAAGAAAAACAACACATCTCTGAATGTATGGACATGGTGAATGATTTAAATCAGGCATTTCACTCTTGCTAATAGTACCACAATGCTAAATTATATACAAAAATGACGTTATTTTAAATAGAAGGTAAAGTGAGCATGCAATGTCATAGCAAAAACAAATGAGTTTATGAAAGTCAATATAGTAACCAATAAACCGACTGATTTAAAATATAGGCAGCCCCCACTTTTATTACCAAAATCACGACTCAGAATTATTGCGAATGATAATAAAAACGAGACGTGAATCATCGAAGTTATAATATAAATGTAACTCCATAAATGATTAAAAGTAAAAGATAAAAGTTTTTATAGATCGACATATCGTGTGTTGCGATGTTTGTTTGAAGTTCAAAGTAGCGAATGAATTAAAAGTATTAAAATTCAACCATAGCATAACTCTCACTAAGTTTGATACTTTGATTTATATATTTGTGTTACATTGAACAAACAGGAATTTTGTACACTGTAAATATTTTTTGGCATTATAGACAAAATTCTTAGTTATCGGACTGTTCCACATTTTCGGACACGTAAGAAAAACTATGATAATTACTAGTTAACATTTATTTTATTACTTTTATTTATTCGCTTCTTTGACCTTTCATCATCTTTCATCAACAAATACCGCAAAATACTCTAAGTCGAGTCCTCAAAACCATTTTCTTTCATTCTAACTTATAGAAAATGAATTTTTTAGGGAGTAACAATTATATACTTAATAACTTCGAGTAATGTCTCGCAATTATTTTATCTTTGAGGTGTAATATAGTAGGGCCTGCCTATGATTAAAAAAACAATTAAAAATAAAAGTAAGGCCAGAAATTAGATACAAAATTGGAAATAGCAAAAGATAGTTGAATTTTACACCAGAATAAATTGAAAACAATAATCAATGTACATGAAGCATCCAATCAAATTATATAATCTAAAAAGTAATTAATAGCGTATCTTTCTTAAATTGGTTGTTGAACAGTCACTTAAAATCTTAACTATATTAAAAGCGTTGGGGATAGCGACAAAGTTTTTCAATTGGCACCATCTTTAAGGATGCCTTCCAATGAGCCACACTACCACAGTAAATAACATGGCACTTAGGAAGGACAATGTGCCGAGACTGCTAGCAAAGCATATCATTGAAATTAAAAACTATTAGAGACACATATCTCGAATTTTGTATGTAATTACAAAAAAAATGTGTGCGAATTGATGCAGAATCGAGACAAAAATCAGTGAGTTTGAACGCGTTTTAACTAGTTTTAACAAACTAAAACAGGCTCGAACAAGTCAAACATAACAAGTTAAAACCTTGTTCAAACAAGTTAAAAACCATGTTCTAACAAGTTAAACTACGTTCTAACAAGTTAAACCACGTTTTAACAAGTTAAACCACGTTTTAACAAGTTAAACCACGTTTTAACAAGTTAAACCACGTTTTAACAAGTTAAACCACGTTCTAACAAGTTAAACCACGTTCTAACAAGTTAAACCACGTTCTAACAAGTTAAACCACGTTCTAACAAGTTAAACCATGTTCTCACAAGTTAAACCACGTTCTAACAAGTTAAACCACGTTCTAACAAGTTAAACCACGTTCTAACAAGTTAAACCACGTTCTAATAGGTAGTTCACACCCAGGGTACATTCTAATTGATAGTGTGGCTCATTGAAACTTCAGTCCTGATTTCCTTACCTAAATACAGGCCGCTGGTTTTCAGTTCACTTTGGGTATCGAGTCGAACTCTTAGGTTTCGACACTTACGCTCCCCAGTAGTTCTCCCAGTCAGATTCTATAAACAGAATTCGACGAGTTTTTCGTATGATTCACAGGAAATTATTAGGCCACTTAACTTCGTCAGGTTTTTTTTATCTTACTCATCAAATCAAAGAAATATTAAATAGACAACTAATATCACAGTCAATGCATTTGAATGCAATTTAGAACAACGGTAGTAGACCCAGAATAAACGTCATGCAGTTTTCACAATGCAGCTAAGAAGCTATAATAAAATTTCAAGTGCACTATGAACAAATTTGGAACAAATTATTAGGCGATAAAATTTAGGGAAAATTTGTTAATGTTGTTATAAAAGAATCAACTGAGTTATGAAATCTGGAAATTGCGGTATTTATAAGGAAATACTCAATGCTTTCGATTGGCAATATTGTTCATGCTTTACTTTATTATTAAATAGAAGGAACTTTCAATAAACCATAAATGAATTCGAATTGTGTCCAAATTTTTTCAGGGTTCTAGATGCGGTTCGTGTGGACGAAAATGAAAGTTTAACTAAAGTCAACGGGTGGTATTAATCAATACAAAATAAACAGATTTTCTTATTAAGGCACTTCAGAGACAGAATGAAAAAAAAATTATACAAAGATATTGAATTCAACTTTCCAATCGGGTTTCGAATTCTGTACCACACACAAAGTTCAAGGAATTCAAAGTTTAAATCAAGAAAAAAGATTTTAATGAGCATTTGACTTCATTCCGTCTTTAACTTGCATAGGGTCGGTAATTAGTAGCAAATGGTAAGAAATAAAAATGTGTTCCATTTTCGATAGAGATTTGCCATGAAGAATCGTTCCAAAGTACCATGTCATATACAGGTAAAACTCGTACAACGAACGATCTTAAAAACTAATCAAACGATCCCCCCCCCCCTCAACAAAGGACAAACATTATCCGTTCTAGGGCCCATGCAGCTCATACAACGACCTCTTTATTTAGATGGTTTAACTACCCATTATCTAGTGATAAATTGATTATCTTCAGAGGTATTACAATTTACAATCAAAACTTAATGTATCGTTTTTCAGATTTTCAGTAATAAATGCTTTTAGAGAAGACTTTAACAGTTTAAATCCCAAACTGAACGATTTGCAGTACCCACTTGATCTGTATAGCGACCTCTTTTTCAGGTACATATACAGTCGTTGTACGAGCTTTACCTGTAGTTTGAATGACGTACTACACCGTACTGATAAAATCTTTCTAAATACCACAGTGACTACACAGTACACTGAAAAGATTCTTCTAACTTCACATCGAAAATGTAACATCCTTTTTCTAACTTACTATCGGCTACTGTGTCACATTGGCTATTGAGTATTTACTCTGTGAGAAAATCTTATTTGCGGCTACTTTGAGATTAGGAAAGTAGACTTACCGTAGTTTTGGTGGGGGCCTCCCATCCAAGACATGGGATTTCTGTCTAATTTGTTATACTTTGGCATTGGTTTTATCGGCATGAAGGCTATAGGAGGAAGACCGAAAGACAATCAGTGAGAGCTTAGCCTTTGCAGTCAGTAGGTGGTGATAAGTCTAGTGAATGATGATCATGTTCATCACTGTCATGAATGATGATCATGTTCATCACTGACATGAATGATGATCATGTTCATTACTGTCATGAATGGTGATGATATTGTTAGTCTTGTGATGACATGTAACTAGTCTTGTTATTACCGTATTATTAGTCACTGGATAACGTCCTGATTAGTCATTGATGTTTTGTATAAAGGTACCATTAGTCATAGTAAAAGAGTCAAGATTAGTCAATAAATAGTAAAGTAACCAAAGCAAACAGAAATTAATTTCTTATTATTTTTTTCAAAGATGGTGTGCAAACCCAAAAAATTTTTCTTCAAAGTTTCCATGCTTCAGAGTGACGAAATAAGAGTTTACTTTATGAAATATTGAGATAATCTATTGTTAAATTTCAATAACAGTGTTTCATATTTGAAGCTTGTGCATAGAGAGCTAAATAAATTGATATGCAACTTCGACGTTAAGCTTAAACCATTAAACATCGTGCTTCTGGCAGGCAACAACTGATGCAATCCAGAATGTTATGGTGGGGCTATAGGAAATTAAGGTGAATCTTCTATGTATGGCCCCACCATAAATTTTTCGGTAGAAACAGCTTTAATTTTACACAGAGTGCAAAAACAGTCAATGTAATCTGATGAAGTCACTATAGCGAGTCATGCAGTGGTAGCAGTTTCAGTGGGTGTACGTGTCGTAATGAAAAGTATATATACATATATTACAAGCAGCATTATAATGTAGATTGAGAGGCATAAAATCTCAAACTTTTTGGTGAAAGAAGGTTGAACGGCTGTACTTACATTTAGCAATACCAGACTCGAAGCTCCTGGCATGGTACATGTTTGGGTGAGGTGGAGGGGGTAGGTTTGGCGGTCCATGACCGGGTCCAAAGGCAGGGAAGCCCATGTACTGGCCCCTGATCATATCAGCACGGTCCTTATCACTACCTTTGAAGTTAGTGGTTCTGGCTCTCAGACCGCAGTAGTATGGGTCATCTGTAGGACATTTTTAACGCATTTTAAACGAATCCACTTGAATGTTTAGGATTACGAAAGAGTATTATAAGCTCTATTTGTCAGACATGATACTAAATTAGATTGATTTTCACAATCTTATCTCGCTACAGAAATAGATAGCGTTTAAAATAATATCAAGCTACAGTTTTTAATTGTTTTCTTCTAATTAATTCCTCACCATTTTTGGAGTCTTTGTTGTTGTTGTTGTTTTTCCTTGCGTTGCGGAATGGTCTCAAGATACTGTCTTCAATGTACGCATATTCTCCCTGAAACAAAAAAGTAAACAATTAATAATAATAATAACAATAATCTTTATTGAATAAAAGAAATACAAGAATTACATAAGAAAAACATTTTCTACATACATTAAAAAAAAAGAATAAAACAAATTCTAAAGTAATATCCTACATATATGTAAAAAAATATATATATAAATTTTCTAAATTCATTATTATTAATACATTTTAATAATGACATAAATGAAGAATTTTGCTGGTGAAGAGTTTATTTATTACAATATCAGAGTATTACATAATAATTACATAGAGCTTTTGTACAAAGTTTGTATCTCTAAAAAAATACTATAAAAATTTGTATGCAGTATCTTCCCATGGTCTTCACCAATAAGAATAGGTACCACTATTTGGGTACTGAAATCGTTAATACGACATTATGTGTTATTTCATTGGACAGGAGAGTATGAAGATTATTATTATTAACTTAGTAAAATATGCATTGAATGTAAAGGAGTGCACATAGGTAATGAAAAAAGTAAAAAAAGGTAAAGATATAGGGTGAGAGTGCAAAAAAATAAACGTATGTGATCTGGAAATTTCTCGAAATGAAACTGAAGAGAGTTGTATTAATAGTTATTATATATCAATATTTGTATATAAATAATGAAGAGTGAAAAGCATAACTGCAGAAGGAATATTTAGTGAAAATGTTTTTGAATGATTTTTAGTGTAAATTTTAAATTGCATTAAAACACGGAAATTGCAGCAGATTTGATGTCAGAGAGGAAGAGAAGAAGAGACATTCTTGATAAAGATGAGGTAAAGAAAGGAGAACACAAGAACAAAGTGTTTACGGGAGAAGGTACAGAAAGGAGAACACAAGGACAAAGAGTGTTTACGGGAGAAGGAAAAGAAAGGAGAACACAAGGACAAAGAGTGTTTTACGGGAGAAGGAAAAGAAAGGAGAACACAAGAACAAAGAGTGTTTTACGGGAGAAGGAAAAGAAAGGAGAACACAAGGACAAAGAGTGTTTACGGGAGAAGGAAAAGGAAGGAGAACACAAGAACAAAGAGTGTTTTACGGGAGAAGGAAAAGAAAGGAGAACACAAGGACAAAGAGTGTTTTACGGGAGAAGGAAAAGAAAGGAGAACACAAGGACAAAGAGTGTTTTACGGGAGAAGGTACAGAAAGGAGAACACAAGGACAAAGAGTGTTTTACCACCTCGCCACCAGATCCCCAGCAACAACCGCGCCACTGAAAGGACAAAGGACAAGTCAGGGGACAACCATCGGTCAGGAATCTATGAAAATTTGGTCTCGAAAAATTCAGTCTCGGAACTTTCGATCGGAGGTATTCACAAAAACTTATCAGTTAGATTTAACCCCCCTTCCGGATCATTAAAAAGTCATGAAGTGTACAGTACAACAAACTAATGGATTCAACAAACTACCGAACAGTCATTTATGTTGAGAGTTTTAAATTAATCTACAATTCGTTCCGACACCGAAAATTTGGAGACCGAATTTTTCGAGACAGAAATTTCCAGTGACCATCAAACAGGGTGGCCAGCATGGGGTTGAACATTTCGACACGTGAATGCTAAAGAATTTCACCAGTTCTATAACTCTAATGTAACTATCTTTTACGGTGAACTTCAATAAGAATGGAGCTGTTGGAGTTTTGATGGAACCAATTATCTGAGGATCACAATAAACACTTTTCATTTAAAGGTTATTGAGATTTTAAGGTAACATTTTAAAAAATACACTAAGTCTCAGTGTTTAAAAATACTTTTAAAAAATTACATATTTTTTATTTACCATATTAATGCATTTTTATAAACTATTGCATATTTTTACCATCTAGGTAAAAGTTCAATGTTTTAGTAATACTACAAAAAATCCATACGAAAATTATGTCAGAATACTAAGGATGGTTGGTAGATATACACCATATGTACTCTCAGATAATACAAACTGCTACTCCAAATATTAGTTAACTAAACCGTCTACAATTATTATTAACAACAAAATGCCACATCAACCTTAAAAGGAACATTAAAGAAAATTTAACAGAAACCAGATTTTCACTTTTAGACCTTGGCACATATTGAACCATAAATAGTACTTAACATGTTAAAATGCTTTCCCATTATCCCACCTTTTATGTATTTGATGTTATTCATTTATTCATAGAATAGAAGTTACTTTACTCCCTCACCTTTGAACTGCTCTTGCCTCCTTCTCTGGGGGGCAACTTAGGAGGTTTGGTCTTGCCGTTGTTAGAGCCTCCAGAAGAACCTGATAGCGTGTAGGGGTCCTCTTCGGGAACAGGCAGTTTTGGTCTGTTTTTGATGTTTGGTGGTGAACGTGCGGCTGTTGACGAACAAAACACTCTTAGAAAAATAAACTAATTGTTAAATTAAGATATTCAAGTATGTATAATTCATGCCATATAACTTTCTGTGGTGATGAAAAAGTTAAATTTGTCATAAATGTTCCTAATTATGAAGTAACATACTGAGCTGCTAAAAATATCGAATTCCGTTTTTGTTATATATTAGAATTATCTTGAACAGAATTCTTCAAAAGAAATATTAAATAAGTAAATTTGAAATTCAGGTCTGCAGCTACTGAAAAGTATAAATAAACTAATAAGTACAACTTCATCGGAATTCCATTTTAAATATATTTTAGTAACAAATCATGAATCATCTTTCCCTGAATACATTAGAAAGCCTCTATAGTGAATGAATTAGAATGTAGCCTGAATAGTGAATAGATTTTCTTTAGTCTGCCATAAAATAGCTTTTAGTTTTCTAAAACTAACGGCAATTCATCGCAGACAAAAGAAAATCTGTTCACTATAGAGGCTAAATCCTAACTCATTCACTATAGAGGCTTCTACCGTAATGATTATAAAACTTCTCCATTCAATAAAAGGAGGTGATTGCTTCGCTGTGACTGGTGCGGACAAGGCTAATATACTATAGTGTATATAAACCTTGGGTGTGGTACTCACAAGGCGCCAGCTTACTCCTCAGCATGTCCAGGGCCACTATGTTGATGATCATTACCCATGAAGAGCACTGCAACAAGTCAGGGTGGTTCTTGGAGAAAGCTAAGGGAAGGATGCATTGGTTCTCTAGTTTGCTTCTGTTGGGGTACAGTTTCCGAGACTCTTTCTCTATGTTTGCCTCAAATTTTCTAATGTCAAATGCCTGAAAAGTGGACACACTGTGTGAGAAAAAACTATCAACGATAGTTTAGTATAATATTTGATTATGAATGAGTCAAACAATTTTTCAGTTTATTATTTCAATTCAATCTTATCCTATCGCTATATTATTTATCTTTACAAATAAGTGTTACAGAAGAAGAAAATAATAATGATAAATGGTACGATAGAAAAAAAAATGAATTAAGGATTTTATATAGGATAATACATACTTTGCTATCATTTTCTATTTCTAGAATCTAGTTTGGTCTTTCTTGATGTCTTACCATAATTGAAATGTAGATTTAAAAAATGTGTCTATCTTAGCCGTACCTTGATAGGCTTCTCTAACTCCAGTGCCTGGCTAGGTAGCTTCATAACCTCATTGCTGATAGCGTTTTCGTCGTCTATCGTCTTGACGTAAACATTCGACCGGGAGACTCGCTTTACAAGAATATTTCCATCTTCGTCCATACGCAGTTTGCAGCCCTGGAACATTATTTAGAAGTTAGATCACTATATTACAAGTTAGATTACTGTATTAGAAGTTACTCAAGTTAGATTACTTTATTAGAAGATAGATTACTATAATAGAAGTTAGATTACTGTAATAGAAGTTAGATTATTATTTAACAGAACTGATCTAGCAATCATTACTTTTCAGGAAAAATAACCGCTCCAAAACTAAATCACCATCGTAAAACGGGTAGGATGATTAAACTAGTTGCAAAGTAAATTTATACCTTTTCAGTGTTGATTGTTGTCATTTAATTTCAATATTAGGATGTAAAGGATATATAAAACAAAAAACAAACTACTTACGTTTCCAATTTGTCTAGAAACAACCTCCTCCGTTTTTTGGTCCCTCTTCGGGTTTTCAAAACCTGATAGCCCAAGCCTGAGATGTTAGGTACAAATTTAGAGAAAAACTAAACGTATTAATAGTTGCTAATAATTAACCACAATTAACTTCTCTCGATATTGCATAAGAAGAATGAACAAACTATACATTTAACAACCTTCAAAAGGATTGCTCACTTAATATAGACTAAATAGCATTGTTGCCTACACGCACCTCTATATACGGACTACTTAGAAGTCACTAATAGTTACCTAGATCGTTAAAGGAAACAAATTGAAAGCTTCTCCACATCTCTTACATTCACTTCAACTTTTATTTTTCAGCTCTGCTTACCTTCAGCTTATTTTGCAACTGTTAAATCACACTGGAATTCATTTTGCATGACTGCGTTCATGGAAAATATTGAGTTCATTCAAACGAACGTGAAATGGAGAGACATTTTATGCACTATATTATTATTCAATATCAAAAGTCAAACTCACGTAATATCAAGAAATTCGAAATATGATCATAGGTTTCCAGTTTGTTTATCATATTAGATAAAACTGTTTTAGTTATAAATTCTTAAATACAGTTAATTATATTCGGTTAAGACGACCAGAACAGGCATATCAATTGGTGATTAGCTAGAATGCTAAATCGTTACATATAGAAAAGGTAAATGTAAATGAGGCAAATTGTCAAGCTTTTCATGACTTATTCCTTTCATGATCGGCTTATTCCAAAAACAGCATAACAATGTCTCACCTGAATCCGTCGAATCCAATGTTGGTGCCATTGATGGTCAGAACGGGAGATCGTAGATAAGCTTTGGCCACACGTCTGTTACGTTCGAACACGATCACCTTAGACCAAATCTCATCGTCAATTTGGGACCACTTCTTGAAAACCTCTTCTATGTGTTCCTAGAAAATAATATCGTTATTAACTCCTTTACAGAAGGAATTACCTTTAAAGATAACAGAATGTAGAGTGACTCTTTTCTGGGTCTTGATGGGCACTAGGTAAAGGGCGACTTCCAATGCGGCGGCTCTAGCCGCTTCAGCCGCCGCATTGGAAGTCCACCGTAAAATGTGTTTTGTTTTGCTCTCATAGTAATTTGATTGGCTATTTAATATTTACCGATTTTTATGAAATGCACTATGTATGAATTTGGGATAATTTTTCATGATTTAATGAAGTATCAGAGTTGTTGAACTTGAAGTAGTATTATGTTTCAATATTAGCAAAAATTTCATGAAGTTGCATAAACGCTGAAAAAAGAATTTTAAAAAAGTTACAATTTCGAAATGAACTATTATTATTATTACTGAAACTTTGCCGATAAATAAAAGTGAAATTCTTTATTCAATTGAAAATAATGAATAAATTAATTTCAAATTGAAAAATATCAAGGATGAAATTGGAACCTATACCCCCCAAAAAAAATGTATATATATACATATATGATATATTACAAATGTTTACAATGGTATAAATTTAATCAAGGTAGTGGAAATGGTTGCCTTTAGCGGATTAGATCTTCTAAAGGAATATTAACAATATAATTGAAGTATTACTAGGCTTTAAAGTTTAAATTCTTCAAAAGTAATTCCATGAATATAATTAAAGTAGTGACTTTAGACTTAATTGATTAAATGCCTTTATTTAGTCTAGTTCTTTTAAATCGTAGCGACTATTCTTTTCCTCGCTGTATGCCTTTAACATGTAATCAATTAACAGACTTCTAATTGTTATTACCTGGAAGCAAGGCTCAGTAGTGTACCACACATCTTCTTCTTCCTCCACCTGGGGTTGCTCTAGGTTGAGGTCGTCACGAGATCTCGATAGGATGCGCCGTCTGGATACCATCTTGATTTACTTCTTCGCCTAAGTCCCTTGTTAAACTATGGTTCGTATGAAGTTCGGTAGGGTTTTCTTTTTTCGTAGTTTCGACAATTTCACTTCTTCACGATTGTTTACCACTCGATTCACCTCTCATTATCAGCAAAGGTATTTAAATCAGAAAATAAAGTCAATTTACCTGGGAAAATGATCTCACGATTAAAATACTGTTATTTAGATTTATTTATTTCATATTGTAAATCGAAATGATTGAGGAGAACATAAGATACAGAATCTTTAGTAAAACAGATTTCAAGAATTCAATTAATTTATCAAATATATTAGAATTCTAATTAACAAGTGATAAATATACTTTACTAGCTTTCTTATAATAACTAGTACAGTACCTTTAGTTCATTCAATTAATTAATTAAGTTAAAGATTATAATTGAATGTATACATAAATATAATTTAACAGAATTACATATTTTACTCCTAGGGTTAAAACTCCGTATCAATGATACCGCAGCAAATTATTAGTTTTTCATTTCAATTACTGTTTCTCAGTTTTTTTATTTAATTTACACCAACTTTATGAGGCGCTGTTGATAAAATGACTGTTTAACCCATTTTGTGACACACAGACAGAGACAAACAGACACACAGACAGACAGACAGACAGACAGACAGACAGACATGGCTCTTATTACAGTATTATAGATAGGAGACAGATACTCTGTATTTAAATACATTCCTCTCCAATGTCACATCTCTATCACACTAATGTCACTAAATGTTACACGTAATGTGATCATTAGTAAAATATTATCTGCCAATTAATAGTCACGGTGTGCGTAATTAATTGAACAGACGAAGCGTTAGTTACGCACCTCCACGTGCGCACGCTAATTGCGCGCGTAAAAAACGCATGGCTGAATGTTACGCATTTGGTGAGTGTGTTTGTGCGCATGCGCAGAGTGACGCGTTCATGCGCGAGTAATTAGAGACTTTACGCAACAGTGTATCTTGACCAAAAGTAATAATGGCTAATGGAATTACATGCAAATTACAGTGGAAAGTAGGGAAAATGTAGTAAAATCTGATGGGAAATACATAAGCAGTCAGTGTACGTAAATCACTAGCGTTACAACCGCTCACCACTAGCGTTACAATAGCTCACCACTAGCGTTACAATAGCTCACCACTAGCGTTACAACCGCTCACCACTAGCGTTACAATAGCTCACCACTAGCGTTACAATAGCTCACCACTAGCGTTACAATAGCTCACCACTAGCGTTACAACCGCTCACCACTAGCGTTACAATAGCTCACCACTAGCGTTACAATAGCTCACCACTAGCGTTACAACCGCTCACCACTAGCGTTACAATAGCTCACCACTAGCGTTACAATAGCTCACCACTAGCGTTACAATAGCTCACCACTAGCGTTACAATAGCTCACCACTAGCGTTACAATAGCTCACCACTAGCGTTACAACCGCTCACCACTAGCGTTACAATAGCTCACCACTAGCGTTACAACCGCTCACCACTAGCGTTACAATAGCTCACCACTAGCGTTACAATAGCTCACCACTAGCGTTACAATAGCTCACCACTAGCGTTACAACCACCCACCACTAGCGTTACAATAGCTCACCACTAGCGTTACAATAGCTCACCACTAGCGTTACAACCGCTCACCACTAGCGTTACAATAGCTCACCACTAGCGTTACAATAGCTCACCACTAGCGTTACAATAGCTCACCACTAGCGTTACAACCACCCACCACTAGCGTTACAATAGCTCACCACTAGCGTTACAATAGCTCACCACTAGCGTTATAATAGCTCACCACTAGCGTTACAATAGCTCACCACTAGCGTTACAACCGCTCACCACTAGCGTTACAATAGCTCACCACTAGCGTTACAATAGCTCACCACTAGCGTTACAATAGCTCACCACTAGCGTTACAATAGCTCACCACTAGCGTTACAATAGCTCACCACTAGCGTTACAACAGCGCACCACTAGCGTTACAATAGCTCACCACTAGCGTTACAATAGCTCACCACTAGCGTTACAATAGCTCACCACTAGCGTTATAATAGCTCACCACTAGCGTTACAATAGCTCACCACTAGCGTTACAATAGTTCACCACTAGCGTTACAATAGCTCACCACTAGCGTTACAATAGCTCACCACTAGCGTTACAATAGCTCACCACTAGCGTTACAATAGCTCACCACTAGCGTTACAATAGCTCACCACTAGCGTTACAATAGCTCACCACTAGCGTTACAACAGCTCACCACTAGCGTTACAATAGCTCACCACTAGCGTTACAATAGCGCACCACTAGCGTTACAATAGCTCACCACTAGCGTTACAACCGCTCACCACTAGCGTTACAATAGCTCATCACTAGCGTTTCAACAGCTCACCACTAGCGTTACAACAGCTCACCACTAGCATTACAATAGCTCACAGCTCAGCACTAGCGCTACAACAGCTCACCACTAGCGTTACAACAGCTCACCACTAGCGTTACAATAGCTCACAGCTCAGCACTAGCGTTACAATAACTCACAGCTCACAACTAGCGTTACAACAGCTCACCACTAGCGTTACAAAAGCTCATAGCTCAGCACTAGCGCTACAATAGCTCACAGCTCAGCACTAGCGTTACAAAAGCTCACAGCTCAGCACTAGCGTTACAATAGCTCACAGCTCACCACTAGCGTTACAATAATTCACAGCTCACCACTAGCGCTACAATAGCTCACAGCTCAGCACTAGCGCTACAATAACTCACAGCTCACCACTAGCGTTACAATAACTCACAGCTCACCACTAGCGCTACAATAGCTCACAGCTCACCAGTAGCGTTACAATAACTCACAGCTCATCACTAGCGCTACAATAGCTCACAGCTCACCACTAGCGCTACAAAAGTTCACAGCTCACCACTAGCGTTACAATAGCTCACAGCTCAGCACTAGCACTAGTCACTGCTAGTGATCACGTTCATCACAAGGAGGTGTGGTTGCTAGGTATAGTGAAAGTTATTCCGCAAAATAGGAAAGGCTGGAACCAATGGAACAAGAAACCAATGTGATAACTAAATGACGGGCACTCGTTTAGCGCATTCTTCGCCACCGCTTATAAATGTCCTTGACCTTCCAATAATCATTGGGCTATAAATGTCCTTGACCATCGATCTGTTCACTCCCAAAATCTAACCAAATGTTCCTGGACATTGACCAATTGTCCCACCGAATTTCAGGCAATTTGGTCCAAGACACTTTGAGTTATTTGAATAGTAAGATTAGAAATAAATGCTGACCAATACATAACCTTCTGCAATTTGTGAAGGTAATTAACAGGAAGATAGGGTAAATTACAAGTTACCGGACGGTTCCACATTTTCGACCAAGTAAGAAAAATTTATATAGTTTAATAATTTAATTCGTTATTTTGGATCTTTTCTGAAATCGACCAACCACTTCAAAATAAAAAAAATGTGTGTACATGATATCAATGATATTTATACAGTTATTTGAACATTAAGTAATCTATCCCATATACCATATGTAACAAAGTAAATTATTACATTAATATAGTTCGTATTACATAAATTACTGATTAATTAATTAACTACTAATTAATTTATTGCATAAATGTAATGAATTATTACATATTATTATTAATTTTGTAAAGTGATTTATTTATTACTTATCTTTATTTCTGAAGTTATTTATCCCATATATCATATCTTCTTGTTCAGTTGTTTCAATTACTGACCTTAGCGATGACTTGGTCAGACAGGCTCATTGCTTGGAAAATAA
Organism: Caprella mutica; assembly: GCA_947561585.1. Lineage (NCBI taxonomy): Eukaryota > Metazoa > Arthropoda > Malacostraca > Amphipoda > Caprellidae > Caprella > Caprella mutica. The sequence continues at coordinate 266,098 of CANNZV010000252.1, forward strand.
ATATGATGCTTATTTATAAATAACTTTTCCAAATACTCTGTTAACTTGGTATCATGTTGCTACATACAGAATTGTTATATCTTTGAAGTGGTTGGTTGATTTCAGAGAAGATCCCTTATTTTAAACTAGGGTAAGTTCCTAATTATCGGTCAGTTCCACATTTTCGGTCATATAAGAAAAAACAATAAAATAATAATTATTTCAGGAGGATAGGTTGAGTTATTATATTTTATCGTTTTTTTTTTTTCTTATATGTCCGAAAATCTGGAACTGACCAATAATTAGGAACTTACCCTATATGTTCTTTCTTATATGATCGGAAATGTGTAACTGTCCGATAACTCCTCCCTACCATGTGAGTCCTTTTGAAAGTGCCACCCTGACTTCACAGAGTGACTAGGACTCCTCTCTGTGAAGTATTTACGAGTAATGGATAAAATGGAGAGGAATCCTAAAGTACGGAGCCAATTAGTGAATCGTGAGGTAAAAAGGCGCTATGGACAATAACTTGATGTGTCTGGTCTCTACCTTCATTGTATACTTCCATGTACCAATCATTGATGTACCAATATACATTGATGTACACATTCATGTACCAATACATGTGTGTACAGTGTATGTCGTAGAAGAGTACTGATGAGTGTATTGAATTGCAAATATGGTATTAGAGTTAATACACGGACAATGGCTCATACGCTTTGTAGTTTATTGTTAAACACTATATATTAATGCATTGGGGGTGTTTTTCCTTTGTTATTTTAATGTTTCTAATTTTAGCCCTTTGCCGCATGGTGTCTCACTTAGCCGAAAGAAAAAAGAACATGTAAAGGGAAAAACCTACCAGACATGTTTATATAATAATTATTTGGAGGAATAATATATTTGAAACTTCGAAGAAAGGATGTAAATAAAGATAAAATGTAATAAAATATCAAATAAAATAAATAAATAATGGAAATACGAAGCCATAGGATAAAGGTGAATAAAAAGTCACTGTAAGGAGTAGTGGTCACTGTTAAAGTAGTGGTCACTGTTAAAGAAAGGTCACTGTTAGAGTAGTGGTCACTGTTAAAGTAGTGGTCACTGTTAAAGAGTGGTCACTGTTAAAGTAGTGGTCACTGTTAAAGTAGTGGTCACTGTTAAAGAGTGGTCACTGTTAAAGTAGTGGTCACTGTTAAAGTATTGGTCACTGTTAAAGTAGTGGTCACTGTTAAAGTATTGGTCACTGTTAAAGTAGTGGTCACTGTTAAAGTAGTGGTCACTGTTAAAGTAGTGGTCACTGTTAAAGTAGTGGTCACTGTTAAAGAAAGGTCAGTGTTAAAGAAAGGTCACTGTTAAAGTAGTGGTCACTGCATTGGTCACTGTAAGAGTAGTGGTCACTGCATTGGTCACTGTAAGAGTAGTGGTCACTGCAAGGAGTAGTGGTCACTGCAAGGAGTAGTGGTCATTGTAGGAGTAGTGGTCACTCTAACAGTAGTGGTCACTGCATTGGTCACTGTAACAGTTCATGTGCCCATTACCATCAATGTATCTTAAATCATCTACTTGACAACATGAAAATATTTCATTGCAGCGCATAATAACGAAGTTATGTTTTTTTTAAGACAATATTTTCCCTCGAAGTTGATGAGGTTAACTTTATAAATTAGGACATCAAAGTGCCAGCGAATGCTAACAAGTAAAAGTTAAAGTGAACTATCGAAAGGTAAAGGATTAGAGGGATAGGAGACAACTTGGAGGCACGCATCCAAAGGTCATTCAGATAAATCCAAGTTATATTACTTTATATTTCCTGATATGCTCCAGTGAAATTTGAGAATATTTTAATTCTTAGTTCCATAACTTGATTTAACTTCCTACAATTTACACTCAAGATTGGTCTACTATTTGACTAGTAGGTACTATTTGTATAATCTGAAGATAATATAATACAAAAGTGATATATTCGCCAAGTGAGACCTATAAAGTGTTTCGCTGTCATTCATACTGTTTGACACTCTGTTTCTAGAAGTCAAAAAGACGAAAGTGAAAATTAGGACTCCCAGTTACGCATATATAGAATACATACGTAAGTTCTACTTTCTCCCTGAGTACATAATGCTAAATAGGACTACGCTAGTTTGCGCCTAGAAATGTTAGTGTGGTGATACCTACATTCCATATTTCTTAGAGTGGCAAGCAGTGAACCAGTTAGGTATCACATCATTTTGCTCTGAAGTCATAGTATTAACTGACATCAAGTCGATATTATCTTGGTAAAATACATTTAAAACCAAACACGTGTAAATTAAAGTAAATTAAAGATCACGGCCACATTCTGAAACATGGCCTAGACAACTACCTACCTACATTCTTCTAAAACTTCAAACTTGAATAAGTTGTTAGCTACACTTATATACATTTCCTGGAAATGACCTGCACAATTATTTTTGACATACTAGCATATATTTAGCCAGTGCTTGTACATGTACATCTAGAAAACTGCTAGAAACTACTTTTCGCTTCTCCAACTTAGACTAGGTAACACTGCCACAATGCGGAAGATGGAAGTGAAGAGATAGGCAACTAACTTACTAAGGAAAACATTTAAATGAATTATTGAAGATAATTTGGGAGGTAATGTAGTCTAGTAACTCAATATACTATTAAATTGTGATACCAAACGAGTTTATGAATGTAGAACTGAGAGTGTTTTTTTTTTCATATATGATTTTCTTTTCTATGTTTAGATAGGTAGACTGTAGGAAGATGTTCAGGATTAGCCAATGTAAAGAAAAGATATTACGATTAAGAAAGAATGATGATATACATTCAATAAACATGTAAGGTCGTCTGAGTCAATTTTTATTATTTCCAACTCGGTAATAAAATTACATTCATGTAATTATTTTAAATGAATAAATAAAGTTCAGTAATGATAATGGTGGTTAGTTACGCAATATTCAATAGAAGTGTATATATTATATATAGTTATTCAATGAACCATTCTCTACGTGACGATATCTATAGGTATTTTCCATGGAATTATTACCAATAGAAAATAGTTAGGAAGAATGCTGTGACAATAAATAAGTCGCTTATATTATTTCTAAAGAATAATTCTGACCTCAATATGGTCATGACATTTGGCTGATGGGAATGGGAATGGCTTGCAGTGTAGACTGTAGGTGATAGGTAGGGGAAAAGGAATGGGAATGGCTTGCAGTGTAGACTGTAGGTGATAGGTAGGGGAAAAGGAATGGGAATGGCTTGCAGTGTAGACTGTAGGTGATAGGTAGGGGAAAAGGGATGGGAATGGGAATGGCTTGCAGTGTAGACTGTAGGTGATAGGTAGGGGAAAAGGAATGGGAATGGCTTGCAGTGTAGACTGTAGGTGATAGGTAGGGGGAAAGATTTCTCTCTCGATGTCAGCATAGGAATGACATAGCATATATTTAGTATAATGAAATAAAATGCGGAAAGTAGGTATATAATAAATTACGAGGCGATTGGAATGAGAATAGGAAATAAATGAAGTAAAAAACGAATTACTGAAAATTATAGAATGAAATATGTTTAACATTATAATTCGAGTATGATGGGGAAATAAATAATAGGTTTACAATCTAGTTACAAAAAGAATTAAAGATTCATATTATATATAATTAATTCAGAAAGTTGGTAATTAATTCAACTAATATAATCGGGTAAATTTACTTGGAAATCTAACCCAATCTATTTAATGGTTATTTCATCTTTTTATTAAGAATTTCACTTGAAGGTGATAGCAATTTCTACCTGAGGAAATTAATGAATAAAAACCTTTCTCTGATCCTTTTTAAGAATTATCTATACAGGTATGTGATGATCGAGGAAACATTGTCCCAATATTGGGCCAGCATTACCTGAATATTTACATGACAAGCTTCGGTTTTGTTTTATTAAGATAAATAGACTTCAGTTTATTATGGTAATTTCTCCTAATTATAATTTTATCAATAAAATAAGCATAGTATTTAGCCATTTTTATAACTCAAAATTATAACATTAATTCTATCATTACAACATTAATTCTATCATTACAACATTAATTCTATCATTACAACATTAATTCTATCATTACAACATTAATTCTATCATTACAACATTAATTCTATCATTACAACATTAATTCTATCATTACAACATTAATTCTATCATTACAACATTAATTCTATCATTACAACATTAATTCTATCATTACAACATTAATTCTATCATTACAACATTAATTCTATCATTACAACATTAATTCTATCATTATAACATTAATTTTATCATTACAACATCAATTCTATCATTACAACATAATTCTATCATTACAACATTAATTCTATCATTACAACATTAATTCTATCATTATAACATTAATTTTATCATTACAACATCAATTCTATCATTACAACATTAATTTTATCATTACAACATTAATTCTATCATTACAACATTAATTCTATCATTACAACATTAATTCTATCATTATAACATTAATTTTATCATTACAGCATTAATTTTATCATTACAACATTAATTTTATCATTACAACATCAATTCTATCATTACAACATTAATTCTATCATTACAACATTAATTCTATCATTACAACATTAATTCTATCATTACAACATTAATTCTATCATTACAACATTAATTCTATCATTACAACATTAATTCTATCATTACAACATTAATTCTATCATTACAACATTAATTCTATCATTATAACATTAATTTTATCATTACAACATCAATTCTATCATTACAACATTAATTCTATCATTACAACATTAATTCTATCATTACAACATTAATTCTATCATTACAACATTAATTCTATCATTACAACATTAATTCTATCATTATAACATTAATTCTATCATTACAACATCAATTCTATTAACCGTAAGTTGCGTAAGTTACTCAATAGTTGCAAGTTTTGCTAGGTATCTTCTTAGAGGTTTTCTAGAGCATTCAGTGGTCTAGTTAACACTATTTGAGGGAGCGCTAAATGAGGTCAGAGCTTTGTAAGGCTGTTTGAAGAGAGACATGAAGCGTTAGGCAAGAACAAAGCTACACACAGGGTTTAACGCCTTCAGGGAACGTACAACTGTAACCTAGCAAAGTCATTCTCTGTTTAAACTTTTAATTCATAAAATCATTTTTTGATGAATTGGCAATTATTTTTTAACACATAAAAAATACATTTTTAACTTATAAATAATAATAATAGGACACTTTAATTTTCATGTTCTCAAGAAGTCATCTTCCAAGTATTAGATAGAAATTACCTATTTAGTTGTATGTTCATTAATTTAGTTAGAGTTAGATAGAATTTTTTATGGTTAAATTTATAATTCCCAATAAAACAAATAGTTTCAGTAAAAAAAACTATCAACAAAATTTAAATTTAATAATGGTATCGAAACTTTATAGAGGGGCGTATTATTATGGTAGCTATTCTTCCTTTTTTCCACACTTTACTGCAAATTATTTGCGTCCATTCCTCTCAGCTGAAAGCATTTCCGCATTTTAGAAATATCACTCGAGTTTTTGTCATTCAAACTGACTAATTATCTTAGGAGATAATTAAGAAGACAGTACCTTAGAAAAAGATCTCTTTAAAACTTCCTGGTCACTACATTATTGTAAACTCAACAAAAAACTTCTAGTTATTTGTTATTAGATTCCTAAAATTGAATACTTGTCTATGAAAATGTAATTAAAATACAGTGGAGGTTTTTATATGGAAATGAAAAAGATTTCATGTTGTGTTAAATGGCAAATTGTGACAATTGACAATGACTGTTGTTTTTATTTTTCAGTCGGACAGCACACATTGAAAGTTTTAAACACCCCATAATATTTTGAGTTATTACTGTTACTTATCTAGTGACTATATTGACACATTAAAAAAAATTGAACATTCTTTATTCTTTCTTAAAAATTTTTTCTTTCGTTGTAACAATTCATCATTTTTTGTATTCACTAATCATTAGTTTTGGTTTATTCTGCATCATAAAATAATCATTGGAAGAATCAAAGCATATGGGAAATGATAAAAGAATCATTTAAAGTATCACTATGAAAATATGATAAACTAATCACACATATGAAAATTAAGAATAATGCCATAACTGAGACAACCAAAGGTAGGTACATACATTTCTCAGGAGTGTTTGAAAGCATTCGTACAGTTACAAGAGTGGTTAGATACACTTGTGTGTGCATGCCCTCACAGAGTATCTGATCACTGGTTACAAAGATTGGGGGTCAAAGTAGGGAGCATTTTTTACAGCGATGACTCACTGTCTAGTCACTGTGTTCGGTCACAGCAACAGTCGCACGGTCATTGCAGGGCATGCAGAGAACCTTTAGGTCATTATTAGAAGTAAATAAAGGACTTCAATTCTTTATCACTCATAGTAAAGAGTTATACGTGATTAAGTATCAATACCTTCTCAATAAATCATTCATGTAACCATCTTTAAAATAAATGAATTCCACTTTGGAAAAACAGATTTCCCAGACGTAAAATGAAATCTAATAACGCAATGGACATGGACATTTTTTCAGATTGCTATTCCCTTAGCATGCGAGTCTTTATCAGCGAATGTGACGGCATACAATCTAGCCAATTGCCGTCAGTGTGTCAGTCTTGTTAGCATCTGAACTCTTGGTAAAGGTTAGCGCGGTGAAAGGAGAGGAGATGCAACCTAAAGTGCGGAATGCTGCGCTCTAATACCTACTGCCTTTCTGCCTGCTGAGTAGTATTGTAAGGGTGCATTTCTGAACTCGCATGTCATAGCTAAAACTGAAGACAATGTAACAACTTTCAAAGAAATATCAATAAGAAATAGCATTTATACCGATGAAGCATATCATTTGTAAACTAAACTTATATTTATGAATAGTGTAAAGAAATAGATTTTCGTTATTATATCTTTGATAAACCATATACAATATAGTTTAGTGACTATTCTGCTCATAATTGTTGTGAATTATTCTCTAAAATTCAAATTAAAGTATGAATATTAAAATGCTTGTATAGGGGTCCCACAAAAATCCGAACCCTCAGTTTTATTGCTATATATGTAATATGTTAACTTATTAACCAATTTTAATGTTATTCTATTGATTGATGCCGAGAACAAATTTCTGCATCGAATCAAATAAACAATAAAATCATCCATCAAGTTGACATTATACTTTCAACAGAGGTTTATTTTTGGTACACACTGTATAATTAGCCATAAGTATTTTGTTTACATACACGAAACATACAACACTCACTGCCCACCTTTTGACAAGAAAATAACACTGAAAACAGCAATGACATCAACAACAACAAAGAGAGAACATTATAGAGCATAGCTATAGGATTAACCTAGTAACATAGCCATTCTAGGTAGCCATATATCTATGTTCAGAACTATAAGTAGGTGTGAAGAAGGTAATTTGGTTATATCGTGGGATGGTTAGCAAGGTTACAACCCTTTACTATCTACCAGTAAATATCCGTAATTTACTTATTATGAATTGCATATTTACTATCAGATAGGTACTGTCAGATAGGTACTATCAGTTATGTACTATCAGATAGGTACTATCAGATAGGTACTATCAGATAGGTACTATCAGATAGGTACTGTCAGATAGGTACTATCAGTTAGGTACTATCAGATAGGTACTATCAGATACGTACTATCAGATAAGTACTATCAGTTAGGTACTATCAGATAGGTACTATCAGTTAGGTACTATCAGATAGGTACTATCAGTTACGTACTATCAGTTAAGTACTATCAGATAGGTACTATCAGTTAGGTACTATCAGTTAGGTACTATCAGATAGGTACTATCAGTTAGGTACTATCAGTTACGTACTATCAGTTACGTACTATCAGATAAGTACTATCAGATAAGTACTATCAGTTAGGTACTATCAGATAGGTACTATCAGTTAGGTACTATCAGTTAGGTACTATCAGTTACGTACTATCAGTTAAGTACTATCAGATAGATACTATCAGTTAGGTACTATCAGTTAGGTACTATCAGATAGGTACTATCAGTTACGTACTATCAGTTACGTACTATCAGTTACGTACTATCAGTTACGTACTATCAGTTACGTACTGTCAGATAGGTACTATCAGTTACGTACTATCAGATAGGTACTATCAGTTACGTACTATCAGTTACGTACTATCAGTTACGTACTATCAGTTACGTACTATCAGTTACGTACTATCAGTTACGTACTATCAGTTAGGTACTATCAGTTACGTACTATCAGTTACGTACTATCAGTTACGTACTATCAGTTACGTACTATCAGTTACGTACTATCAGTTACGTACTACCAGTTACGTACTATCAGATACGTACTATCAGATACGTACTATGAGATACGTACTATCAGTTACGTACTATCAGTTACGTACTACCAAAAAGAGAAAAGACTTTTCATATCATACAAATGTTCCCTGACAAAAATTAAAATATTGCATAACATTGCTTGCAAATATCGATTTTTTTTACAGAGACTTATTTCAACTGATTAGTTATATCTTAGAGTAAATTTAAAAAAAAAATTTAGTATTTCAAATATTTTTTAGGTTTTACATAAAAATGTCATGGAAAAATATTCACCTGTATTAATTGTTTCCTGTGTAATTAGTGGAAAGGTGTGAAAAATCACCAGGTGTGCCTTATTAGGAATAACAATATCATCTTTCTAAAAATAGTGAAAATAAAATAGATTAATTTATCAAATTTATTTTAATTCATTGTGGCATGCTTCAATGATAATAGTATTTATTATATTATTTCGTTTGTTTTTACTAAACTGTAAGAATGCAAGTTTTCTATTGTAGATATTACGGCGTGAAGAGATTAATTTAATAATTGATGAAGAGACCTTGCAATTTCTATTAATAAAATACAATTTCTATTGATAAAATACAATTTTATTCATTTTATGACAGGATAGAAGATAGTAAAAAAAGAGGTTCAGATGTCAGTGAAGGACTGTTTCCTATTTTTCAGCAGCATTGAAATTGGTTACAATTCCAATCTACCTCTGTTCATTTGGGTGTTACTGTTTAACCCTTTCAGTCAAGATATAACTTATATGTACTTTTAGAGTTTTAAAGTTTGAACAATGTTACTTTGGTTGTAAATAGACTATAAACACAACTAAATATATTTAATGACTTCTTTTTCTATGAGGTGGTAAGTCAGACTAACCACCATAACATAACTGCAGAATTCAGACTAACTTCTATACATTTTTGGAGTTTTATGGTTTGGGTGGTATGGTTTGAATTACACTAATTCCCAACCCTATTCAACCCTCTGTTTCATTTGGGTGGTATGGTTTGAATTACACTAATTCCCAACCCTATTCAACCCTCTGTTTCATTTGGGTGGTAGTGTTTGAATTACACTAATTCCCAACCCTATTCAACCCTCTGTTTCATTTGGGTGGTAGTGTTTGAATTACACTAATTCCCAACCCTATTCAACCCTCTGTTTCATTTGGGTGGTAGTGTTTGAATTACACTAATTCCCAACCCTATTCAACCCTCTGTTTCATTTGGGTGGTAGTGTTTGAATTACCTACTCAACCCTAACTCTCTCTCTCTCTCTCTCCACATACCTTCACTTTTTACCTGATGGTCAAGGTAGCATCTTCTCTTACACTAAAATATTTCCTGCATTTCCGAGTCTAAAATATGGATTTGTGAAGGTCATGAACAACCATCATAAATAACAATAAATATTTCTATTTAGGGCAGTGATGTAATCCATTTCTGAAAGCTTGTACTAGGGTGAGCACTAAATTTCCTGGGTGAGCGGAAATTCTTAGGATGTTACCAGAAATGTTATCTTCAGTGCGCTCAAGTATTTGATAATTGTCATCCTTTTGCTACTGAATCAGTCGATAAAAACGCAAGATGCCTTTTGTTTCTCTAGGTATGAACTCATCAAATTGTGAGTATCCGTTTAGAACCGCAGGCAGCAATTATCTTCACATGACGACATCATTCCTTTTGAGCGTATTGGTGGTCACCCAAAAGTCCTTGAGCAAGGACACAAGAATACGGTCCGTAGGATCTTAATATTCCTAGGTATGAACCTACAGGTTAGAAATACGCTTCTATGTTCTAGGAACTTATCTTTTATTCACTATATTAAAGTTAGACACTAACTAATAAAGAAAAACACTCGTAACGGAATGCTGTTATTCCAAAACCTGGGTGATGGCGGAAGTATCGGCATTGCAACAGAAAGTCAATGACACCGGCGTAATCGGCAAAAAAGAAATGGCTTCACCGTAACAAGGAATGTTTTAAATACCCATCTTAAACTTTCTCACCTTTTCATACAGACAAAATTAAATAGAACTAATTTGTGCATCCACAAAAATCTCACAACTGCATAATTGTAAAGGGAATTTGGACTTGCGTGGGAATATTCCCACATTAATACGGAATTGGTTTCAGTTCAGCTCAGAGAGTGGCTAATTATTAATATAAATAGTGAAGCTGTTATTTGCAATAATAACACACATAAGTAACTAGCATAACTGCTTTTTAACCATAGAAAATTGGAATTATTTTTAATTATTGTGATTAAGATTTTACTCCACTTGAAAAATTACGATTAAGATAAATTATATTAAAAATATAATTGGCAAGAAAATCAATAAAAAATGAACAGCATACACGATGTTAAATAATGATTAAAAACATCTTTTAGATTCCATAACTAGGAGTTTAATTTTAGAGATATTTGTTATTTAATGTATATCAGTGTGGAGAAAAAGTCAAATTGACTTTTTCTTCAAGGCCGCATAACAGTAGGAAGTTAGTCGTAGCTTTTTGTTTTACTTGACAACTTAATTCACTGTTTCGAAATAATAAGAAGTAGAAAATGTTGGAAACGGCTTCCGGCGAATAGATGTTTTCAATGTCAGAGATGATGTAGTGGCAGAGATGTTGCAGGGAACACTTTACATCCACCCTCTCTATATTCACTAAGTACATTAATTATCTCTATAGTCCCTAAGTACATTAATTATCTCTATAGTCCCTAAGTACATTAATTATCTCTATATTCCCTAAGTACATTAATTATCTCTGAGGTGATTGCAACGAATGTAACAACCTTGTGCATTAGTGACGTAAGACCGGCGCACGAGAGTACGCTTTGTGTATCTCCTGCGCACTTCATTACGTTATAGGTGCAACATAAACAAAATATACAATTTAAAGTAATGGAGGAGCAGTTTCATGATTAATAAATTATATTTTCATTATTAACATCAAACTTGTAGACTATTCTTATTTAGTTATTCGTTTAATTTTGGACTTTTTTTTATTACTACCTTTGGTAGGGTTATCTATTTTTTCCTTTGTTGGCTATTGGCCAAACTATTATGAAACATCTATAAGGTAAGTTATTATCGAACTCCCAATAATAGATCTCTTTTCACCTGCCTACTCTCAGTCGTAGTTTCGTAATTACGGAACACAGGTGAGAAAAGAATTAGCAGTTATAACAAGAGTTTAACACCATAGGCAAACAAGAGAAAGACGGACAGACAGACAATGAGTGTGACGGACAGACAGACACTGTAAGCGTGTGTTCTTTTTCTGGTGTGTTAACTTCGGAGTGTTGACTAAAAAGCAGTAGAGAGCTGTTCAAGGCAACGATAGCAAAGGATATTCACGTAAAAGGAGTAAAAAATGTGAGTACACACTAAAGATATGTGACTTGTGTACTTCTTACGCAACAAATGGCGATATAAACAACACCAACCTACCTTTTAAACATACTAATGATATTATTGCAACCTTCTAACTAATTGGGTGATAAAACAGAGAAAATGCCAATAAAAGTCGAATGGTTTAGGTAAGAAGTAGGACGGACATTGGTTTGACTTAGGAATGATAATATTTTAAATGTAAGAATATAAATAAAATCTAAAACAAAGAACCATTGAAATCTCCTAAAATATTAAAATACCTCACTAATTAGTTTATGAATTGAGGCAGTTTCTATTGAAAATGTAAGAATGTGAGTCTGTGACTTCCTGTATGACAACTTTAACGGAGGCAAGTGGCTTAGAAAATAACGAGAGCAAAAACTGGACCCAAGCACCAGATTATGAGAAAGAAAATTAAAGAATAGCTTGAAATTAGGTATTTACGGTACATGTATTTACTTTAAATATTTGTACTAATAGTGCAAACTAAAGGTAAAACTCTATAATTTCATATAGCAAATGTAAAATCATTTATATTTATCTTATAGCATTAAAATACAACATCTCATTAGGAACTTTAAAAACTTAAAAGGAAGGATTGGTTGCTATTCACTTACATTTTAATTATTTACACGTACAGTTATACATAATATAATACAAAAAAAGTATATTAGGGTAAGTTTCGAATTATCGGTCAGTATCACATCTTCGATCATGTAAGAAATAGCAATATATAAAAATTGTTATTATTACACAGTGCTATCTAATACTTCTGCAAATCCGGGTTTGCAGAAGTATTAGATAGCACTGTGTAATAATAACAATGTCTATATATTGCTATTTCTTATATGACCGAAAATATGGAACCGTCCGATAATTCGTAACGTGCTCTGTTCATCATTTAAATGCGTTAGTTTCTCACCATCGCCATATAATGCTGACTATCTTTTACAGTTAGGTTCACTTCAGCAAACTGAGGAAACAATTTAACACCACAAAGCAATGTATGACCTGCTTAGGGTGTTACATGTCTCAGTACCGTGTTATGTGTCTCAGTATCGTGTTCTGTGTCTCAGTATAGTGTTCTATGTCTCAGTATAGTGTTCTATGTCTCAGTATAGTGTTCTATGTCTCAGTACCGTGTTACATGACTCAGTACCATGTTACATGTCTCAGTACCGTGTTCTGTATCTCAGTACCGTGTTCTATGTCTCAGTACCATGTTACATGTCTCAGTACCGTGTTCTGTGTCTCAGTACCGTGTTCTATGTCTCAGTACCATGTTACATGTCTCAGTACCGTGTTCTGTGTCTCAGTACCGTGTTCTATGTCTCAGTACCGTGTTCTATGTCTCAGTACCGTTGCAATTTGTTACAAGCTTCAGAAACGGGAAGTAAACGGAAGATAGTTCCCAAGTCTCATCCGCCGATTAGTAACACAGTAACTATAAGGATATGGAGATGTAGCCTCCCTTTCGAGATAACATTTAGGGGCCAATCACAGATGAGTATTACACTGCACGCATGATGTGACACATGCCGCCTCCAATCACAGACTGGGTATACTGTTCAGCTTTCTGACGTGTAAACTCTAGACCTATCAGAGACGAAGATTTTGCACTCTTGGTGTTGAAATGGGAATAATAAGGTACTGTAGAAGTGTCACTACCTCATTACAATGTCTTGCTAATCATTATCCTCTGCTAAATTTAATGGCGGGAAATTGCGGAAACTGCAAGAAGAGGCCAAACATGCATCTCCACCTTTGGTCTACTTAATGCTATGATAAATTTATTGTTCGAGTAAGGGTAGTTTTCAGAATTTGTAATTAAATTACAAATTCATAATACTGCTTGAAACCAATCTTGACGTGCGATAGATACTACGGTGAAGCATAATAGTGTACAAATTATTTCAGTCAAATAATTAAACAGGATTATGAATTTATTCTGTGAGATCAAAATAGCTATAAATTTTTATCATTTATATCATAAATTAATAATAGATTATTTCATACTAAACTTTTCTCTCAATAATTTCAAATTCCGGAAATGCGAGAAGCGCCGAAGAACAGATATCATCATATTTATAGGGCATCTGACACAGATTACGACATACCAATGACCTAGAAAACGATGCCGATCATTTTTCGAAGGTTGGCTCTATATCGAGGAAAGGGCAAGCTTCTATCTTGAGAACTCCTCTACTACATTTCATAGACTATATTTCTCCATTAAAAACCAATTTCATAAGAAGTTCTATTTTGAAACGAGTAGTAAGAATTAGAAGAATAATGTGGTCGAAACGTTCGCTTGACCTACCAGTTACACAAGGGTAGCTGAGATAATTTAAAGAGGTGCCATGATGTTGGTCATCGTTAAGTTATTTCCTTGCATCCACAATATTTTCTTAGGACTAACAGTATCACAACTCAACATGAACTTGACTTGTGTACCACACCTACGTACAAAAAGTACGGTTACGGGTTTTACACCGTACAAGGATATGAATCCGGATTTGATACGAGTCCTTAAAAGTTCAGGAGGTTTGGGAGATATTTACTTATAAGGAAAACTGAAGATGAGTCACTTTAATAAATGCGGACGGAAAAAGCTAAGAAATTACAAACACAGTTGCATTGATTTGAACAAGAGACGTTCAATGCACATGTGATTAAAAGGCTTTTAAGCTTTTAATTAAGGACCAAAATGTGCATTGAACATTCGATTAACGTTACATAACAACCTTTATACAACTAAGAAAGGGATACAAACTATCTAAAAGTGAAAAGTAAGAAATAAACACCAATAGCTTTCTTCAAAATCACTTCATATATTAACGGATCATTTAGGGAAGGTACTCGGTAAAGAACATCAAGCAATCTAGCATTCATTCTTTCAGATGTATTAAATCAATATATATTTTCCGATATACTCTTCATATTAAAGAATGATATAATGTGGTAAACGGGTAAGAAAATTAGATCTCTACTTATTTATTCTTGTCGTCAATGTGATCTTTCTGGTTTTAATAAAAATTGAGAAAAAGCTTATTAAAAATTATCAACATTAACAAAATAAATGACTAGATTTAAACGATCAAGAATTATAATTACGCTTCTTACTAATACTGATTTAATATCATAGTTTTAGAAATAATGAGTTGTCAATAAATAATAGATTGTAAGTTGCCTCTAACTTCATCTAATTATGAATACCCATCACCAGTCTACTTAAATCTAATAAAACTTTTCCTGCGACTAAAGGCATGTACTTAGATTCATACGTATTTGTATGCACTCCTATTGCATTGCTATAGAGCTGAACATACAAGCATTAGACAGCTGTCAAACTAAAACCAATAATATGATTTAGTGTTCACAACCGCAAGGGACCGAAAGAGGTAACAGTTCACCTTATGAACGCACCCTTAAAACCATTAATCGACTTCTACTTCATACGGCAAAGACTTCTTAGAGTGATAGTGCATGCAACATAAGTAGCAATTATCAGCTACAGACGAATTTACGATATATGCAGATGTAGAGCTGCACATCGATCTAACCGGAAAATATCAGTTTGAGGAATTTGTATACTCGCATTGGCCTGGATAAGAAGTGTATGATTTATAACGGTCAGTGACTCCCACCTGTGATCACTCCAAGGAAGCGTCAGTCAATTTAGCAGCAATGTAATGCAGTAACAAATACACCATAGAGGAAGTTCAGTGAGTATTGAAATCAGCTTTCAATTTCCTTATTCATTCGCACTGATTCGACTGCTTTGTAGTATTTGCTGTCAAAGAAGAAAGAGCAGCACTCCAGTGTAGTAACACTTTACCTCTTTATGTAGTTATTATTAGAGTACGTACTGCAAAATACAAACTGTTCAGTCCTTCAGCTGAATTCCCAGAGGTACCACACGAATTGTTATTGTCTATATTTGCAGTTATAAAAAGCTCATCGAAAGAATAGAAATTTTGCCGTGAGCTGCGTACGTACAGCTCGCTATGCCTAAGAGTCAAGGTCTGAATATAACCTTATAGCTAATATACAGTATACAGCTATATAACCTTATATTGTGTGATAGAGCTATAGAACCATATAGGTAATATAAACTATAGAGCTATAGGACCTTATACTGTGTGATAGAACTATAGAACCTTATACTGTGAGAAAAAGTTATATAACATTATACTCTGTCATTATAAAATTGTATTACATTATAGTGAACTGCATGATAGGGATGTATAACTTTATATCAATCATACAGCAATATAATGTGTAAGACACATATCTGATGCTTTCAGATAAAATTTATTGCAAAATGTGGCATAGGATCCCCTATACATTTCATTGGTTCTTGTTCTATAGCTTACAGGTTGAGATAGACTTCTAGATTTGAGTATAATGGTGAGATCTAAGCTCCTCATAGACTACTAGTTACTTCCATTGTCACTATAGTCTTTGCAATACTGAGTAAGGTCATGTGTGATATAGCCATAGAACTTTTAAAGGTTACACACTAACGCCAGCATCTTGGTCACAATACTCAATGTTGAATTGGATAAACGAGTACTTCATAATGTGGCATATAAAAGTGAATGTAAATTATTATAAGATATGAACCATAACTGTAAGTTTGAAAAACCTTGATTGTAAATTGTATTCCTAATATGCAGAATGAAGCGAAATGAAACTTCTGAATAAATAGGTACAGAAAAACAAAACTGTAAGCAGTTCTAGTTACGGTTGATATTAGTAATATATTTAATTGATATTTGTCAACAAGTTCCTTCCTTGTTCGTAGTGATTTCATTAGGTTCAATTGCTGCTCTCAATACTGCCATCGGTGTCTTTAACAGCTCCGTTTGTACTTACCCCAGTGTACAACAAGAAGGTGCTTATGGATAGCGTGACGCCTCTTCTTCCGTTACTCACAGATTATGAAGTAGCTGGTGCAATGGTCCACCAAAGCCACAGATCTTGCAGCTTCCTCATTCCTCTGGACATTAGCCCCATGCGATGTACTTAGAAAGGTGCTCTACAGATTACAGGCTGTGTAATCGAATGGAAAGTAACGGGCTTCTGATGCACACATTGCGTGACTGTTGCGTGATAAGGAAACGGTGCCAGAAAACCAAGTCACTTGCAAATCGTTGAGTAATGTGTCCCGTGAGGAAAGCAGTGGTAACAATGTTCTAATTGCTTTGAGTAGCTGAAGAAATTAAATCTTGAATAGTTTACAATTTGAGACCATTAGGTATGCCATGATAAATAATCAAAAGCATACAGCTCTATAATTGTTTATAGTATATTTGATCATAATATACGATGTACATTAAATATCAAGAGAGTTTATTAGATCACGTGTACAGTAGCGATTACCAATCTTCATTCAGTTCAACTTCCTGCAACGTGTAGCAGTTTCAGTACGCAAATAGTTTTAGATCGTAATCCTGTTGAATACTTCGTACAATTATTTTTTCCTAAAAATTCAAAATAGAGACCAATGATAATTACTTTTGCTGCGTTGAGGTCTCTTTAAACTAGAATTAACTTTAGAATTTAACCTTTGAGTTTATATCTGGTAAATACAGAACACTGTACTGTACAGAACCATCAATACATACAGAGATAAGTACAGCAATGATCATACAGTTGAGAATACAAATAAGAGATAATCAACTGTCAAGGATGTTCAGTCCTCAGAATCCAGTCTGGCGAAATAAAAAACTTCAGTGTTAAGATATGAAGGCGCCTACCAGTCCTACTAACGAGGCTGGTTGCAAGTGACACTTGGCTTCCATGTACTGAAACATGGCAATAAACTGAGCAATAATGGCTAGTTATTGGGTCAGCAAAAGTCACACCGGTGGAGCAGACTGTCAAACCGTTAGAAAAGTTGATGAACTGTTGACCACTCTGAAATAGCACCCTTCCTTTTATTGAGTGGATACGGATATAGTCTCAATTAAATGGCTTTTGAATACTAAATAAATAATTATCTCCCTTTCTTATACCAAATGCAGACGTGCTAGAATGATCATCTCAAATAGATTGGAACTTACTTTCTATTTCAAAGCATAATCATTTAGGCTACGTGTTGGAGTACAGAACTACATCAAATTGCAAATGCCAGGTTTAATCTCATAGGTCAGGTTCAAGTGGCATTTTTATCACCAAATACATCAGTTTCTAACCTCAATGATTAGGCGAACCTACCTAACGACTCTGACGCTCTGTCAACTAAATGTCAGAAGTAATTTACTTACAATATAAACCTTTAGAGTAAGGAAAACCTATAAATCGGCGCAAATAAATTGATCTTAAAGTGCATTATTAACTGTTGTTTTGATTGGATATGAATACACAGTTGAGCGTCGGATACCAGGCGACCTTGAAGGTAGGTACCCGTACCGCCAATTGCCGCCAGATGTTGCGGTGAAGATTTCTCTACAGCGTCATCTGGTGTGTGAATAGAATCTCCTGCCATTCTTTTGAGCGAAGAAGAAACAGATTGAGACACTGCAGAGGAGTGTGAGAAACATATATTGCAAGAGAAATACAAGGAATCTTTGCAGTATATTATCCATAGTCAAATATTGAAGAAAAGAACTGTCCCAGTTTATTACCATCGAGGATTATCCAATTTTGGAATGAAATAGATACAACAGATAAAAAAAATTATTTGTCTCGAATTAAAGAAATGGACTGTAATTGGATGAAATTTGTATGCAACCAAAATTGTCATCAATATTTTGTGTACAGTATATTCATATTATACATCCATTAAAATATATGAAATACTTATAAATATTACAAAATACACAAATGACAATAAAATATTGAAGGGATTTCAGACCAAATTTGGTCATATTATAAAATATGACATTTTTAACTCTTTTCTAAAAAGAGTTAATGAATAAAGTGAAAATATCATAAATGAAATCCCTGACTAAATAAAAGATGGTAGGTTGCGGAGAAAATACCTAGTGGCGAAACAGTGAAACTCATCTGAGTTGTTTTGAAGAAAAAATGAGCGGCAATAAACCTTTCTAGAAGGAGAAACATAACAGGCAACTCACGTCAAGAATGTGTTTATAAGGAAGTATAGAAATATTCTTAGGATAAAAAGGTTTTAGCTGCAGGACACTGGGATGGTGAAAAGAAATTAATTTCACTTTCATATTGGAACTATTAAGAGCTAATCGCTGGCAATCTGGTTGTAAAAACGTCACACTTGGAGGGACGTAAGAAAAAGGAATATACGAACGTGAACGTCAGAAACGCTTACAGTGCGAAGAATCACATTTAAAAAAAAACAATTCCTAGGGTCATTGACTCATAAAAAAGCAGTAAAAGGAACAGTCACGAGAAATCCTACCAATGCAAAGGGAAACACAAAAGCTAAGAACTAAGAATAAAAATGTGAAGGTTTGACATTATTGCAGGAGAATCTCAAGTTCTATTATTCTTCAGATATAATCAATGGTTTGAGTTGAATTAAACGGAGAAAATTTGAAGAAAATGGATTTAATCAGCTAGTTACGTAATTTTAGTAAAAAAAATCAATTCTATCACTCGTGAAATTCGATGCTCCCAAACAACTGCTATCAATATTTATAATTAAATTTGACTTGGGTTTGAGTTATTCCAGACCTTCCATAAGCGATTTCATGACTTGAAAGAGTGAATTAAAAAGACTGAGAACAATAACAGGAGTTAGTTAGTCTCGCTCAGAACACTCCGACTCATGGCTGACAAATTGCATTTGAGGAGTTCTTTGGCCTTCGTGATAACTGAAATGAGAAAGGGTACTCTCGCCTGCTATTGGTGGGGAGGATATTCCATTCCGATTGCTGGATTCGCATTTGTTGAGGTGATATTCCATTTCGATTGCTGGAATCCCTCTGAACTTTGATCATTGTTCTCTTAGATAGATCGAGATAGTGATCCTTACCGAAAATTCAACCTTTGTTCACTATCTTCAATTGTAAGAGTCATATTCCATTTCGAATATTGTTTTTCTATTGGTCGAGACAGTCTTCGATAACTCCTTTCTAATTGGTCGGAGCAATCTTTTTACCGGTAGATTCTAAAGAAATGTTTTATGGCCGTGCAATCAATAATTGGAGGCAATAAAGTAATTTGCAGACTCTATGTTGAAAGGATCAATTGTTCATCCCTGTCAGTTTCACGTATTGTTTATAGGCGAAGCTTATAATTAAATATAAGGTTCAAGTGTATTATTAGGAAATATACATGGATGAAAAGAACAAAACACAATGATTTTAGCGATCGTTAATGAAGGAGCTTAAAGAGTCGAATTAGTAAAGAGTTAAATATAAGTATTTTCCAACAGTTTCATCTGTGAGCAGACAATTCACAAGGTAAGTTCATGACTCGTTTGCTTTCCACCAAGGTTACTGACACGGTTCAGTGGTCTAGGTACTGAGATATAAACCTTCTTAAATGTCATTATTTAATACTATCAATTACCCCATCACAGTTTAACCCTGATTAACTGTTTGATAGATACTCAATAGGGTCAATTATGAAGCAACTTATTGCAATGTTATTTGTACTGTCTTGTTAATTGATCTATGAATACTTCTTTGATTGATTAGTAATTTTATGAAGCGATTTACAAACACATAATTAAATATTGTTAAATTGGCAGTACGTGCTTCATGATGTTTTATAAGAAGTAAATTAGTTTAATTTTAACATAGGAAGAATGAATAACATTATTGGTTAATTAATTGGTAGTAAACCACATGGTATATTTATAAGCCACATAGATAATTTATAAGCCACATAGCTAATTCATAAGCCACATAGCTAATTCATAAGCCACATAGCTAATTCATAAGCCACATAGCTAATTCATAAGCCACATAGCTAATTCATAAGCCACATAACTAATTCATAAGCCACATAGCTAATTCATAAGCAACATAGCTAATTCATAAGCCACATAGCTAATTCATAAGCAACATAGCTAATTCATAAGCCACATAGCTAATTCATAAGCCACATAGCTAATTCATAAGCCACATAGCTAATTCATAAGCCACATAGCTAATTCATAAGCAACATAGCTAATTCATAAGCCACATAGCTAATTCATAAGCCACATAGCTAATTCATAAGCAACATAGCTAATTCATAAGCCACATAGCTAATTCATAAGCCACATAGCTAATTCATAAGCCACATAGCTAATTCATAAGCAACATAGCTAATTCATAAGCCACATAGCTAATTCATAAGCCACATAGCTAATTCATAAGCCACATAGCTAATTCATAAGCCACATAGCTAATTCATAAGCCACATAGCTAATTCATAAGCCACATAGCTAATTCATAAGCCACATAGCTAATTCATAAGCCACATAGCTAATTCATAAGCCACATAGCTAATTCATAAGCCACATAGCTAATTCATAAGCAACATAGCTAATTCATAAGCCACATAGCTAATTCATAAGCCACATAGCTAATTCATAAGCCACATAGCTAATTCATAAGCCACATAGCTAATTCATAAGCCACATAGCTAATTCATAAGCCATATCGCCAGGTTTCAAGCCAATACCAGTCCAGAGCAAAGTCATTTTCTTAGTAACGGTGATGATGCCTTTAGGCGATTAGCCAAAAGACTAACGGCGAGTTGTAGCGGGCAGTGTGGCAGTATCGCAAGAAACTGTCGCTCCTACAACCTATCCAACAAATTCGCTTGAATAGTTGCTCATAATTACCTTGAATATGATTACCTTTGGTTCAGAGACCAGTTGAAAAATAGAAAAGAGGGTTTCTGCTTATTATTTATTAGTAAATTTCAATATAAACTGAAGATTTTGTAAATAGTTTAGTAGGTAATCTATGCAGTACATTGGGTATAGAAAATGAATTCTCAGCTAACGCCTCCGATTTGCTCTTTCATGCTTTTTCCCATGCATATTTAACCTTCTTTTTATATTGAATGCGTAAATAAATGTTACGCCTGAGACACAATAACGCGTAAGTATTTAGACAAGGTCGATTTGGAATGAGGTCAAAATAGGTAAGTACGCTTCACACTTTGACATCAAAACAAAATGAATTATAGTTGAAAATGTCTACCGATATAATATGTCATTTCTAAACATGTTTACTTATGGAGAGGAGGTAGTGAACCTTATCAATATTTTGTAAATACATTTCTATCTAAGTAGGCTTAGGAAGGTCATTCAAAGTCAATTAATTAGATAATGAAAGTTATTCCAAAGTATTTCGCACAATCATTACAATTAACTATTTAGGTCACACGACTCCTGGATATAAAATATAAGCTAAGGAGGTAAAAAGTAAAGGACTCGACTGTATAAAAGCTTTTCAATGGATTCTCTCTATTCCGAGGAATGCGTGGAAATTTATTCATCGGAATGCGTTTAAGCCTATTACGCGGAAAGCATTCAAACCTATTATGCGGAATGTTTAAAAAAGTTAGCACTAAAGCATTTAATCTATTCGACGGAATATCATTTTAAATAAATATAACACAAAATTCTATGCCCTAAACTGAATCAGCAGCTGACAAAAGAAATTGTGAAGAAACTAATACTTAATTATCTTGTGTTATTATACTAACAGTTACAGTAGAACCAAGTTAAAAGAGTTGAAAAACATTTACAAGCTTAATGATCATAGAAAAAATAATACGAGCTAAAATTTTGATGGGGACTAAACCATCAAACGACAGATATAAACAAAACAGAGGCAGGTATCGCAACAAACTATTTTAAAAACTCAAACTAGTCATAGTTAAACACTAAATATTTAGCATAAAAATATAATATCTTACTCATTTCAAGATGGCGGAATCCAAAGACTCGACTACCTATGTTCTGAGGCAACTTCTAAAAGAAATATTGAGAAATACATTTAGAAATAATTAATTGTAAAATAGGGTCCGGATGATGATAAGATGATAAATTAGAGGTAATTGGCATGGTAGCCAAGGGGTTTCATTGCGAGTGTATCTGTCAAACTGATTTCAAAGCATGCCAAGACTTGTTCCGAGATAAAAAGAATGTAGCAATTTAAGGAATGGATGCATACTGTAACTAAGGACTCTACCCTTCAACATTAACCTTAGCTAGAAAAATAAGACATAGCATTTGATTTATCGGCAGGAACTAAAATTGCTTCATTCATCTTCAGTGTAATTGATGGCAATTGAATTCCAGTTTTCCTAACAGTACCTATTGTTCACCTGCACGTTACATCACAATGTTGGTATTTTAACATTGAAAAAATGGGTGCCTAAACAATAGATGGATAGAATATATGATTTCGAGTAAGAAGTTATCCTTGGCCAGAAGAATAATGGCTCTGACGGTCACTCTATAAGAACACACTGCACACACACACACTAGAGAGGTACACAACCTACTTGCACTGCAGCCAAATGGCCTCTGAAATTCACCTGCACAAGCTTTGAAAGTACAGCAATGACTTCAGTGCTAGTGGGAACATGTACTCCTATGACTATGGTTTATATTCTATAGATCTGCTAGTGGGAACATGTACTCCTATGACTATGGTTTATATTCTATAGATCTGCTAGTGGGAACATGTACTCCTATGACTATGGTTTATATTCTATAGATCTGCTAGTTAGAACATGTACTCCTATGACTATGGTTTATATTCTATAGATCTGCTAGTGGGAACATGTACTCCTATGACTATGGTTAATATTCTATAGATCTGATAGTGGGAACATGTACTCCTATGACTATGGTTAATATTCTATAGATCTGCTAGTTAGAACATGTACTCCTATGACTATGGTTTATATTCTATAGATCTGCTAGTGGGAACATGTACTCCTATGACTATGGTTTATATTCTATAGATCTGCTAGTTAGAACATGTACTCCTATGACTATGGTTTATATTCTATAGATCTGCTAGTGGGAACATGTACTCCTATGACTATGGTTTATATTCTATAGATCTGCTAGTGGGAACATGTACTCCTATGACTATGGTTTATATTCTATAGATCTGCTAGTGGGAACATGTACTTCTATGACTATGGTTTATATTCTATAGATCTGCTAGTGGGAACATGTACTCCTATGACTATGGTTAATATTCTATAGATCTGCTAGTTAGAACATGTACTCCTATGACTATGGTTTATATTCTATAGATCTGCTAGTGGGAACATGTACTCCTATGACTATGGTTTATATTCTATAGATCTGCTAGTGGGAACATGTACTCCTATGACTATGGTTTATATTCTATAGATCTGCTAGTTAGAACATGTACTCCTATGACTATGGTTTATATTCTATAGATCTGCTAGTGGGAACATGTACTCCTATGACTATGGTTTATATTCTATAGATCTGCTAGTGGGAACATGTACTCCTATGACTATGGTTTATATTCTATAGATCTGCTAGTGGGAACATGTACTCCTATGACTATGGTTAATATTCTATAGATCTGCTAGTGGGAACATGTACTCCTATGACTATGGTTAATATTCTATAGATCTGCTAGTGGGAACATGTACTCCTATGACTATGGTTAATATTCTATAGATCTGCTATAGTGGGAACATGTACTCCTATGACTATGGTTTATATTCTATAGATCTGCTAGTGGGAACATGTACTTCTATGACTATGGTTTATATTCTATAGATCTGCTAGTGGGAACATGTACTCCTATGACTATGGTTTATATTCTATAGATCTGCTAGCGGGAACATGTACTCCTATGACTATGGTTAATATTCTATAGATCTGCTAGTGGGAACATGTACTCCTATGACTATGGTTAATATTCTATAGATCTGCTAGTTAGAACATGTACTCCTATGACTATGGTTTATATTCTATAGATCTGCTAGTGGGAACATGTACTCCTATGACTATGGTTTATATTCTATAGATCTGCTAGTGGGAACATGTACTCCTATGACTATGGTTAATGTTCTATGGAATCTGAGAATTTTCCACTTCGGAATGGTAATTCTTGAGCACCAGTCAGGGAGCTGCAACTATAGCATCAAAATATTCTTTTCAGGTATCTGTGAATTATCATTTATTTATACAGAAAACATTTAGATTGGCTCACTTTGGGTGTAAAAGTTTCATTCAAAATACAAAAAGTTACACGGAAAACTGCCTACCGGAAAACGCTGAAGCGTAAAACTGCCAGGTGTAAAACTGCCAGTCGGAAAACACTGAAGCGTAAAACTGCCAGTTACTTACTGGCAATTTAATGACTTTAGTCACTAATAACATTTTAATTCATTCGCCCTTCGTTAGGGAGTTAAAGGGGTATTCATTTTTACTTAGTATACAAAATTAAATAATAATTAAAAGAAGACAAATTTATTAGAAAAATATGCAAAATACATTATTATATAAATAATATTAAATTATAGAGAAATAAATCAAATACAATATAGAAATTAAAAACTGAAACGTGTCTTAGAAAATACTAAGAGAAGAAACAAAATAATAATTGTGTTATGGATAGAGTACAATTAATTTCTTTATTTACACAAAGCAGCTTTACATTATTAGTTCATAACCGGTTTAGTGTCTAACTATTTTTTTTTTCAAGCATTCAAGCATAATATTCGCTTTTACTCATTTGTAAGACAACTTTGATCAATGTTTGTGAAATATTTAGAATTTGAAACCCAACATCTATGATTATCTTATTGCTATTATCTACCCATTGTATGAGTCTGGACAAGAAACACGGACAGTTTGTAGAAAATTGGAGAGTTACATTAAACAATATTATATTTTTTTTTTGTACTTTACTGAAAAAAATGAACTTACATTGACCAAGAACATTTAATTATGCAATATAATATTAGCAGGATATTTATTACTATCCATTAAAATCATAAAATGGTTACTTCAATAAAGCCAGTAAATTGTGTGTTTCATTGTTAGTGCAGCCATTTTTGTTACCGTAAATCGAATTTGATTCGAATCGATTCGATCATCTATATATCGTGAATCGGATTAGAAATGTTCCATAAACTTTTCAGATGCTATCTACCATATATACTTTAATAACTAAAGAATGAACTCCTAGATCTAAATCCAATTTTATATTGTAATGAATATGTGGCGATCCAGTACCGCCGCCATTAAATTAGTACGCTATGTATATAGTATATACGTACGTTGGGTTATAGCCGTTATATGTATACCAAATTTTTAATTTAAGAGTACTTTTTATTCTCTGATATCTTTATATTTTGAAAGAATATGTTTCCATAAATAGGAAATAGCTTTAAAAGAAAAATGTATTGGAATTTATATTCAATTGATATAATGAATAATGATGAGTACAGTATATATCTAGCTACCTAAGTAATTACAATTTTATGAACAAGATGATAGAAAAAAATGTTAGTTTTAAAGTTTATTGCCATTTTTATGACAAATATTTATTATTTACTAGTTATATAAAGTGTTACATTAGATCTAGACTAATATATGTTATAATAACTGATAACTCGCCTTTGAAATATAGTTCAATATAAAATCTTTCATCCGCATTTTATATAATTTGACCGTTAGATCTAAAGTTTGTTGTTGTGGTTTCGTCTCATCATATGACTCTATTTTTCAAACAAGATTGAACTCTGGGGCTATTAGCCCATTAAATCTACATCTAGAAGTTCCATGAACAATATCACAAAATGCAATTGGTGAGTAATAAATTCCAATAGAATATGCGATCGATTGATCTCTTATTGTCTTTCTCAATTCCCATGTTTGATGTCGTCATGTCGAAGACATTGATGCTTGATGTTTCATTACAACTTTACAAGTTTTAAAGTATTTACTTTGTAGTCCGAAACTGGGAGCTACCTATAACCTCCAGACTTTCAGATATTATTGGTAACATAGGAATAAATAGCTAAAAAGTAAAAATCCAAAAACTTTGCTAGAACATTATTTTCCAGCCAGTTGTACTTGTAGAAATAATGAAATTTAGAATTTAGGAGATATTAGGGATATTCTCTACGAAAATTTTGAATTAATTCCTATATTTACATTAATTTTGCTACAAACACTTCTGAATTAATGTTAATCTCTATATCCAGTCTGCCAAGTAAAATAGTATGTCTCATAAACTCGCCATTTGTCTCTCCAAAATTCAACAAATTCTCTCCAAAATGATCAAATTTTCATAAATTCTCTCCAAAATAACATTGTAGCATAGGAGAAAAATAGATAAAACTCGCCATTTGCATTTGAAGGGCTCAAAATAACTGTCACAAACTCGCCATTAAAATGGCGAGTTTGGACATGCTTTATTACTTGGCCAGTCTGCGACCCAGTCTGCAGACTGCAGAATATGGGACATTTTTAACATTTTCTTTGCGAACAATCCTTAATTTCCACCTATGTTTACATGTATTTTACTGAGACCAAAAGCCAAAATAGAGGATTTCTTGGAGAACAGTTTACCAGTTCCTGCAGTCTGGTCTGCGACCAGCGACTCTGCAGAAATTCAGAATATGGAACATTTTTTCAAGACTGTCTGCGGGAGTTTTTGATTCGAATTTTAGAAATTGGAGATCTCTGCGAGAGCGGGGCGATCATGAATTAATTCCTATGTTACCATTAATTTTGCTGCGGGAGATTCTATATCTGCTGCTGAGAGTCAGAAAGTAACTCTCTTTCAAAATGTAATATCTGCGATTCTGCGGGTGCCATGTTTCAAAGTGTGGCACAGTGGCAGGAAAGTTGCCAGTTTAGTGAGAAAATGGATCCAGGTTGGCTGAGGTCGCCACATTTAAGACACTTTAAAGGAGAAATTAGGCTTCCCAAGTTCCCAGACCCCAGTGAAGATTTTACACTTGAAAACATCCTTATGCAGTTATGCTTCATAAGTTAATGCCTGATGCCCAGACTGCAGGAACTGGTAAAGTGTTCTCCAAGAAATCCTCTATTTTGGCTTCTGTTCTCAGTAAAATACATGTAAATATAGGAGGAAATTAAAAATTGTTCGCACAGAAAATGTTAAAAATGTCCCATATTCTGCAGACTGGCCTGATGCATGTTTATCTCATGAGACTATTTTATGAGTGATTTCCAGACTGCAGGAACTGGTAAACTGATCAGTGTTCTCCAAGAAATCCCCAATTTTGGCTTCTGTTCTCAGTAAAATACATGTAAATATAGGAGGAAATTATGGATTGTTCGCACAGAAAATGTTAAAAATGTCCCATGTTCTGCAGACTGGAGTGATTTACTTGTTATTTACAGGTTTTCCAACTTATTTAACCCCTAAAAGTCGCCAATATACTGGCGACTTTGTCCATACTTTAAAACATGGTGCGGGAGAAGAGACGCATTCTGCAGTCTGGCCCTATATTAATTTTACTGTGAACCCAAGCTAGCAAGCTTCAAAGCCAGTCTGCAAAAGATGCATTAAGTTGTGAAGTTTATTCTGCAACTATTTAGGCACAGTATGCAAAGCATGCACAATCAGAATCAGTGACTCAGTCTTCGAATATTTAATTTTTATGGCAATTTGTCTCCAAAGATTTTCCAATTTCTCTCCAAAATGACCAAAAATTTCAAAATACTCTCCAGTCATAACATGTAAACATAGGGATTAATTAGGAAATTGTCGCCAGATAATTCAGGAGACTAATTTCAAGACATCAATAGTTGCCGGATAAACTTCACAACTTCATGCATCTTTTGCAGTCTGGATTTAGGCTTTGAAATTAGTCTCCCGAATTATACGGTGACAATTTTCTAATTAATTCCTATGTTTACATATACTCATTGGAGAAAATTTGGAGATTTTTGGCCATTTTGGACCAGTCTGCAAAAGATGCAATCATGCATGAAGTTGTGAAGTTTATCCGTCGTCGACCGGCGACTATTGAAGCCTTGAAATTAGTATCCTGAATTATCTTGTGACTATTTCCTAATCAATTCCTATGTTTACATGTAATTAGTGGAGAGAATTTTGAGATTTATGATCATTTTGGAGAGAAATTGGAAAATCTTTGGAGAGAAATTGCCCCTAAAATTAAATATCTGGAGACTGGTTCTGCATGCTTTGCAGACTGGCTTCAAAGTATGATCAAAGTTGCCAGTATATTGGCGATTTTTGAGGGGTGAAATAAGTTAAACATGTACATTACAAGTAAATTACTCTTAAAATAGTCTCAAGAGATGCACATGCATCAGACATGAAGAATGAGGATATTTTCAATTGTGAAACCGTATAATGTTCACTAGGAAGTCAAATTTCTTCTTTAAAGTGTCTTAAATGTAGTGAGCTGGGTCCATTTTCTCACTAAACTGGCAACTTTTCTGCCACACTTTGAAACATGGCTGTGAACAGAATAAGAGACCTCTACGAACACTTTACCATTTTCCAACAGCAACAGTATCTAAAAACTGAGCGGCACACCACATTACGGCGCAGATAAAGTGTTCTCCAAGAAATTTTCCATTTTGCCTTGCCCTTTTGTTCTCAGTAAAATACATTTAAATGTAGGGAGAAATTAGGGATTATTCACACAGAAAATGATAAAAATATCTCATATCGTTCAGGCTTTGAGTATTTTCAAAGGGCCCAACCAAGGGCCAGGGAAATATTACAGTGAGTCACACTTACCAGTGACCACTCTGGAAAAAGTGGTCTTTTCTGATGGATTAATCACTCTATTGGAGTTTTGCAAACATTAAAATACATTAATACAGTAATGGGAACTGTTAACTGTATAATCCGCAATATTCAGCCTCTAAGATTCATCTGTTAGCCTAAGGTATTTTGACTTATTTTCAAGACCACTCTTGCCAAATACATCGAACAATATCTTGACTCATATTAGACTAATTGACTATGAGAATTGCTTGAATTGGAAACCTATTTTCTCATAACTTATCCAATCTGTATGTGCAGCATAATGTGCTTTCAGCCAATCATTTGATATTATTTTATCAGCTTTGAATAATGTTTGACACAGTTGCTGAACTGACAGGATGATTGAACATAACTATTGCCATTTTCTATTTCAGAAGAGATTAAATAGCACTGACTCGGACTCTTCTTCGAGTGATTCCTCATCTTCTTCCGACTCTTCTTCCTCAAGCAGCTCCTCTTCCAGCTCATCAGATTCTTCTTCTTCTGGCACTGACCAGTCTTCTGCTGTGTCTACTCGGTTTGTGGCTTTCTCACACAAGATTTCAAAGATTTAGCTTGCTAGAATACTCAATTGATTTCTTTAGCTTTCTATACTGAATTTTTTTAGCTTGCTAGTCTTTGAATTGTTTTGTTTAACTTTCTAGATTAAATTTGTTTATTTAGCTTGCTAGACTACTGTATAGGTTTACTTAGCTTTCTAGACTCTGAATTGGTTTATTTATGTGTGACTGCTCTAAAAATGTAGAAATTTCGTAGGTTACAGGTTGCTTCAACATTCCCTGATTTAATGCATGATATATGTTTTCTATAAATAGTTTTCATTAATTTATTCAGCTATTTGAGGAAGACTTGCATAATATAATTTATTTTTAGTTGAATATATCATAATTTAATTTTGTTTTATCTGTTAGGCCACTTTATTTTATTTTGGTTCTTGACTTAGTTCTTGAAATTAGTTAGAAGCTTTTATTCCCAGATCATTTTTCTAAATTTATTAAAATAGAATAATAGCTACTATCTTCTTACTGATTAACTAGTTCATCAGCTTAAATTGGCTACTTACTAATTTTTAGGTTTAAATATCTAATTGCAATCATTATAACCATCACAATATATTATCTTTATTTTATTTGTTTTAAGTTTAAACCTCACACATAAATTAATACCCTGATTTGCCTAATTTTCTTTTGGTTGGTTTTTGTTACTGTAGTAGTCGGCATCGGTCAGGAGACGCCTCTAGTGAAGGTGAATTGGCGAATGGTAAGAAAGGCTCAATACCCCCATCCCTCTACCCAAGCAGTCCCAAACAAAACCTGACTTCACTCAAGAGCAGGTAGTTAGGACATCTTCCTGTTCTTTCACTCTGATTCAGAGTGACAGACTACTTTAATAGAATAAGAATGTTCAGTGTGGTGAAACAAATATTCATAGCTACACATGAAAAAATAAGTTTTTAAATATATGAGAGACCTGACTAATTCTGATTCTAATGTATTTTATATGTCTGCAAAAGCATTCCTTGTATTGAGTTCAACCGCTATAAGTCTATTCCTGTATATAGATTTACTTTGATATTCAATATTATGTATCTTCATGCTTGAAATGGAGCAAAATTTGTTTTAGTAAAGTCTTTCACATAGTTGAAAAAATTCATGTTTATTTACATTTGTTTCACACCTCTGTATGTATTAGAAATGAAGCTTCCTTAAGTTCAGCATCTTTCATATGTAGCTAAATTTTGAGTTTCAAACATTGCATCAAATAGTTCATAAATCTTGGTCTCTAATTATTTAAGAAATTTACAAACAAAAAAGACCTT
The DNA here is from genome assembly GCA_947561585.1 of Caprella mutica. Taxonomy (NCBI): domain Eukaryota; kingdom Metazoa; phylum Arthropoda; class Malacostraca; order Amphipoda; family Caprellidae; genus Caprella; species Caprella mutica. The sequence continues at coordinate 297,422 of CANNZV010000252.1, forward strand.
AAAAATATTTCACTAGAAGAATATTTAGCTGATAGATTTATTTTCATTGGATTTTTCTTTAGAGCTAATTTTAATTGGAAATTATACAATATCTACCTCCGATTAGATCAGTGGTTCTTGAAGTATTTTTCTCGCACACCCCTTGCTTTTCTCAGGCACCCTGAACATTGTATTGCATTGAAATAGATTGAAAAGCTACAATCATAATATATTTGGTTACTATGATGTGCCAATCAAAAAGTAAAGAAAATGAATGTTTTATTTACATTCTGCATGATATTAACAGCAAGAACCGAACTTATAAGTAACATATAAAACAGCAACTCAGGCAAATCCTATAAGCAATCCAGACACCAAAGGGGTGACAAACACTCCTCGTTAAGAACCACTGAGTTAGACTGGTATTGTAAATCAAATTGAATACACATGTGATTCATAGAAATGAAACATACAATCTCTATATTTTCAGAGCCTCATCTGAATCGGAACCAGAAAGTTCAAAATCCAAGAAAGCATTTTCGTCTAAGATCAGACCTGATAAGTTCTCCTCCTCTAACTCCTCTATTCAGTCTGGTTCATCTTCTGGCAAAGCTACATCAAGCTCTAGCAAGAGTCAGGCTGCTAAGAAAGGTACTTATTAATTAATGAGTTGGTTATCATCTTTTGGTAAATTCCTAGTTCGTGTCTCTTAGGGGGAACCGATCCAAATACCCCATTCCTAGTTCATGTCCCTAAATCAATTATGGACGTGAACTAGGAATTTACCCGTATTTTTAAATTAACATTTAAATTCATGGTGAGTAGCTGAAATTGAGTGAACAACAGACATAGATTTTTTTATTACTGCTATTATTAGCTTTTAGCACAGTTTATAAAAGTGAGTAATTATATTAGCTATCAATGGTAGCTAGCTACTTTATATAGATTTAATTTATCGGAATGATATCTATGAATGTGAAAATGAATTCCCTAATTACCTAATATCTACATAATATTGAATCTCAAAATTCTTTTTTTTCTTCCAGCTATTACGTTTCATTGCAAAATAGAAATGCTCATTCATTAAAAATATTGACTATATTTGCTGTTTGCATTTTCATCTGAATTGTTAAAATAGTTTAGCCCTAACCTTTTATTTTCTTGCTTTGAAGCTGCAATCATTAACTCCTGCAAATAAAAGTTAAATTTAAATAGGTTATGTATTTAATGATTTATATAATAATGACTTCATTTATTGATTCAGAATCTTAATTTCACAAGCATATTAGTTAGTTGAAATAGCAAAGTCAAGTTTTTCCTTCTACTGTAATTGTTGTTTTAATAGAAGTTATTTTTCAGAATCCTCAGCTTCTCGTAAGAAAGCAACTGCGACCAAAGCTAATGTCACCAAACCTACCACACCTTCCAAAACCACCAAAAAGAAAACAGTTAGCACACCTACAAAAACCAAAGGTAAAGTTCAGCAATTCTACTCAGGGGCTCTATCCTAATGCTGTCTGTGGTGAATGGAAGAGTTGGACCATGTTGTATATTTTAGCACTAACTACTTGCAGTTTTAGAGGATAGCGCTAGAGTTATGCTCTTCAACTGGTAGTTCTTATATTTTGTGTTAGGTAGACTCGTAAGCTTTCTTTACTATCACCTCTTCATTTTCCTCTTAGATTTTGTGTTAGGTGGACTCGTAGGCTTCATTTACTATCACCTCTTCATTTTCCTCTTCCATCCGTGAGTGCAGCTACCGGCGCTTGTGTCCCTTTTTGTCACATTCCTTTGGTAAGTGACTGTATTCACGGAGTAGCTTTTCTGCATCCATGATTACTGTCAATGACGGTGGTAGGTGACTTTGTTCATGGAGCCACTTTCTTGTTTCTGTAAAGTCAGTATTAAACTCCCTGCATTAGCTCTATTATGATTAATGCATCAATTTAGAAAATGAAATATATTCCCTTTTAAGTAACTAGCTAGTGAAAATGTTTATTTACATCAATAATCACTTGTTAATTACTCATCACTAAAATAAATAAAATATGATTGATAACCTTAAAATTTAAAATTATTTTTTCATTCAGTTGTAATCTTGCCTGATTGTCCAATTTTTGTTGATGCTAGAAAAAGTTTTTGATTCCTTTATAGTTAACAATTCAACAATCCTTTCATTATTCCTTTTTTTTTCAACATTAGCTATTCCAATTTTGAAATTTAACAACCATTCATATCTTCTTTCCCTTGCTCTTTACCAACCATTCATATACTTTCTTAATTAATTAATCATATAGCTACTTCTTTCCTCATCTCTTCAGGTAAGAAAGCTCCTCCGGTGGTTCCTGAAAAGAAACTTTCAACTGCTTCCTCCACTGAAAACTCTACTGACAGTGACAACACTGAGAAAAGTGAAAATGAATCCGACAAAGAAATCTCCAGCAAAACTCTCAAAGCCAAACAATCTAAAACTGTTGCCCCCAAATGCAAAGCCCCACCTGGTAGACCCCCAGTTACCAAACCCAAAACACCAGCAGTTAAGCCTTCCTCAACACTCAAATCTGCTCGCCCTGTTCCTGTCAGCAGGGGACCAAGCAGCAAATTCATGAACAGAGTGAGGCCTGTTTCACCTGGCACGAGACAGAGGGAGAAACTAATCAGCAGGTCATCTGAATCTTCAACCAACACAACCACAGACACCTCAGCTAGTGACAGTGACTCATCCTCTACTGCATCTTCTGCAGTCTCCTCAGGAAACAAAGGCACTCCCACCAGCAGAGATGGAAGGCGCAAATCTTCCGACAGTGCTGGCAGCAGACGTAACAGCATCTCAATAAAACAGGAGCAGCCGACTTCAGAGTCTGAGGAGAGTGATAAGGAATCACAGGATAAGAACAGTCAAAGGAAGCACATTACAAGATCTGCCAGCGTCAAGAATCCTTCAAAGAGTTCCCTCCGTCGCCTGCAGAGTGCTCGTAGTTCTGTTCTTACCTCCAAGAAAGAACCTCTACCTGGAGAGACGAGGCCTCTGTCCACATCTAACAAGAAACCTCCTGTTGGAGGGAGACTCATGCACGGCAGCAGTCTAGACGACAAGTCTCTTCTCTCTGATTTGACTCCTCCCCCTCCAATTGAAAACAGAAACTGTCCTGTCGATGGTTGTAACTCTTTGGGACACTTAGGGGGCTCCCATGCCCGCCATTTCACTGTCGAAGCCTGTCCCATATTCCACAACACGACACCTGAGAGGTGTAAGATTGACAGGGACACATGGTCAGGAATGGTCATGGAAGGGGTTCGGGCACAGGAGCTCATGGCTAGAAAATCCCCCAGAGCTTCTGCCACATCAGAGCAAAGGAATTATTGCAACAAGATTAGAGAGGAGCGGGAGAACATGAGTGAGGTGTTGCCCGGAGAGGAGGAGGAGTTAGCCGACAGTGATCGGCAGCCTTCCCTGACTGGTCACACACCTCAGTGGGATTTGAGTTTATTCTTAAGAGCACAACAGAAAGCAAGCATAAAGATAGAGGATGACCTTAGGGGCATGCCTGACACAAGGGGGATAAGGTACCTGGAAATGGGCCACTACGAGATGGAGGCTTGGTACGCTTCACAATATCCTGACCAGTATAACCACCAGCCCAAAATCTACGTCTGTGAATTCTGTCTGAAATACATGAAGAGCAAAACAATTCTTTGGAGACACATGGCAAAGTGTGTTTGGAGACATCCACCAGGTGACGAGATATACAGAAAAGACAAATTGTCCTTTTGGGAAGTGGATGGAAAGAAGTATAAGACGTACTGCCAAAATCTCTGTCTTCTTGCTATGCTCTTCCTTGATCACAAGACTCTTTATTTCGATGTGGAGCCTTTTCTCTTCTACATTATGACTGTGGGAGACCACGAAGGTTGTCACATCATTGGATACTTTAGCAAAGAGAAAAACAGTTTCCTGAACTACAACGTGTCGTGCATCATGACTTTGCCGCCGTACCAACGCAAAGGGTACGGCAGACTGCTCATAGACTTCAGTTACCTCCTAACGAGGGAAGAGGGAAAGATCGGCTCTCCTGAGAAGCCATTGAGTGACTTGGGTCTCATCTCCTATCGCTCTTATTGGAAAGATTTGCTCCTCAAATACCTTGTCAATAATAAAGACAGGGGCATTTGCATCAAAGGTAAGAATTTCACCTGGAAACTTCGCATCAAAACATTTTATCAATGATTTAATTCTAATTCATTTTCTTTGCTAGATATGAGCAATGAGACGGCAGTGAGTTCTTACGACATTGTCAGTACATTTCAGTACATGGGTATGATGAAGTACTGGAAAGGGAAGCATATTCTGCTCAAAAGACAGGTAACGTTAAATACAGGCATCTTCTTTAATGAATATATAAACTACTTTATGTTTTATTTGCAAGAAGGCTTTCATGACTCTAAAAAAGCTATTTTTCAGAAGAGGCATTTTGGTACTTGTAATTTACGTACATCTATGCGGTTTCTTTTTCAGGATTTATTGGAAGAGTACCAAGAGAGAAGAAAGAAGAGGAAGGCTGAGCACAGGGAAATTGATGCCAGGTTAGTGAAAGGAAAGATATATTTCGATAAGAAATTAAATAAGCTCTCGATTTCTATCCTAAACGGGAAATCTTTCAGATTTTTTTTTGTATGTAAGAGGCAAGTGTACGAAAATGGTTTCATTATTCAGTTTGTAGGGTAAATAATGCAGCAGTTCTCTTAAGTTGTATATTTGTGATTTGTTTTGAGGAAAAGGCTCTGAATAAAAAAAATAACTAACTAACAATGCTACTTATGATAGGTAGGATTTTTATTATATGACCGAAGAACTGACTGATTATTCATAACTTACCCCTTGTAAGTATTTTACGCTATTGTTGTGTGCATGAATTTGTTACACTAGCATGGCAGGTGACACTGACTGCTATTAGTCTATAGTTCAGTTAGTTCCTCAGCAGTTATTTGTAATGCAATACTTTTTCCTTATTATTATGTTCTGTTCATTCTATTTTCAGATATCTCAATTGGAGGCCTTACGTCGCCCCAGCCGAAGAAACAAACAACAACAGAAATAACAACAACAACAAATCTGGCAGCAACGGGGGCGGTGGTGGTGGTGGTAGAGTTGAAAATCCTGCCAAAGTCTCTGCTAATCGATAAATAGGGTTACTTGGGGTACTTTAGCATGCAGCGATTGTTGTGATCATCACCCAGTGATTATTGATTATTATCTCTCTTATATCGAGTAATAGTAACCCAGCGATACAATGCTATTCCTATTCCTATGTGTCTGTTTTGCAAGAAGAGATTATCGCTGAGCACAATTTCAATGTATTTTCATAATGTTGCTGGGCGATGATCGCAACAATCGCTGCATCAAAACGTACCTCTATGTTACACCTGCTGAATAGTGTTAACATCTTCGGATGAGAAGATCCTTTGCGTTATTTAAGCGCTACGTTACTTATTTCTGGTTAGTGGCAATATCTGGTAGATTAGGTAAACCTGTTAATGGCAAGTTGAGCAATCTAACAGCAGATGGAAAACAACAACAGAATGTGAAATGTCTGCTGCAAACACGTATTATAATTGTTCATTCATTTCAGATTTCACTCCAGAATTATATTACATAAAAACGCGAGATGTGTACTTTGTTCATATAAGATAAAGTAACTAGGGTAAAGTTACCTAGTTTAACCCTAGCTAACTAGGCTAAAGTAACAGTTGCCAGATGTGAATTAAATACAGGATGATGATTTCAATATGTTATTATCAACAAAACTCATCAAGATTTTAAATTATATTCGATTGTGTAGAGAACAATATAAAAGTGTATAAATTAGGGCATGTTCTTAATCATTGGTCAGTACTTTATCTTCGGTCATATAAGAAAAAAACAATATAAAAAAAGACTCTGTAATAATAACAACTTTCATATTGTTTTTTCTTATATGTCCGAAGATGTAGTACTGACCGATAATTCGGAACTTACCCTATACTTTTATTCTCATATTTTGATGTTCTTTCAAATAATAGCTATTGACATTTCCATCCTGTATAAAATTCTCATCTGTTGTATAACACAAGTGTAGTTCTGTATCGTTATTTAAAGGGTTGACTAATCGCAAATTCATTTTGATAGAAGTTATAACTTGTTCACTTTGTCATATGTTGTACATATGTAATTAAACTACTTTGAACTCTCAGTTCGAATGTAAATAATTCTTTAATTAGTAATATGAATGATGAAGTTACATGAACTACACAAATGTGAACGAGTTAGAATTTTATACTGTAAAATAGTTCATGAAAAATGTTTATGTTTTTGTCTCTACATCTAAATATCGTTCGTAAAATGTTATCACAAGCCAGTGGTAACTTTTCCATATCTGAAATATAGTAACTAAATCATTATCTGTTATTATTGTATTGGTATCTAATGTTTATTGTCCTCTACTATAAAGTCCTTTCTTCGCAATTTCTTATTTAAATAACTTAACTCTGTTTATTTTTATTTCATCTTGCGGTACAACTCCTCTATAGTGAAATCCTATATAGTGAATGTAATTTTTAATAAGGAAAATGGTTTGTGTAGTTGTCATAAAATCCATCTGTTTTCTATGCATCTCTTAACACCTTTATAGTGAAGTAAGCTCTATAGTGACCTAGTTGTAGTTCATTATAGAGGACTTCTACCAGCACAACTCCTTTACAGTGAAATAAGCTCTATAGTGACCTAGTTGTAGTTCATTATAGAGGACTTCTACCAGCACAACTCCTTTATAGTGAAGTAAGCTCTATAGTGACCTAGTTGTAGTTCATTATAGAGGACTTCTACCAGCACAACTCCTTTATAGTGAAATAAGCTCTATAGTGACCTAGTTGTAGTTCATTATAGAGGACTTCTACCAGCACAACTCCTTTATAGTGAAATAAGCTCTATAGTGACCTAGTTGTAGTTCATTATAGAGGACTTCTACCAGCACAACTCGTTTACAATAAAATAAGCTCTATAGTGACCTAGTTGCATTATAGAGGACTTCTGTAACATTCCCCTCACTTCTGTCGAAATTGTTACTAATAATTACTGTACTAAATACTAATGAGTGTTTCCCGAGCTCCTTTAGTACAAAATCAGGATTATTCTCAACTAATTTTAATGTTCAGTAGATATTTTATATTGAATGGCTATTTAAAGTACCTAATGCTGCTAATTGTAAATATTAAATCAATGTTATTGTTGATTTGCTCTTTGTTGCAATTGGTGTGAATAAAGTTGTTTGGTATTTGATGAAGAACATTTTATTTAAGATATTCTTGTTTGGGCTCCAGGTACTAGATTTACACATCAAAAGAAGTTAATATTTTGTTCAATAATTGGGATGTTATCTTTGGTTGCAGTTAATTTGCTTCAAATATTAATGAGTGTTACTTTTGATTATTATCAATTTATCAGTAAAAGATTTTAGCATTCGATGGAATGTTCTCAACAATTAAACATTAGTTTGTTTGTAAAAGATGTATATGTTGTTGTTGTTGAAATGGACAGTTTCGTGTTTCAGTAATTGATTTTCATTCAAAATAGGATTTAATTTTTAATAACAATTTTTGTAATGTTTGAAATAATACGAAGCGTTGTTATATTGATCTCCAACTAATTTCTTGGCTCGACTTCTGCTTCTCTTGCATTTATCTAACCAGTGTCCTGACAATTCGTCACGGGCAATTTTCTATATATTTTTTTTCTTAATTCGTATTTATATTAATCCAACACCACAATGTTTTACTAATTTTTAAACACTTCAAATTACATCCAGAGATTTTGAGTTGGTTTTATAGGAGTTTTTTAGGTTTGTACAAATTACTCGTATTGATGATGCCAAGCATTGATATCATATTATTAAATACAATGAAACTCCTGAGTTATGAAGCATTGGTTCCTTCATAACTCAAGCCACTTCATATCTCAGGAGTTTTTCTCTGAGGTCCTCTTCACACTTGCGTTAGAAAAATTCTGCAATTTTTCTAACGCAAGTGTGAAGAGCTCCGTTAAAATCAATTGCAGCTAAACTTTTTGCCATGAGCCTTTTTTCTAACGCGGCGTTGAGAAACGCAAGTGTGAAGGGGCTTAATTGTTTTAATTTATTTAAAATGTTTAATAATTTATTTAAAAATGTGGAATAATTAATTTCAAAATAATGGAAGATTACTTATTCATTAAAAAATCCTATGCATTGTAGATACCAAGTTTTGAAAATAATGTATCATTTATTAAATTTGAAGAAATGGAAAAATGGCGAATACCCTGGCGAAATGAAATAGGAAACAAATTAATAATATGAAATATGACTATGAATTGTCCTAGCATCCATTTATTTAAATGGTAAGTTTACCATTTTCAACTCCATGCTCCTCCAATCCTTTATTACCTACCAAGGAACAAAGGAACTCTGTTGCTATACGGAAATAAACCTAAAGCCTCTTGTACGTACAAACGTATCTCTGTACACCCGCTTTAATATACGTACCTTATATTTAAGTATAACTGTTCAGGGCTGTGACAATATGCTTTAAATATCATGAATCCCTAGAATATTAAAAATGAAATAAAATGGTATTGAATACTAAATTCGAAATGGTATCGAATACTATATACCGCTGGTGTAGAACCATTCAGTACTCTTTAATTCTCTTAAAGCATATTGTCACAGCCCTTTTTGTGATTATATAATTGAGGTGTGGGGTACAGTTACAAGGGAAAATTCGAATATTATTTAAAAGAAAGAATGCAAAAATACAATCAGTTTAGATAGATAAAAATTAACTAGTTAAAAGTTCTGTTCACATATATGAAATATACATTGTTTATCAACACCTCCTACATCAGCTTTTCAATTTAAAGCGAAGAAAAAATTAATTAGATATGTAAACGATGTAGATAGGGAAAAATAAAATTTATTTTTATACATTTGATAAATAAGAGGGTTGGTGCCGAAAGGAGTTATTAATTAGGATTATTATAACCTCTTTTAGTATTAAAATTACAGGGTGGATTACATTATATCGATTTGTTTCAAAGGTAGGTTGGTAAGGTATAGTATTGTTCACCATCAAATTCAGACTCGTTTAAGACATCAATAAACAGTCTCCATAATTGATAGGGAAAATTGAGTAATTCATTCATATATTAATTTTATAGAGGAATGATGTAATTTACATATCGCAACGTTCCCACCTTTTATTATTTGAATAGGATTATTCTCAAATGATAGGTAGGTATACGGTACTATATCAGCTGATGCTGCAACGCGTTTTAAATTATTAATACGGCTCATGACATTTACACTCAATTGAAATAAAAAAAATCGGTATCTAATATGCAGAATAACATGGGTAATCATATTTTTTATTCAGAGAAGTGTGTCTGATATACACTTGAGAAAGACAATCATATTCATGAATTTAGGCGCCAAACACCCTAGAACAATTTTTTTTCATTTTTGTTTTAGAAGTCATAGACTTATGGATGTTGTGCATGCGCGTGTCGATTGTTGGAATTATTAATGAGCTACATCAATGGATTCCCTGGTGAGTTGTTTTACCTACATTGTTTGTAAAATTGTTAATAAATCATCTAGGTAGTTAATTATAAATTAAAAAAATATTAAAGAACTGTGAGTAGCTACCTACCTATCTATCTACCAAGCACTCTAGGTACCTACCTAACTAAACCGATTTGCACTTTGGTTTCTGTCTTTGTTGATAGTATTATAAGATATATTTACTAGATGATTTTTTTTTCCATTTAAATAGTATAGGCTATATAGTTATTTATGCTTTGCATTATAGGCATTAAGTAGGTAGTTGTACCTAAGTAGGTAGGTACTAGGTATGTTCCTAACTACCTATCTAGGTAATGTCTACTAATAATTAGGTAGGTACCTTATAAAATTATATTATATATATTCTTAGCAGAATACCAGTACAATACCTTTTGTTCAGCCATTATACCCAATGGGTTTAGGAATTTCAGGATTATATTTAAATCCAAGTACGTTACATACCTAGGTACCTACTATTACCAATACATAGGTACGTATATATATAATATGCCTACTGATTTAAAACCAATGAATAGTGACCGTTACTGAATACTATTTAGGAAAATTATTCTCAATAGTCAATATAATCGAGCTTTCACTAGTCTGAGGTACCTTAGACCTACATAACTACCTAACCTAAGGCCCATTCTAATTTAGTAGATAAAACGCTGCGTTTTTACTGCCCAGTTTACGTCTCTTCAATTAATCACTGTTACATGAATGGAAAAAACGCTAGAATAGACCGCAAATCGGATTTCCATTCATTTAACAGTGAATAATTGAGAGGCGTAAACTGGGCTGTGAAAACGTGGCGTTTTATCTGCCATTGTAGGTAGTTAGTTAATTAGGTTTTAAGTGTCTAGTCTAGGTACTTAAGATCTAAGCTAGATACCAAATTAATTTAGGTACTTGCCTTTACAGCGTTTGAATAATAAACAGAGCCATTACCTAAATTCTTTTGAACTTAAAATGATACCCAAACAAAGTTTTCACCTTTGGAAATATTTGAGGTTTCATTTTATCTCTGTAATAGTTAGGTACATTTTTTTTAAAATAGGGTGTGATTAGTAAATTGCGGCAGGTTTAACTCTACTTTAAGCTGAAAATATTTAATGATCATAACAAAATGGAGCGAGTTCTTCATTTATTACGTAATATTTTTTATCTTGAGAGAGATACTAAATTCAATTGTTTTAGTAACATATTTATTAGACTGTTTTGACTGGATTTTTTATATGAGCTCCATGATTTGTTCAGTAACTGTCATCACCTTAGGAAAAAAATAGAATACGAAAATATGATTGTGTATAATGCAGATATTTGTTATCTAAGTTGTATTTACTTATCTAAGTATAGGAGCTTATTTTTATAGCTACGCCCCAGGGCTCTATCATGAAGTGTCTGTGGTGAATGGAAGAGAAGGAGCCCGAACTGTTGTAATTTATCCCTTGGGCCTCGAATTGTTGTGATTTGGAATATGTATTGTCTCTTTAAAATTTTTATCATGTTTATAATTTTTTTAACGCTACTTGCAGTTTTAGAGGATAGCGCTAGGGTTATGCTCTTCAATTACGAGGTCTTAGATTTTGTGTTGGGTAGACTCGTAGGGTTCACGTACTATTATCTCTTCATTTTCCTCTTAGAATTTGTGTTAGGTAGACTCGTAGGGTTCATTTACAATCACCTCTTCATTTTCCAGCCACCGATGTTTTTTTTTGTCCCCACTTCAAATTTTTGTCCAGGATTCAAATTTTGATGGAATGAATGATAGTTTGTCATAAACTTGAATAATTTTGAGCGATTAATCTCAACTAATCCTTTGATTTAACAACTATTTTTGTTCAATGCAATGGGAAGATGTTCGGAATTATAACCAGTCTAAAGAATCGATTTGTTCATGACCTACGTCAACACCCAGTTTCCGAGAATTTAAGAGTGTTCTGCTAATGTACCGTCACCTTAATTACACGCTGTTTATATTACATTTTTTCTGCATCGAAATCCAATGGCTATGACATTGTACTGTGCTGTGCTACTGTGTAAAACTTCACTCCAGACACACGGTACGAGATGTGGTCTGCTGCAGAGAGCGGTGTGAGGCTATTGAATTTGTCCAGACACCCAGACAGCCATACCTTCTCTCTCTCTCTCTGCATGAACAGATGTCTGTGCAGTCAGCTGATACACCCCCTGCACCCCCCCACCCCACCTCCCCCTCTCAAGGTGTGCCACGGAAACTTTCCTCTATAATATCCTTTACCGATAGTTTCTAGAATTTTAGTGTAAATTTTATAGTTTTTGAATTGGGATTATAATTCGTATAGTTGGAGGATTGCTATTCGGTTCATTTCAATATATCCTTCAATATATTTAATTAAAGGATACGCTTTATAATTTCTTGATGCATTACTTTTTAGAAGGTACGATGTCTATTTTTTCGTTCAAATGCGTTTCAGCCCTTGAGACTGAGGTTCCCTTCAATTTGTAGGCCATTGAACCTACAAATTGAGTTGTGTGCCAAATGTGATACAACTATACCCAAACAATTGGGAGAATCAAGATTTAGTGCTTTTTTCTTACAACTGTTAATGTTCAATCTAAATTTTTAGATAAGGAAATGATTGATATATTAGTTTGCATAATTCACAAGCGGTAGAATATTATGCATTTGCATGGGTCATCAATTAATTAAATAATTGTAACCTGTAGTAGTTATTTTAAAGATTTTAAGCTGAAACTGTGCTGTTGAACATGGCAGATTCATTAGCAAGATGCAGAATGATTCATTGATGTACCTATACCTTCTTACACCATTTCTAAGCTGCTGATCTATTCAATAAAGATTACCTTGCAAGGTTTCTCTTTTCAGAACATTAATTGTAACTATAATTTATTCATGAATGTATATTCAGCTTCTATATTTACAGCTGCTATTAACAAAAAAGAATACCAACAGTTGTTACTCCAAACTTTTCCTGGTTTGCCCAATCAATATTCTACAGCTGTAATACCTTCTGTAACTACTTGTACCTAAATTGAACATTTTAATAGACTGAGTTACGAGTTTTCGATCATATAAGAATGACTATATATAATTCAACATTCAACTCGCTATTAAGTATAATTATATGACCGAAATTCTAGAATCGTTAGAAAACGCGGAATTTGGCCTATAGCTACTGTCATTATTTTGAATATGGGTTAATTCTTTATATCAGCCTATTCTATAAGAAATGACTCCTTTTATTCTGCCTTACTATAATGTATTAGTTCATGCTTCATTTCTCACCATTGCTGTACAAACCAGAACTGTTCAGCTTCTAATAAACACTACCTGTCAAACACTGGCTACTGTATTCACTTTATCGATATCAAGGTAGGTATGTATTTTATGTTCCGTGTAACACTTGTGTAAAACTCATAAAAATGACAGAGTACTGCAATGAAGTACTACTTCTAATAGATATATTTAATGATTAATTGTAATTCATATTGTTCATATAACTTTATGTTTATATTATTTAATTGGTATCCATGATACCTTTAGTATCCTTGATACCGATGGTGTCCGTATCACGTGCATGTATCATGGATACCAATTAATATAAAAGTTACAGAACAATGTTCTTCTTTATGCCTCTATTTTGAAGTGCATGGAGCCTGTGCAAGAACACACTCGTGCGTGAAGTGATTGTCACTATTTTTACAGTATCGCAATAGGTATATCTTTTACATACAGTATAGATTAAAATCCGCCTATATTGATGTGTACAGTATTTCAGTGCTAAGGAATATGAGGAATTAGAGTGTAACTGAGTTATGAAGTATTGGTTCTTTTATAACTCAAGATTCATTCATACCTCTGGTGCAGTAGATAGTTTTCTATGAATAAAATCATAGAAAACCATGGTCATTGAGGGATATCTATGACTCAATTTTTGACATATATTATTTCCTATAATTAAAAGCATTGAAGATATTTCATTACTCAGGGGCATTTCATAACTCAGGGGCATTTCATTACTCAGGGGCATTTCATTACTCAGGGGCATTTCATAACTCAGGGGCATTTCATAACTCAGGGGCGTTTCATAACTCAGGGGCATTTCATAACTCAGGGGCATTTCATAACTCAGGGGAATTTCATAACTCAGGGGCATTTCATTACTCGAGTGCTTTATAACTCATTAGTTTTTTCTGTATCTTCAGTTTGTAGAATGAATTGTGTATTTTCGACAGAATTAAATGGATGCATTAATTGTGATTCCTGTTAATTTGTCAAATAAACAAAAATAATGTCCTTTATATATTGAAATTTTGTATTTATTTTATCATTTTGTATATAATGAAATTAATTAGTTTACGTGCAGGCGTCGATTCATAATTCCAAACTTATGTTCACATCTAAACCTCTTTTGTTGGTTCGAAATTCTGTCTGAAAATTGTTATCTGTATAATGAATGTATTGCGAATGGCAATTCATACTCTATACTCTGTGTAGGTAGTGTATGGTCATAGGTGAGGTCAATCATAAGTTAGATGCATCACACTGTGCAATATATAATTATACTTCAGTAACAAAACAACCTGCAAGTAATAGCTGATAAATTACTTTATAGTCCAGGACGTGTATCTAAATCAGTCATCCGTATAAAAGTTTTCCTTGTAAGCGCTACATAGAAAATGTAGAAACTGTTATCAACAGAGGGATTCGAAACTCACAAGTTCGTAACTCATTAAGCTCACATCTCAAAGTTCCTAGTCGAGATTTTCTACTGCATTTTGAAATACACATCTAGAAGCTGTAAGTCTTATTCAAATTTTTAATGATATTAGTATTAAGTAACTGCTAATTATTGTCACTGGATGGTGATAAGTGACTTTGTTCTTAGAGCCACTTCCCTTTCTGACTGCTTCTTCGTCTTCCCTTGTATTTTTTCTTCTTCTGATGCCTGTGATTTGTCCCGAAGATAACAGTAGAATTAATTAAATTAAATTTGATTGCAGTGTTGCTAACTTTCTATACCTCAGAATCTAACCAAGATGCAGTCTCTGTTCTCTACCTAGTTGCATTGGCTAGTTTTATTGTCTAGTTTATTGACTGTCTTTACCTAGTTTCATTGACTGTCTCTACCTAGATGCATTGACTGTCTTTACCTAGATGCATTGACTGTCTTTACCTAGATGCATCGACTGTCTCTACCTAGATGCATTGACTGTCTTTACCTAGATGCATTGACTGTCTCTACCTAGTTTATTGACTGTCTTTACCTAGATGCATTGACTTTCTTTACCTAGATGCATTGGCTGTCTTTATCTAGATGCATTGACTGTCTTTACCTAGATGCATTGGCTGTCTTTATCTAGATGCATTGACTGTCTTTACCTAGATGCATTGACTGTCTTTACCTAGTTTATTGACTGTCTTTACCTAGATGCATTGACTGTCTTTACCTAGATGCATTGGCTGTCTTTATCTAGATGCATTGACTGTCTTTACCTTGATGCATTGGCTGTCTTTATCTAGATGCATTGACTGTCTTTACCTAGATGCATTGACTGTCTTTACCTAGTTTATTGACTGTCTTTACCTAGATGCATTGACTGTCTTTACCTAGATGCATTGACTGTCTTTACCTAGATGCATTGACTGTCTTTACCTAGATGCATTGACTGTCTTTACCTAGATGCATTGACTGTCTTTACCTAGATGCATTGACTGTCTTTACCTAGATGCATTGACTGTCTTTACCTAGATGCATTGACTGTCTTTACCTAGATGCATTGACTGTCTTTACCTAGATGCATTGACTGTCTTTACCTAGATGCATTGACTGTCTTTACCTAGATGCATTGACTGTCTTTACCTAGATGCATTGGCTGTCTTTACCTAGATGCATTGACTGTCTTTACCTAGATGCATTGACTGTCTTTACCTAGATGCATTGACTGTCTTTACCTAGATGCATTGACTGTCTTTACCTAGATGCATTGACTGTCTTTACCTAGTTTATTGACTGTCTTTACCTAGATGCATTGACTGTCTTTACCTAGATGCATTGACTGTCTTTACCTAGATGCATTGACTGTCTTTACCTAGATGCATTGACTGTCTTTACCTAGATGCATTGACTGTCTTTACCTAGATGCATTGACTGTCTTTACCTAGATGCATTGGCTGTCTTTACCTAGATGCATTGGCTGTCTTTACCTAGATGCATTGACTTTACCTTGTTGCATTAGCTAGTTTCACTGGTTTTATCTAGTTGCATTAGCTACTTGCATTGGTTTAGTGTTTGTGAGCGTGGCCTGTTTCCTCCATATGATCGGGAGTGGCACAGACAAGCGTACACTCCGTGTGTACGTTCTTCTCTCCTATTGATCTAATGCGGCACTCTCACACGCTAGACCCGTCAGCTGCTCGCATAGGCCGGTAACATATTCTCAAACACTGTCAAAGGATTAAAACTAATCAACGAGTACAGTGAAATATTAAAAGAAAAATATGCAATTGTGAAAATTAATTTATTATATTCTCATGCATTTCTAATGGTGTCTTACTCGGATTCTAATTCAGGAATGTATTTCATCATATTCTAACATTAATCATTTAGTTTTTGTTCATCAAACTATTGCTATTTTGCTCTATGTCAAATGCCTACATTAGTTAGACGTCAAGGTACTCTGCTAGCTACTCTGCAACCGGTCTACTTGAAGTAATAAATTCCACCATCTGCTCCAATAACTACATACATCAAAGCTATTCAACAAAGATAAATTAGTGAGCATTGATATGCACTTTCTAAGTGAGATGTGTAGGTGTCCGACGACTTGCCATTGCCCCTACACCTACCACATGAAAAGAGAAAACTTACCATCTTGCCATATGCTACAGTCTGTGCAGTGTACCAAAAAAGTACATGAGATGGTGCATGGAATACAGTACATGAGATGGTACATGGAGTACAGTACATGAGATGGTGCATGGAGTACAGTACATGAGATGGTGCATGGAGTACAGTACATGAGATGGTGCATGGAGTACAGTACATGAGATGGTGCATGGAGTACAGTACATGAGAAGGTACATAGAACACAGTACCTACCTACCTACCTTCCTTCCATTCAATACCATACTTAGATATGGACAAAATAATTCGATAGCCAAAGTGTCAATTTTCTAGTAACTAGTGCCACACAATATTTATCTACAGGGTGATTGACAGGTAAAACATTTCTAAACCTTAACCTTTTCGCGACGAATGGGCTAATATGTCCCACTAGTAACATTCAATTCTATTGGGATATATTGTCCCAACAGTCTGTGATGTATACGACTGGTGGGACATGTTGCCCCATCACAATTCTGAAATAAGCGCTATAGCAATAGATTAGAATAAGGTACAAGTACATAAATATTATTTAAAAACTTAAATATTACGCATAATGAACTCAGGGAAAAAGTCAGCGCAAAAGGGTCAAGATAACTCGTAAATAAAACATATTTTATTTCTGGTAACTACAGTTTTGTATATATTGACAAAAAAAATTGAGAAAATTTTTTTTCTTGAAAAATCTATCTATATTGAAGTTTCATGGAATTATGATAGGGAAAGAGGAGTGGTGCTCCAGACACTAGTATTTCAACCATTAGATTACGGTCTGGGATGGAACCACTTTTAGTCTGAAAATACTATCTACTGCTGGTCCGTGTTAGTCAGAGGAAACCAATGACAAAAATTCAGACGCTGAAATTTGTGTTTTTCAGAAGTTCTTGGCATCTGTGTTACTTGTACGGTTTAAGCTTTAAATCGGGCTTCATGGTCTCGTGAGCTTATTTTCGTGTCATTTGACAAGTGAAGTTTGCAGGTTTTTGTCCATTTCTTGCTGGATTAGCGCCTCTGTTGTTTGAAGATCATACTATTCTCAAAATGTTTGCAATTCCATTCTTCTAACGTTCTAAACGCTTCTAATTCCCTGGTGAAGTGATGCCATTGATAGTGGGTGACTCTTCTCATTCCATACTCCAATAGTACTATCATTTGCTTCCATAGTCAAGTGTGGAGGACTTCTTTATTCTTGTGGCGAGTTCGAGAATTTTTTTCTATATATCTACTTATCTAGATGCATAAATCTACATATGTCGATGCATATATTATAGTATCTGCACTCTCTCCACAGCTGTAGTTTAATTACGTCATCCAATAGGACATCTGTTATAAATGCATCTCTGTAAATGTACTATTAAAGTAATTAACTTGAAAGTAACTCTTGTAAAGGAAGGCATTGCAATTTTAATTAGAGTCATTCAGCCACCAAGTTTCCCCTGCATGAATTAGCATTAGTTGAGTCTTGTCACTAAGATTGCAGTCTCTCTCATATTTACTCTATTAAAGTAAATCATCAAACTAACTTGCACAAATTACTTCATAAAGATATTCGATAATAGGTGCATAAAAGCTACATTGCATGTATCTGTTCAAAACTTACAGATGCTCTTAATTAGGTAAATTTTTCTCTAGATATCCAATTCAAAGATCATTTAATGTGAAGATAAAAGTTACGATCACTTGACCATCTTTTGCACAATTTTTAAAATATTTTTGATGCTATTAAAAAAATGAACAGTTTGCTTTGCACTTTTTACTTTAAGACTTGCAGTTTTGATCACTTAGCTAAGTGCATCAAAACGTTAAAACTGAGACCTACTGTGAGAGGTAGGTAGAGACCTACTGTGAGAGGTAGGTAGAGACCTACTGTGAGAGGTAGGTAGAGACCTACTGTGAGTGGTAGGTAGAGACCTACTGTGAGAGGTAAGTTCAGACCTTCTGTGAGAGGTAGGTAGATACCTACTGTGAGAGGTAGGTTCAGACCTACTGTGAGAGGTAGGTAGAGACCTACTGTGAGAGGTAGGTAGAGACCTACTGTGAGAGGTAGGTAGAGACCTACTGTGAGAGGTAGGTAGAGACCTACTGTGAGAGGTAGGCAGAGACCTACTGTGAGAGGTAGGTAGAGACCTACTGTGAGAGGTAGGTAGAGACCTACTGTGAGAGGTAGGTAGAGACCTACTGTGAGAGGTAGGTAGAGACCTACTGTGAGAGGTAAGTTCAGACCTTCTGTGAGAGGTAGGTAGATACCTACTGTGAGAGATAGGTTCAGACCTACTGTGAGAGGTAGGTAGAGACCTACTGTGAGAGGTAGGTAGAGACCTACTGTGAGAGGTAGGTAGAGACCTACTGTGAGAGGTAGGCAGAGACCTACTGTGAGAGGTAGGTAGAGACCTACTGTGAGAGGTAGGTAGAGACCTACTGTGAGAGGTAGGTAGAGACCTACTGTGAGAGGTAGGTTCAGACCTTCTGTGAGAGGTAGGTAGATACCTACTGTGAGAGGTAGGTAGATACCTACTGTGAGAGGTAGGTTCAGACCTACTGTGAGAGGTAGGTTCAGACCTACTGTGAGAGGTAGGTTCAGACCTAGTTTCAGGGGTAGGTCACAGTAGGTGTATGTAGGTGTTCTGTTTCTGAGTGGGTGAGTGTGACCCTGTGTTTTATCACCTCATGACTTCATGACCTTTCATGACACGCCTTCACTTTCTAATTACATATCTAATGGTTACATTGAGTCAATGGATAATATATATCTATATTTAACATATTTAAATAACAATTTAAACATACTAAACAGTTACTAAAAGAATTCTACAGTGATGGTTCCTCGAAGAATTGAAATTTTATACAACCTAAAAATCAACAAAATTTCCTATGGTCCAGATTAAAAATTGCTAACTATAAAATGTTAATGGCCACGATGCTGATTTATAAAAGACACACTACAACGACATGTTTTATCATCTAAAAATTGTGGTAACTGTTAAACAGTTTTCGTCAACATTCTTCAACTCAAAAACTTAAGAACCAAAACTACCAATTAAAATATACCTGTGAACTCTCATTAGCGAATTAATTGAGTTGTGATATTGAAAGCCTTTTGTCTAATCATTAATTCACAGAGTAAAACAATGCGTGTCATTTGGATGATATCCGCATGGGTGAATTTCGATAAATCAATTTACAGCATCAGATTACGATGACATTCCTGCTGATTTATCAGCTCCAACATCGCATCTGTGTTGCGGACTACATTCTAATTGGCAAACCGTGATAATAAATCTCATCACTGTCAATAACTCCCACCCAAACATCGTCATAAGAGTTGAGAATTAAAAAGTCAAATACTAGGCGTGTGGAGAATTAAAGAGTCAAATACTAGGCGTGTGGAGAATTAAAGAGTCAAATACTAGGCGTGTGGAGAATTAAAGAGTCAAATACTAGGCGTGTGGAGAATTAAAAAGCTGCAAAGACAATTACTAGGCGTGTATAGAAATGCTTTCATGCCAGACCTACTAAAAAAGGTACGACATCAGCTCTGTGAATTGCCTTATCTGTCTGGCACTGAAATAGACACTAGGACTTGCCCCTCCTACGCCCTAGTCTGGGTCTATAGTTCGTCTGTAAGTCATATGGTATGTAAGTCATTTAAAAAGTCACCTGGATGTATGTAAGTCATTCAATGAAATTGTAAAGTCTGATGATATTTATTTATTTAACTGATTAATATTTGATATGAAGAAATTGGTTCAAGAGACAAACTTCTGAATACTAGAAATGACTTCACGGTACACACACATTAGGGTTCTAATTTTAATGACATTTTAATGACTATTGCGACCTTTTGATGACTAATATAATGATTCAGAAACCAGAGATAGTTATGGTGGGACTATAGAAGATTACAGGAGTTATCCCCACTTTTCTTCTATGGCCCCACAATAACTCTCTCTCTTATCTTCTATTGCCCCACCATAACTCTCTCTCTTAACTTCTATGGCCCCACCATAACCTCTCTATGGAGATAATCACTCTAATTATTTGCCTGCTATTTTGGCCACTTTTCTTTATGACTTCTTCTTCCAGTCCCTTGTATTTAATTTCCTTTTGAAGTCAGCAATATGGCCTTTGGTTCCGAAGCAGACGTTAAACACCCACTAAATTAATTACTGCACACTGTTCGTTTTCTTCCATTGTACGTGTCACAGAATGTCCTCAGTTTAAATTCGTTATAATAACAGTTAATAATGCAGTTCAATTGGAGTCATTTACGAGCTGCATTGAAGTAAGATGCATTGTAAGTTTTTCTCTTTATACCCCATGCATTTATAGGATATATAACTTATACTTAATAATAAAATGCATTTCTGATCACTAGACAAAAGTTGAAGTTTCGATAGTATAATGCAGTGCTATTTATTGCATGGTGATGAGAAGCTTACGAGTATCTTTTTATTGTCATTTCAGTGCAGACCTACAATTAATGATAGAAATAATATGATATATTTTGTATAATTATAGGATTTTGTGACGCTGTTGTCTGGTCTACTTTTTATATCTTTCCGTTTCTTTTAAATTAATATAAAGAGAATAAATTGTGAATAGATTATGGCAAAGTAACAATCACCAGATATGAAGTAAATGCATTGAATACCGGATGCATGTACCCATGATACCTACATGTATCATGGCTACAAATGAAAATAACGAGTTTAATTAGATGTTTTCACTGTTCTCTCCACATTGATAAATATTTAAATATTGTAATATATTGTCTAAATAATTACCTAATCAAATTTTCATTCTGTATTTGATGTACAGCTGGTAAATGTCACTTTGCCCTATTTCAACTTTTTCTATTATTTTAGTTGCCATTCATTTCTTGACTATCGGATTTTCTTTTGATGGAGGAGAAGATTTGCGGCTTTGCGAATTGAACAAAAACAGGATTACGGTGTCTTACTTTCTAGGGAAAATTAGAATAATTTAGTTGCTGTATTCCATAGTTTTTCACGAAGTATTTCATTCTCCTTTCTAGAGTGGTTCTAGAATGTCAATTTCTGTGGAATTATTTCCCTAATTTCTGAATTTGAAGTTATTGCACATTTTTGGATTTTCCCTTTTATTATCTAAAGGAAAAACCTGTACTATAAGCCTTTAAATTGATCTCCTTTCAGCTCTGTTATATTGTGTAGCCATTGTGACTCTAAAATGTATACTCTAAGCTCTTTGAAAATGGCCTGTAACTGTAAATAAGTGTACTTTAAATTGTAACTTTTATAGTTTGTATTTACTATTAGTTATAAGATATGTACTTACTATTGCTTATAAGATATGTACTTACTATTGCTTATAAGATATGTACTTACTATTGCTTATAAGATATGTACTTACTATTACTTGTAAGATATGTACTTACTATTACTTGTAAGATATGTACTTACTATTGCTTATAAGATATGTACTTACTATTACTTGTAAGATATGTACTTACTATTACTTGTAAGATATGTACTTACTATTACTTGTAAGATATGTACTTACTATTGCTTATAAGATATGTACTTACTATTACTTGTAAGATATGTACTTACTATTACTTGTAAGATATGTACTTTCTATTACTTGTAAGATGTGTACTTTCTATTACTTGTAAGATGTGTACTTTCTATTACTTATAAGATATGTACTTACTATTGCTTATAAGATATGTACTTACTATTGCTTATAAGATATGTACTTACTATTGCTTATAAGATATGTACTTACTATTGCTTATAAGATATGTACTTACTATTGCTTATAAGATATGTACTTACTATTGCTTATAAGATATGTACTTACTATTACTTGTAAGATGTGTACTTACTATTACTTGTAAGATATGTACTTTCTATTACTTGTAAGATGTGTACTTTCTATTACTTGTAAGATGTGTACTTTCTATTACTTATAAGATATGTACTTACTATTGCTTATAAGATATGTACTTACTATTACTTGTAAGATGTGTACTCGCTATAATCACTACCATAGCCCCTAATGTAGCATTCTAAGGGGTGGTTGCCCCCCTTGCAATATAGTGCCTAATTCAGTTGGTATGTTCTAGTAAGTCATTCCCCTCTAGTATGACCTCATACACACGTACATACCCCTCACCACAGCCAAATTAACTTTACTCACTTCACTTCTTACTCGCTTAGTAAAAACCATTCAATTGTTTGAGTTCCTATAAATATTTCTATCACGGAATGTAGGTTATAAATCTTTACTGATTTATGTACACTTTTTCTTAGTGTTAATTGCCTACATATTTACCGCTAGGATAATCTATTCATCAGAATATCAGTTTCCACATCGTGATAATTATTAAAAGATAAATAACTAGCGGATACAGCAAACTGCATAATGGCCAGTTATGTTAAGATTTTCAAATGAATCTTCATTTATTTCTTGTCATCTTTGTTGAATAATTCAATCCAAAGTAATCCTTATATGTTTATTTATAAATGATGATTACTTTGAAAGTCTCAACATAAATGTTGTATCCGCTAGTTTGTTGTACTGCACACTTTGTGACTACTCAATAATCTAGCAGGTTGCATAATTGCACACATGTGTTAGTAGTCAATTTGATAATAATTAAGATGAAGGTAGTAACGCACGATTGGCATTAGGGGTTAAAAATGCGCAGCGCATTCTCGAGATTGTGCAAACTATCACTTTAAAATAAGAACCTACCATTTAAAATATGTAACTATAGTAATAACATCTTAATTTTTCCCAATGTTGAGTAGGTAACAGTTGAGTATTATGTTCGCATGCCTGGGAATATAATTTCTATTGATGTTAATAGAAATGATTGGACTGCACCTGTGATGATTCCTTGCCACCTTGATGTGTTGGGTTATGTCTTGGGTATGGATTATGTCTTGGGTATGGGTTATGTCTTGGCTTATGTCTTGGGTATGGGTTATGTCTTGACTTATGTCGGGTATGGGTTATGTCTTGGCTTATGTCTTGGGTATGGGTTATGTATTGGGTATGGGTTATGTCTTGGGTATGGGTTATGCCTTGGGTATGGGTTATGTCTTGGGTATGGGTTATGTCTTGGGTATGGGTTATGTCTTGGGTATGGGTTATGTCTTGGGTATGGGTTATGTCTTGGGTATGGGTTATGTCTTGGGTATGGGTTATGTCTTGGGTATGGGTTATGTCTTGGGTATGGGTTATGTCTTGGGTATGGGTTATGTCTTGGGTATGGGTTATGTCTTGGGTATGGGTTATGTCTTGGGTATGGGTTATGTCTTGGGTATGGGTTATGTCTTGGGTATGGGTTATGTCTTGGGTATGGGTTATGATTTTTAAAACATTATCTAATTATAATAATTTTGTTGACATTCATTCATGTTAAATATATCCCTGATAGAAATTTGGAAAATTGCGCATCATTACGAATTTGGTCGAAACTTTTCTAATTGTGAAATACAAAGGAAATTCTATCCTACGAAATAAATATAATTATATATTATATGAATGTATAATTATAATTTAATATATATTTCATACATCATATGCATAGCAAAACATACAAAGCATATAAAAACAGTTCTAGTATATTATGTTATTGCTCAGAAGTAAATAAATGATGTGGTATAAATTAAGGTGTGGCTATTAATAAATACTCTATAGCTTTATATTTCTTTTTGAAAGGAACAATTAATAGCTTTCTTTCGTTATGAATGACACGTCCTGTTGTTAGATAAAGCCAATATTAATTGTAGAGTCAATAGAAATTCTTTATGGCACCATTAGTGCTATAATCACATAACTGCTATTAGTTCAATTAATCTATTTGCATGATGTAGTAAATAATAGTCCATATGTCTCTGTGATAATTATATACTGATACGCTTAAAATATCACATGAGGTGATTAGTTCAAATGTACAGCTGTTAAATGCCTGTATACAGTGAAACAGCCTACTGGAAACATTAAACAAATAGCTAAATAATACATATTATATAGAAACATTTAAGGAATTATTGTCCTCAAATTGTTATTTAATTTGTTTTATAACATTTTTAGTGGAAGTACTTTAAACTAATCCAGGTAAAATTAAATAAATACTAGAGATTAACTTTTATAAATACAATCAGTTTTCACCTACTCTTGTTTTAAATTTTATGTCAATGTTAAGAATCTCTAGTTATTAGATACGGAAGGTGGATTATTGTTTTTGTTGCCTATATTCATTACAGTACCTCCAATTACTAAAGTTCAGTGTCCATGCCATCTTTAATTTAGACTCTCACGTCAAACTACACCAATGTTACATACAGTCTATCAAATTGCAGTGGTATAGACTAGGAATTACTGGTTTGAATTAGGAATTAATTTATATGCTGTACAGTGTGGTATGTGTGTGTGGTATATGCTGTACAGTGTGGTATATGCTGTACAGTGTGGTATATGTGTGTGGTATATGCTGTACAGTGTGGTATATGCTGTACAGTGTGGTATATGTGTGTGGTATATGCTGTACAGTGTGGTATATGCTGTACAGTGTGGTATATGCTGTACAGTGTGGTATATGTGTGTAGTATATGATGTACAGTGTGCTATATGCTGTACAGTGTGGTATATGCTGTACAGTGTGGTATATGCTGTACAGTGTGGTATATGTGTGTGGTATATGCTGTACAGTGTGGTATATGTGTGTGGTATATGCTGTACAGTGTGGTATGTGTGTGTGGTATATGCTGTACAGTGTGGTATATGCTGTACAGTGTGGTATGTGTGTGTGGTATATGCTGTACAGTGTGGTATATGTGTGTGGTATATGCTGTACAGTGTGGTATATGCTGTACAGTGTGGTATATGTGTGTGGTATATGCTGTACAGTGTGGTATATGTGTGTGGTATATGCTGTACAGTGTGGTATATGCTGTACAGTGTGGTATATGTGTGTGGTATATGCTGTACAGTGTGGTACATGTGTGTGGTAAATGTTGTACAGTGTGGTATATGCTGTACAGTGTGGTATGTGTGTGTGGTATATGCTGTACAGTGTGGTATATGCTGTACAGTGTGGTATGTGTGTGTGGTATATGCTGTACAGTGTGGTATGTGTGTGGTATATGCTATACAGTGTGGTATATGCTGTACAGTGTGGTACGTGTGTGTGGTATATGCTGTACAGTGTGGTATGTGTGTGTGGTATATGCTGTACAGTGTGGTATGTGTGTGTGGTATATGCTGTACAGTGTGGTATATGTGTGTGGTATATGCTGTACAGTGTGGTATATGCTGTACAGTGTGGTATGTGTGTGTGGTAAATGTTGTACAGTGTGGTATATGCTGTACAGTGTGGTATGTGTGTGTGGTAAATGTTGTACAGTGTGGTATGTGTGTGTGGTATATGCTGTACAGTGTGGTATGTGTGTGTGGTATATGCTGTGCAGTGTGGTATGTGCTGTACAGTGTGGTATGTGTGTGTGGTAAATGTTGTACAGTGTGGTACGTGTGTGTGGTATATGCTGTACAGTGTGGTATATGCTGTACAGTGTGGTATGTGTGTGTGGTAAATGTTGTACAGTGTGGTATATGCTGTACAGTGTGGTATGTGTGTGTGGTATATGCTGTACAGTGTGGTATGTGTGTGTGGTAAATGTTGTACAGTGTGGTATGTGTGTGTGGTATATGCTGTACAGTGTGGTATATGCTGTACAGTGTGGTATATGCTGTACAGTGTGGTATGTGTGTGTGGTATATGCTGTACAGTGTGGTATATGCTGTACAGTGTGGTATGTGTGTGTGGTATATGCTGTACAGTGTGGTATGTGTGTGTGGTAAATGTTGTACAGTGTGGTATATGCTGTACAGTGTGGTATATGCTGTACAGTGTGGTATGTGTGTGTGGTAAATGTTGTACAGTGTGGTATGTGTGTGTGGTAAATGCTGTACAGTGTGGTATATGCTGTACAGTGTGGTATGTGTGTGTGGTAAATGTTGTACAGTGTGGTATATGCTGTACAGTGTGGTATATGCTGTACAGTGTGGTATGTGTGTGTGGTATATGCTGTACAGTGTGGTATGTGTGTGTGGTATATGCTGTACAGTGTGGTATGTGTGTGTGGTAAATGTTGTACAGTGTGGTATATGTGTGTGGTATATGCTGTACAGTGTGGTATATGTTGTACAGTGTGGTATATGCTGTACAGTGTGGTAAATGTTGTACAGTGTGGTATGTGTGTGTGGTATATGCTGTACAGTGTGGTATGTGTGTGTGGTAAATGTTGTACAGTGTGGTAAATGTTGTACAGTGTGGTATGTGTGTGTGGTATATGCTGTACAGTGTGGTATGTGTGTGTGGTAAATGCTGTACAGTGTGGTATGTGTGTGTGGTATATGCTGTACAGTGTGGTATGTGTGTGTGGTATATGCTGTACAGTGTGGTAAATGTTGTACAGTGTGGTATGTGTGTGTGGTATATGCTGTACAGTGTGGTATGTGTGTGTGGTAAATGTTGTACAGTGTGGTATATGCTGTACAGTGTGGTATATGCTGTACAGTGTGGTATGTGTGTGTGGTATATGCTGTACAGTGTGGTATGTGTGTGTGGTAAATGTTGTACAGTGTGGTATGTGTGTGTGGTATATGCTGTACAGTGTGGTATGTGTGTGTGGTATATGCTGTACAGTGTGGTATATGCTGTACAGTGTGGTATGTGTGTGTGGTATATGCTGTACAGTGTGGTATATGTGTGTGGTAAATGTTGTACAGTGTGGTATGTGTGTGTGGTATATGCTGTACAGTGTGGTATATGCTGTACAGTGTGGTATGTGTGTGTGGTATATGCTGTTCAGTGTGGTACGTGTGTGTGGTATATGCTGTACAGTGTGGTATATGTGTGTGGTATATGCTGTACAGTGTGGTATATGTGTGTGGTATATGCTGTACAGTGTGGTATATGCTGTACAGTGTGGTATGTGTGTGTGGTATATGCTGTACAGTGTGGTATATGCTGTACAGTGTGGTATATGCTGTACAGTGTGGTATATGCTGTACAGTGTGGTATATGCTGTACAGTGTGGTATGTGTGTGTGGTATATGCTGTACAGTGTGGTATATGCTGTACAGTGTGGTATATGCTGTACAGTGTGGTATATGCTGTACAGTGTGGTATATGCTGTACAGTGTGGTACGTGTGTGTGGTATATGCTGTACAGTGTGGTATGTGTGTGTGGTATATGCTGTACAGTGTGGTATATGCTGTACAGTGTGGTATGTGTGTGTGGTATATGCTGTACAGTGTGGTATATGCTGTACAGTGTGGTATATGCTGTACAGTGTGGTATATGCTGTACAGTGTGGTATATGCTGTACAGTGTGGTATGTGTGTGTGGTATATGCTGTACAGTGTGGTATATGTGTGTGGTAAATGTTGTACAGTGTGATATGTGTGTGTGGTATATGCTGTACAGTGTGGTATATGCTGTACAGTGTGGTATGTGTGTGTGGTATATGCTGTACAGTGTGGTATGTGTGTGTGGTATATGCTGTACAGTGTGGTATGTGTGTGTGGTATATGCTGTACAGTGTGGTATGTGTGTGTGGTATATGCTGTACAGTGTGGTATATGCTGTACAGTGTGGTATATGCTGTACAGTGTGGTATGTGTGTGTGGTATATGCTGTACAGTGTGGTATGTGTGTGTGGTAAATGTTGTACAGTGTGGTATATGCTGTACAGTGTGGTATGTGTGTGTGGTATATGCTGTACAGTGTGGTATGTGTGTGTGGTAAATGTTGTACAGTGTGGTATGTGTGTGTGGTATATGCTGTACAGTGTGGTATGTGTGTGTGGTATATGCTGTACAGTGTGGTATATGCTGTACAGTGTGGTATGTGTGTGTGGTATATGCTGTACAGTGTGGTATGTGTGTGTGGTAAATGTTGTACAGTGTGGTATATGCTGTACAGTGTGGTATGTGTGTGTGGTAAATGTTGTACAGTGTGGTATGTGTGTGTGGTATATGCTGTACAGTGTGGTATGTGTGTGTGGTATATGCTGTACAGTGTGGTATATGCTGTACAGTGTGGTATGTGTGTGTGGTATATGCTGTACAGTGTGGTATATGCTGTACAGTGTGGTACGTGTGTGTGGTATATGCTGTACAGTGTGGTATATGTGTGTGGTAAATGTTGTACAGTGTGGTATGTGTGTGTGGTATATGCTGTACAGTGTGGTATATGCTGTACAGTGTGGTATGTGTGTGTGGTATATGCTGTTCAGTGTGGTACGTGTGTGTGGTATATGCTGTACAGTGTGGTATATGTGTGTGGTAAATGTTGTACAGTGTGATATGTGTGTGTGGTATATGCTGTACAGTGTGGTATATGCTGTACAGTGTGGTATGTGTGTGTGGTATATGCTGTACAGTGTGGTATGTGTGTGTGGTATATGCTGTACAGTGTGGTATATGTGTGTGGTAAATGTTGTACAGTGTGGTATATGCTGTACAGTGTGGTATGTGTGTGTGGTATATGCTGTACAGTGTGGTACATGTGTGTGGTAAATGTTGTACAGTGTGGTATATGCTGTACAGTGTGGTATGTGTGTGTGGTATATGCTGTACAGTGTGGTATATGCTGTACAGTGTGGTATGTGTGTGTGGTATATGCTGTACAGTGTGGTATATGCTGTACAGTGTGGTATATGTGTGTGGTATATGCTGTACAGTGTGGTATATGTGTGTGGTAAATGTTGTACAGTGTGGTACGTATTTATACCACCACGCAGTCCCCTTGTTTGTTTATTGAATCATTCACAGCATGATTTACTTACACAGTATAGTTAATGTTTGACAACACGATGTACAGCATTCGAGTGATGCTGTGAATGAAGAATACAGCATTCGAGTGATGCTGCAAGTGGAAATAAAACAATTGAAGTATGTTGAAAATTAAGTCTGAATGGAAGCTAGTTTCAAAAACTGTTTTTCTTTATTCTTATTTTATTTATTAACTTATTACGGGTAAACTCCGGGTTATCGGATGGTTTTGCATTTTCTGCTACTCAGAGAATAATAAATAAAGAACTAGTTAAAATATAATTATATACTTTTTCTCCGATATCTACTCTAATATGTGGATCCTATCCTGTTTAAATAAGAGAATATTTCTAATTATCTTTCTTATACATTGCTATGGGCTTCATAAAATTACAATTTTCTTTACCAACAGTCAAGATTGTTCCAATACAAGATACACCATATTCCACTGTTAACTGAGCAGTAGATGTAGTTCCCCTGTACGGTGGGTGTCTACATACCTCTCGCATTACATTGGGGCTATTTCTGAATTCTCTCTGAACTCCGGAAGTGTTTGGTAGTGAACTATAAATAGCTAACGGAGTCGCTAAACACGTGGTACACCGTAACTCTCACGTGGTACACCGTAACTCTCACGTGGTACACCGTAACTCTCATGTGGTACACCGTAACTCTCACGTGGTACTCCGTAACTCTCACGTGGTACACCGTAACTCTCACGTGGTACACCGTAACTCTCATGTGGTACACCGTATCTCTCACGTGGTACTCCGTAACTCTCACGTGGTACACCGTAACTCTCACGTGGTACTCCGTAACTCTCACGTGGTACACCGTAACTCTCACGTGGTACACCGTAACTCTCACGTGGTACACCGTAACTCTCTCGTGGTACACCGTAACTCTCTCGTGGTACACCGTAACTCTCACGTGGTACACCGTAACTCTCACGTGGTACACCGTAACTCTCACGTGGTACACCGTAACTCTCACGTGGTACACCATAACTCTCACGTGGTACACCGTAACTCTCACGTGGTACACCGTAACTCTCACGTGGTACACCATAACTCTCACGTGGTACACCGTAACTCTCACGTGGTACACCGTAACTCTCACGTGGTACACCGTAACTCTCATGTGGTACACCGTAACTCTCACGTGGTACACCGTAACTCTCACGTGGTACACCGTAACTCTCACGTGGTACACCGTAACTCTCACGTGGTACACCGTAACTCTCATGTGGTACACCGTAACTCTCATGTGGTACACCGTATCTCTCACGTGGTACACCGTATCTCTCACGTGGTACACCGTAACTCTCTCGTGGTACACCGTAACTCTCTCGTGGTACACCGTAACTCTCTCGTGGTACACCTTAACTCTCACGTGGTACACCTTAACTCCCACATGGTACACGCGTCGCTAAGTCAGCGAAGCGTGTTTCCTCGACCATATTTAGGATAAGTTACGAATTATCGGTCAGTTCCACATCTTCGGTAGTACAAGAAAAAAGATATAATCATAGATAATACAACAATCAAATAAATATTATTATATTGTTTTTCTTATATGACCGAAGATGTGGAACTGACCGATAATTCGTAACTTCCCCTACCGACTGTTTCCATAGTAATTTATTGGTTGCATAAATACTGGGGTTGAGTTACGGCTGAGTCTTAGAATTGGACAAGTAGCTGTTAGAAATTTGACAAGGTACAAAATGTTTAGTCTCTCATCTAAATTTGAAACTTTTTAATGTTGATAAGTGATGAAGACGATAACTCCATATATTCATAATTAGGCAGATGAAAGATTGTTCAAGTCGATTGTTCATAATGTTAGTTCTATTATAGGAATAGTTGTTATAGAGACTATCCCTTTAAATAGTTAAAGAGTGATGTAATAATGTAAACTCTTACATACCTTTGACATACCTGAAATGTATCGGCCTGCTTACCTTTCTGCTTTGGAAACAGGGCATGTTTTCAATAGAATGTTTTATTTAATTTAGTTAAAAAAGCAACCTTTACTTAAATTACATCAAAGCAAAGAAAATGAAGTACAGTTCAGGTTTCTCACGTCATCACACAGTAAATTTCTGTAAGTAAGTCCTACAGATCTATCTCCATAAACTGTAAGTATAGATTTCTGTTTTTGGTTACTTACATTTCATTATACAGTTAGCCATTTATACTTACCTGTATTTAGTTACTTACCTGCTCATGTTATTATGTCTATATAAGTAATAATTCATTGCTATTATACACACAATATAATTATTTCTCTCATAAAGGTCACTATTTATATCAATATACAGGAATTATATACATAACATGTCCGTTATCTTCTTATTAAGTATATCAATTCTATTTTACGGCTTGTCGTATATTATAAGCAGGTTTTTGTGAGTCGCCCTGTATAAATATGTCAATATATATAATATTATGTATCAATATTTCATAATTAAGTATATTTGATATACCAAAAAAAGTATACCAACTTCTCCGGGTTTAATTGTCCCTGTTTTTTTTAATTATAATGTTTTAGTGTACTAAAGCAGGTGACAGCAGCAAATGTGACTGTATGGAGTGACAGAAAGTGCCATCTGTTCTATATTTGCTATTTGCATATCTCTTTAAATAGCTAGTTGTTATATCTGTTATTTAAATAGCTAGTTGTTATATCTGCTATTTAAATATCTAGCTGTTATATCTGCTATTTAAATGGCAGTTGTCATATCTGCTATTTAAATAGCTAGTTGTCATATCTGCTATTTGAATAGCTAGTTGTCATATCTGCTATTTAACTAGCTAGTTGTCATATCTGCTATTTGAATAGCTAGTTGTCATATCTGCTATTTGAATAGCTAGTTGTCATATCTGCTATTTAAATGGCTAGTTGTCATATCTGCTATTTGAATAGCTAGTTGTCATATCTGCTATTTAAATAACTAGTTGTCATATCTGCTATTTAAATGGCTAGTTGTCATATCTGCTATTTAAATAGCTAGTTGTTATATCTGCTATTTAAATGGCTAGTTGTCATATCTGCTATTTAAATAGCTAGTTGTCATATCTGCTATTTAAATGGCTAGTTGTCATATCTGCTATTTAAATAGCTAGTTGTCATATCTGCTATTTAAATGGCTAGTTGTCAGATCTGCTATTTAAATAGCTAGTTGTTATATCTGCTATTTAAATGGCTAGTTGTCATATCTGCTATTTAAATAGCTAGTTGTTATATCTGCTATTTAAATGGCTAGTTGTCATATCTGCTATTCAAATAGCTAGTTGTCATATCTGCTATTTAAATGGCTAGTTGTCATATCTGCTATTTAAATAGCTAGTTGTCATATCTGCTATTTAAATGGCTAGTTGTCATATCTGCTATTTAAATAGCTAGTTGTCATATCTGCTATTTAAATAGCTAGTTGTTATATCTGCTATTTAAATGGCTAGTTGTCATATCTGCTATTTAAATAGCTAGTTGTCATATCTGCTATTTAAATGGCTAGTTGTCATATCTGCTATTTAAATAGCTAGTTGTCATATCTGCTATTTAAATGGCTAGTTGTCAGATCTGCTATTTAAATGGCTAGTTGTCATATCTGCTATTTAAATAGCTAGTTGTCATATCTGCTATTTAAATAGCTAGTTGTCATATCTGCTATTTAAATGGCTAGTTGTCATATCTGCTATTTAAATAGCTAGTTGTTATATCTGCTATTTAAATAGCTAGTTGTTATATCTGCTATTTAAATAGCTAGTTGTCATATCTGCTATTTGAATAGCTAGTTGTCATATCTGCTATTTAAATGGCTAGTTGTCATATCTGCTATTTAAATAGCTAGTTGTCATATCTGCTATTTAAATGGCTAGTTGTCATATCTGCTATTTAAATAGCTAGTTGTCATATCTGCTATTTAAATAGCTAGTTGTTATATCTGCTATTTAAATAGCTAGTTGTCATATCTGCTATTTGAATAGCTAGTTGTCATATCTGCTATTTAAATGGCTAGTTGTCATATCTGCTATTTAAATAGCTAGTTGTCATATCTGCTATTTAAATGGCTAGTTGTCATATCTGCTATTTAAATGGCTAGTTGTCATATCTGCTATTTGAATAGCTAGTTGTCATATCTGCTATTTAAATAGCTAGTTGTCATATCTGCTATTTGAATAGCTAGTTGTCATATCTGCTATTTGAATAGCTAGTTGTCATATCTGCTATTTAAATGGCTAGTTGTCATATCTGCTATTTAAATAGCTATTTGTCATATCTGCTATTTAAATAGCTAGTTGTCATATCTGCTATTTAAATGGCTAGTTGTCATATCTGCTATTTAAATAGCTAGTTGTTATATCTGCTATTTAAATGGCTAGTTGTCAGATCTGCTATTTAAATAGCTAGTTGTCATATCTGCTATTTAAATAGCTAGTTGTCATATCTGCTATTTAAATAGCTATTTGTCATATCTGCTATTTAAATAGCTAGTTGTCATATCTGCTATTTAAATGGCTAGTTGTCATATCTGCTATTTAAATAGCTAGTTGTCATATCTGCTATTTAAATAGCTAGTTGTCATATCTGCTATTTAAATAGCTAGTTGTCATATCTGCTATTTAAATGGCTAGTTGTCATATCTGCTATTTAAATGGCTAGTTGTCATATCTGCTATTTGAATAGCTAGTTGTCATATCTGCTATTTAAATAGCTAGTTGTCATATCTGCTATTTGAATAGCTAGTTGTCATATCTGCTATTTGAATAGCTAGTTGTCATATCTGCTATTTAAATGGCTAGTTGTCATATCTGCTATTTAAATAGCTATTTGTCATATCTGCTATTTAAATAGCTAGTTGTCATATCTGCTATTTAAATGGCTAGTTGTCATATCTGCTATTTAAATAGCTAGTTGTTATATCTGCTATTTAAATGGCTAGTTGTCAGATCTGCTATTTAAATAGCTAGTTGTCATATCTGCTATTTAAATAGCTAGTTGTCATATCTGCTATTTAAATAGCTATTTGTCATATCTGCTATTTAAATAGCTAGTTGTCAT
Organism: Caprella mutica; assembly: GCA_947561585.1. Lineage (NCBI taxonomy): Eukaryota > Metazoa > Arthropoda > Malacostraca > Amphipoda > Caprellidae > Caprella > Caprella mutica. The sequence goes on from CANNZV010000252.1 coordinate 331,816, forward strand.
ATCTGCTATTTAAATGGCTAGTTGTCATATCTGCTATTTAAATAGCTAGTTGTCATATCTGCTATTTAAATAGCTAGTTGTCATATCTGCTATTTAAATAGCTAGTTGTCATATCTGCTATTTAAATAGCTAGTTGTCATATCTGCTATTTAAATAGCTAGTTGTTATGGAGGTTAAAGGCAGCATTCTGCTAACCAGTTTATAAAACATACAATCTTCTCAGCACACCTTCTCAATTATGTTACTGCCACCAATTTTAACTTCTACTTATTTTTCACCCATGACTTCGATAGAGCTGCTTTCAATATGGGATATTCTTTTAATTGAGTTCATTACAAACCTCCTCAAAGGGAATCAATTCCTGATAACCCTATACGTTAAATTATGCTTTTCCTATTCTTTTTACGCTACTCTGACAGAACTCTCTAACTTGGTAGTTAGTTTCATAACCACTACCTGTAGCTCGCTACTTGAATGTCATATAGAAATAAATAGCTACATATATGCACATAAATAGCTGTTTATATGTACATAAATAGCTACATATATGCACATAAATAGCTGTATATATGCACATATACAGCTACATATACAGCTATATCTAATGACGTCAATAGTAGACTGGTTTTTGGGTAGGAGCGGCATTCTTTCTCCAGCCTTCTTTATTTTAAAGAGCTTACATGCAAAGCCATAATGTTGATTGCCTTGGCAGGTGCATTATGTGTATAGTTGCAAATACTCTCCATTTAATACCAATTACTTACAATAACTCCAAATTATTGGTAGATGACCAAAGCTATAGAGCCTCTAAAACTTCTAAACGGTTTACTATGTTCAACAATATAAGAGCGGTAATAGGATTATCCAGTTACTATGCAAAATTCACGAATTTGTTAATTACGAAACGTTTATTTGGTTCAATGTTTAATTATTGTAGTGGTTCTTTTTATATTTTCCCCTTTAATAAATATTCTATTATTAATTTAATTGAAAAAAAAGTCAAAAGTTTAATTACAACCTATTGCAATTTCCCTCTCGTATTTACTTCACATCTGGTGATTGGCTTCACTCTAATTTCCCCTACTAACTTTTTCAGCCTTTTTCATTTCAGAAGTGTGGGTACAGCACAATGTCAGCATGTTTGTCTCAACATCTGTCCGATGGCCACTGAAGTGCTGTCCGAGTAGGAACTGCTATAAGCTACGATCAGGATACATTAGCTACTGTAAGGTAGGACGGGTCTAGGATACATTAGCTACTGTAAGGTAGGACGGGTCTAGGATACATTATCTACTGTAAGGTAGGACGGGTCTAGGATACATTATCTACTGTAAGGTAGGACGGGTCTAGGATACATTAGCTACTGTAAGGTAGTACGGGTCTAGGATACATTAGCTTCTGTAAGGTAGGACGGGTCTAGGATACATTATCTACTGTAAGGTAGGACGGGTCTAGGATACATTAGCTACTGTAAGGTAGGACGGGTCTAGGATATATTAGCTACTGTATGGTAGGACGGGTCTAGGATACATTAGCTACTGTAAGGTAGGACGGGTCTAGGATACATTAGCTTTTGTAAGGTAGGACGGGTCTAGGATACATTATCTACTGTAAGGTAGGACGGGTCTAGGATACATTATCTACTGTAAGGTAGGACGGGTCTAGGATACATTAGCTACTGTAAGGTAGGACGGGTCTAGGATACATTAGCTACTGTAAGGTAGGACGGGTCTAGGATACATTAGCTACTGTAAGGTAGGACGGGTCTAGGATACATTACCCACGTGTTATATTTCTAACGGTATTACCTATCCCAATAAACGAGAGCCAAGGTTCAATGATTTAATTTAAGATGGTTTGAACTCTTCCAGTGTGTAAGGATATGAGTGCTCTTGTTATTTTTTAATTATTATTAGTAACCAAATTATTTATTTTCTCTCAATCCTACCTGAGATATTTACAATAAGAATTAATGTTCACATTCCGCTAAGTTGGTGAGCTATTAATTGAATAATTTGTACATAATAATAACATTTATTGTGCTAAAATGCTGATCAAGTGTTCTTTGTTATGATTTGTCATGTAAATTGAAACTGTATATATTGTGCTTGATTGTTTCTTTTATTTTCTCGTTCATTGTACTTTAAAAAAATATTAAAAGTAAAATGGTATTTCTTCGAATTGTATATTCATTGTATTAAATTTTATCAAAAAGTCATTCCTGGAAGGCTCTGTTGACTATATTCATTTGTGTGTACCGAGAGAGAAAATTATGGTGGGGTAAATAGAGAAATCTTCTATAGGCCCACCATAACTTTCTATCTGATTAGAGGATACCAGAGGAATCTTCTATGTCCCCACCATAACTTGCTACCTAGGTAGAGGATCTCAAAGCTCTATAACCACACACATTTCTCATGTAGAGCTCTAATTTTTGTCCTCAAAGGAAAAAGGAGTGTAGTAAATTGATCTATTATAGAGGAGGAGGGGCTTTAACCTCTAGAAATGTATTTAGGTTTTTCTTTGGTAAGTCACATGTCACCCCAACCCGCATGAGACTTTGATTTATAAAGCATGGATACGCTGATATAATGGCTAAAAGAAGCATGCCTATTTATCCTAATAAAGAGGACTCCTAGCCCCTTTCGTGTGCCCATTCGTGTGTTCTCACTTGTACTTTGGATATTTCTAAGTTAGTTAAGTAGTCGGTACATGAAAGGTATGGCAGTTTGGATGCAGTTTATTCTTATTTACAACATAGTATTCTGTATTTCTTCTATTTTAAAAGATCATTCTATTTCATCCGAAATTCTAAATTTGTTGAATGATTCACGTTTGTCGTATTCCATTTAAAACTGAATTTTCTTGCCTCTATCAAAGCAAAACATGTACGTAGTGTTTTTTTTTTATTTTCAAGTTCACTTTACAATTTTTATCTGCTTATATGCTTTAGTTTAATCTGAGTTATTATACGATCGTGATTCACACTCAATATCTTGCATTGATATGTTTTCTTATAGTTTTAGATCATTTTTCCTCATTGCACATAAAGTATTCCCTTTACGTCACTGTTACATTTTTCAATCCTTGGTTCTTTAACCAGTAAGCATCAGAGTGACGAAGAAGCGTGTGTTTCTGCAGCTTTTTACCATTGTAACACTGACAGAGTGTTGGTAAGTAGCGGAGAGAAGGGTTAGCTTCTCAGCTGCTGAATGGCTTTATTTGAAGTACTAACTAAAGCTCTTTCCGTGAACGCGCGTCACGTTCTCTTACAAGCTGCTTATAAACCCTACGAATAAGCCTATTGAAAAAACTAACCTCACTCTATTGAGGTAGCATTAGAGGGAACAGTTAGGTGGTGAAATGCACCACTCTGATTCACCTAAATAGTTACTGAGTGATGCGTGATAGGAAAGGATGTTCTAGTGATTGGTTTAGACTACTTCAGAGAGTTACGGCGTGATGCGTGTTGAGTAGTGCTGGTCTGTGATTGGTCCAGAGAGTTACGGCGTGATGTGTGTAGTGTAATACTGATCTGTGATTGGACCATTGAGTTACGGCGTGATGTGTGTTGAGTAGTACTGGTCTGTGATTGGACCATTGAGTTACGGCGTGATGTGTGTTGAGTAGTACTGGTCTGTGATTGGACCAGAGAAATACGGCGTGATGTGTGTTGAGTAATACTGGTCTGTGATTGGACCAGAGAGTTACGGCGTGATGTGTGTTGAGTAATACTGGTCTGTGATTGGACTAGAGAGTTACCACGTGATGTGTGTTGAGTAATACTGGTCTGTGATTGGACCAGAGAGTTACGGCGTGATGTGTGTTGAGTAGTACTGGTCTGTGATTGGACTAGAGAGTTACCACGTGATGTGTGTTGAGTAGTACTGGTCTGTGATTGGACCAGAGAGTTACGGCGTGATGTGTGTTGAGTAGTACTGGTCTGTGATTGGACTAGAGAGTTACCACGTCATGCGTGATCAGTTCACAGCTAAAATATATCAAAATGATCATACATCTCATGAGTTTGCTTCAATTAGTATATCTATATTTTTTAAAATAAATTGTTAAAAATATTTCAAATTAGCTATGTGGTGTCACCAAATTTGTTCAAATGTTTTGAACAAATCGTAAAATGCTTGAAATTGACATCTAATTATTATCTATCATTCAGTATTTTATTTTCTAGCATCAACAGGTGTCTGCGTACAAAGCAGCTGTTATTTTTATTTAATTAATATTGTTTGGTGTATTGAATATAGAGGATATAATGAGACGTAACAAATCTATTTCAACAAGAGGACACGATATGGATGTAATTAATAAACAATCTCTCCATAACGAGCCTTTTTTTTGTTACAAAGTACAGCTGCGATACAAAGAAATAAAGTAGGCCTAATTTATCTATTGAAGTACAGGCATCCCCCGCTTTAGTTACCAAATCACGACTCAGTTTAGTTACAAAACGGTAACTAAAGCGAAGAAGAGTAACAAGAAATTTATAATTGTCACTCCTTGATTACACGTATCATTTTCTATGAGTTATAGAAAGAAAATTTGTTTTAGGAGTTATAGTCATATATAAGCTTATGATATTAATAACAATAATAATTAGCCATATACAGTCTTTCATTGTTTGTGACTGTGATGATAGCTTAAAGTCGTTTTAAAATCCATTCATAGCTTAACTCTCACTCAGTATAGGTGAGTAATTAATAGATACTTAGATTTCTATAATTATTGTGTAACATTTAACAAACAGCAATTTTATGCTCTATGAAATATTTTTGGTAGTAGGGTACTAAGTTCCAAGTTATTGGTACGTTCTACATTTTCGGACACGTCAGAAAAGAAAATATAATAATTATTATTTAACTTCCATTCTAATTGGTATCATGAATACCAATTGAAATAAAAGTTAAACTAGATTACGTGCACTCGGTAGAGCGCATACCTTCGCCACCGCTTATCCGTTTGCTATCAAAATCTAATAAACTGGTGACTGGATAGTGACCAATCTACCCACCAAGTTTTGAGTTATTGAGTTATAAATGACCTTGACCTTTGACCTGATCGCTCCCAAAATTCTACCATATTGTTCCTGGAAATTGTTCAATCGTCCCATCATATTTCAGGCAATTTGGTTGAATTATTTTTGAGTTATTCAGTTATAAATGGCTTTGACCTTTGACCCGATCACTCCCAAAATATAACAAAATGGTTCCTGTATATTGACCAATTTTCCAACCAAGTTTCATGCAATATGGTTCAATAATTTTTGAGTTATAAATGACCATGACCTTGACCTTTGACCGGATCACTCCCCAAATTCTTCCAGCTGGTCACTGGACATAGATCAATCGTTTCATCAAATTTCGGGCCATTTGGTTGAACACTTTTTCAGTTAAGCGAATAACAAGATGATAAAAAAACAAATGCCGTTAATAATATAACCTTCCCTCATTCTACGAAGGTAATAATGATTATTTAGAGATTTTTACGTGTTCGAAAATATGGAACCGTGCGATAACATGGAACTAACACTAAAATGAACCAATTGCTTCTAATAACCTCATCTGGATTATAGTTTTGATGTTTTTTTAGTAACCGATTTTTATTTGTGATTATTTTTTAAATAATTACAAAAAATTGTCTCCGTTTTCTATGTCTACTAACGTTTCTTATTTCAAAACATGTCTCAAAATAAGTACCATTTTTATTAAAGCGAGGTGTACTTAAAGCGAGGCCTACATGTACTTTATTACTTTTCTCTTTGTTGTGATTTTTCTCCAAATAATTCCATATATTAACAGGCTAAGTATTTATACCCATGGCTCTGACGTCAAAAAGACGCAATGAAAAGTTTATTCCGAAATGTTTTTATTTATTCGCGCGTCGTATTAATAATAAGAAAATTAAAAATAACTAAAACCGTTTGCGAGTTTTTGTTAATTATATTATTTGATGCCAATTTATAACTTTCTTCTTATATATTTTGAGCTAATTTAAAAACAATCTTTTGAAAATATGAAACCTGGTCATTGTAAACTAATCTATTCAAAATGATAGATATTCTAATTTTAGGTAGATATTTTGTATTTACTATTAATTACTTATTAGCTAAATATTCGGCTCCAAATTTTTCCAATAATTTTTTTTAATTTAGCCGAATCAGATTTTATGTAACATTTTTAAGTTTCTCTGACATTCTCTGTGTAGTTGAGTATCAATTACGGTATATACATTCAATGTGGATGTTACAAAATGTAATGATATCAAAATGTACATAAATTGCTTTAGTGCTCTTTAGTAGTTATTTTATTTATGTTTGCACTCATAAAAGTGCGGTGAGATTACGTGAAGTCCCATTGCGTGAAACCATTTTTATGAACAATAGCGTTACGAGGTGCACGGTACGGAACAACTTAAAGTATGGTTAACATGTCTATAGTATAGTTAATATGACTATAACATGTCTAAAATATAGTTAACATGACTATAACATGTCTAAAATATAGTTAACATGACTATAACATGTCTAGAGTATAGTTAACATGACTATAACATGTCTATAGTATAGTTAACATGACTATAACATGTCTAAAGTATAGTTAACATGACTATAACATGTCTAAAGTATAGTTAACATGACTATAACATGTCTAAAGTATAGTTAATATGACTATAACATGTCTAAAGTATAGTTAATATGACTATAACATGTCTATAGTATAGTTAACATGACTATAACATGTCTAAAGTATAGTTAACATGACTATAACATGTCTATAGTATAGTTAACATGACTATAACATGTCTATAGTATAGTTAACATGACTATAACATGTCTATAGTATAGTTAACCTGTCTAAAGTATAGTTAACATGACTATAACATGTCTAAAGTATAGTTAATATGACTATAACATGTCTAAAGTATAGTTAATATGACTATAACATGTCTATAGTATAGTTAACCTGTCTAAAGTATAGTTAACATGACTATAACATGTCTAAAGTATAGTTAACATGACTATAACATGTCTAAAGTATAGTTAATATGACTATAACATGTCTAAAGTATAGTTAATATGACTATAACATGTCTAAAGTATAGTTAATATGACTATAACATGTCTATAGTATAGTTAACATGACTATAACATTTCTATAGTATAGTTAACCTGTCTAAAGTATAGTTAACATGACTATAACATGTCAAAAGTATAGTTAACATGACTATAACATGTCTTAAGTATAGTTAATATGACTATAACATGTCTAAAGTATAGTTAATATGACTATAACATGTCTAGAGTATAGTTAACATGACTATAACATGTCTATAGTATAGTTAACATGACTATAACATGTCTAAAGTATAGTTAACATGACTATAACATGTCTAAAGTATAGTTAATATGACTATAACATGTCTAAAGTATAGTTAACATGACTATAACATGTCTAAAGTATAGTTAACATGACTATAACATGTCTAAAGTATAGTTAACATGACTATAACCTGTCTAAAGTATAGTTAACATGACTATAACATGTCTAAAGTATAGTTAACATGACTATAACATGTCTAAAGTATAGTTAATATGACTATAACATGTCTATAGTATAGTTAATATGACTATAACATGTCTATAGTATAGTTAACCTGTCTAAAGTATAGTTAACATGACTATAACATGTCTAAAGTATAGTTAACATGACTATAACATGTCTAAAGTATAGTTAATATGACTATAACATGTCTAAAGTATAGTTAATATGACTATAACATGTCTATAGTATAGTTAACATGACTATAACATGTCTATAGTATAGTTAACCTGTCTAAAGTATAGTTAACATGACTATAACATGTCTAAAGTATAGTTAACATGACTATAACATGTCTAAAGTATAGTTAACATGACTATAACATGTCTTAAGTATAGTTAATATGACTATAACATGTCTAAAGTATAGTTAATATGACTATAACATGTCTATAGTATAGTTAACCTGTCTAAAGTATAGTTAACATGACTATAACATGTCTAAAGTATAGTTAACATGACTATAACATGTCTAAAGTATAGTTAATATGACTATAACATGTCTAAAGTATAGTTAATATGACTATAACATGTCTAAAGTATAGTTAATATGACTATAACATGTCTATAGTATAGTTAACCTGTCTAAAGTATAGTTAACATGACTATAACATGTCTAAAGTATAGTTAACATGACTATAACATGTCTAAAGTATAGTTAATATGACTATAACATGTCTAAAGTATAGTTAATATGACTATAACATGTCTATAGTATAGTTAACATGACTATAACATGTCTATAGTATAGTTAACCTGTCTAAAGTATAGTTAACATGACTATAACATGTCTAAAGTATAGTTAACATGACTATAACATGTCTAAAGTATAGTTAACATGACTATAACATGTCTAAAGTATAGTTAACATGACTATAACATGTCTATAGTATAGTTAACATGACTATAACATGTCAATAGTATAGTTAACCTGTCTAAAGTATAGTTAACATGACTATAACATGTCTAAAGTATAGTTAACATGACTATAACATGTCTAAAATATAGGTAATATGACTATAACATGTCTAAAATATAGTTAACATGTCTATAACATGTCTAGAGTATAGTTAACATGACTATAACATGTCTATAGTATAGTTAACATGACTATAACATGTCTAAAGTATAGTTAACATGACTATAACATGTCTAAAGTATAGTAAATATGACTATAACATGTCTAAAGTATAGTTAACATGACTATAACATGTCTAAAGTATAGTTAACATGACTATAACATGTCTAAAGTATAGTTAATATGACTATAACATGTCTAAAGTATAGTTAACATGACTATAACATGTCTATAGTGTAGTTAACATGACTATAACATGTCTAAAGTATAGTTAACATGACTATAACATGTCTATAGTATAGTTAACATGACTATAACATGTCTATAGTATAGTTAATATGACTATAACATGTCTAAAGTATAGTTAATATGACTATAACATGTCTAAAGTATAGTTAATATGACTATAACATGTCTATAGTATAGTTAACCTGTCTAAAGTATAGTTAACATGACTATAACATGTCTAAAGTATAGTTAACATGACTATAACATGTCTAAAGTATAGTTAATATGACTATAACATGTCTAAAGTATAGTTAATATGACTATAACATGTCTAAAGTATAGTTAATATGACTATAACATGTCTAAAGTATAGTTAATATGACTATAACATGTCTATAGTATAGTTAACATTACTATAACATGTCTATAGTATAGTTAACCTGTCTAAAGTATAGTTAACATGACTATAACATGTCTTAAGTATAGTTAACATGACTATAACATGTCTAAAGTATAGTTAATATGACTATAACATGTCTAAAGTATAGTTAACATGACTATAACATGTCTAAAGTATAGTTAACATGACTATAACATGTCTAAAGTATAGTTAACATGACTATAACATGTCTAAAGTATAGTTAACATGACTATAACATGTCTAAAGTATAGTTAACATGACTATAACATGTCTATAGTATAGTTAACATGTCTTAAGTATAGTTAACATGACTATAACATGTCTAAAGTATAGTTAACATGACTATAACATGTCTAAAGTATAGTTAACATGACTATAACATGTCTAAAGTATAGTTAACATGACTATAACATGTCTATAGTATAGTTAACATGACTATAACATGTCTATAGTATAGTTAACCTGTCTAAAGTATAGTTAACATGACTATAACATGTCTAAAGTATAGTTAACATGACTATAACATGTCTAAAGTATAGTTAACATGACTATAACATGTCTATAGTATAGTTAACATGACTATAACATGTCTATAGTATAGTTAACATGTCTAAAGTATAGTTAACATGACTATAACATGTCTATAGTATAGTTAACATGACTATAACATGTCTATAGTATAGTTAACATGACTATAACATGTCTATAGTATAGTTAACATGTCTTAAGTATAGTTAACATGACTATAACATGTCCAAAGTAAAGTTAACATTATAAGTTTTTCTAGTATCCATTTAAAATTTTAAATAATAGTTACTATAACTAACCTGTACAATAATATTATCATTGTACAGCCAAAGAAAAAGTATATCCGTCATGATTTTTTTTTTAGTTTACTAATTTCACATTCGTAAAAGAAACTTCATCAATTGCAATGCTTGGTAGTTATTTTGAATTTCACCTGGCTACACGATGACAAATTTGAAAGATTAAGAATGATAGAAAATCAAAAAACTGTGATTAAATTAATTAATATTATACCAAAACATTTTTCTTTGATGGCACATCAATAGTAATGAAGCTACAATCTAAATCATGATATTTCCGTGTCTTTTTGGCTACGAGTAAAAGGAAATAGAAAATTTAGATCAAGACCCACCATAATCTTCTATTGACCCACCCACCATAATCTTCTATTGACCCACCCACCATAATCTTCTATTGACCCACCATAATCTTCTATTGACCCACCATAATCTTCTATTGACCCACCATAATCTTCTATTGACCCACCATAATCTTCTATTGACCCACCATAATCTTCTATTGACCCACCACAATCTTCTATTGACCCACCATAATCTTCTATTGACCCACCATAATCTTCTATTGACCCACCATAATCTTCTATTGACCCACCACAATCTTCTATTGACCCACCACAATCTTCTATTGACCCACCATAATCTTCTATTGACCCACCATAATCTTCTATTGACCCACCATAATCTTCTATCAACCCACCATAATTTCCTCTGACCGTTAAAAAGGCTAAAATAATAGAAAGAAAAGCCATTCCATATGTTCCTATTGCACTAAAGTGTATAATTGGTCAGAGTGTAGATGAATGAGTCGTTATCTCTTATCACTATACCACCAATAGATAAGCTGATAAGGGTTCCTGAAGAGCTTTTTGTTGATGTCATTGCTGTAGATAAGGACTACAGTCTATTTATTTATAACAATGATGTGACGCTCTAAACTACATTTAGTGTTGGGTAGTTATAGTTATTTAGCGTTAGTTATTTGCATATAGTTATTTAGCGTTAGTTATTTGCATATAGTTATTTAGCGTTAGTTATTTGCATATAGTTATTTAGTGTTAGTTATTTGCATATAGTTATTTAGCGTTAGTTATTTGCATATAGTTATTTAGCGTTAGTTATTTGCATATAGTTATTTAGCGTTAGTTATTTGCATATAGTTAGTTAGCGTTAGTTATTTGCATATAGTTATTTAGCGTTAGTTATTTGCATATAGTTATTTAGCGTTAGTTATTTGCATATAGTTATTTAGCGTTAGTTATTTTCATATAATTAGTTAGCGTTAGTTAAATATTTATTTAGCGTTAGTTCTTTGCATATAGTTATTTAGCGTTAGTTATTTAGCGTTAGTTATTTAACGTTAGTTATTTGCATATAGTTATTTAGCGTTAGTTATTTGCATATAGTTATTTAGCGTTAGTTATTTGCATATAGTTATTTAGCGTTAGTTATTTGCATATAGTTATTTAGCGTTAGTGATTTAGCGTTAGTTATTTGCATATAGTTATTTAGCGTTAGTTATTTAGCGTTAGTTATTAGCGTTAGCTATTTAGCGTTAGTTATTTAGCGTTAGTTATTTAGCGTTAGTTATTTTCATATAGTTAGTTAGCGTTAGTTAAATATTTATTTAGCGTTAGTTTAATATTTGTTTAGCGTTAGTTAGATATTTGTTCAGCGTTAGTTAGATATTTGTTTAGCGTTAGTTAGATATTTGTTCAGCGTTAGTTAGATATTTGTTTAGCGTTAGTTAGATATTTGTTTAGCGTTAGTTAGATATTTGTTCAGCGTTAGTTAGATATTTGTTTAGCGTTAGTTAGATATTTGTTCAGCGTTTGTTAGATATTTGTTTAGCGTTAGTTAGATATTTGTTCAGCGTTAGTTAGATATTTGTTCAGCGTTAGTTAGATATTTGTTTAGCGTTAGTTAGATATTTGTTCAGCGTTAGTTAGATATTTGTTTAGCGTTAGTTAGATATTTGTTTAGCGTTAGTTAGATATTTGTTCAGCGTTAGTTAGATATTTGTTTACCGTTAGTTAGATATTTGTTCAGCGTTAGTTAGATATTTGTTCAGCGTTAGTTAGATATTTGTTTAGCGTTAGTTAGATATTTGTTCAGCGTTAGTTAGATATTTGTTTAGCGTTAGTTAGATATTTGTTCAGCGTTAGTTAGATATTTGTTTAGCGTTAGTTAGATATTTGTTCAGCGTTTGTTAGATATTTGTTTAGCGTTAGTTAGATATTTGTTCAGCGTTAGTTAGATATTTGTTCAGCGTTAGTTAGATATTTGTTTAGCGTTAGTTAGATATTTGTTCAGCGTTAGTTAGATATTTGTTTAGCGTTAGTTAGATATTTGTTCAGCGTTTGTTAGAGATTTGTTTAGCGTTAGTTAGATATTTGTTCAGCGTTAGTTAGATATTTGTTTAGCGTTAGTTAGATATTTGTTCAGCGTTAGTTAGATATTTGTTTAGCGTTAGTTAGATATTTGTTCAGCGTTAGTTAGATATTTGTTTAGCGTTAGTTAGATATTTGTTCAGCGTTAGTTAGATATTTGTTTAGCGTTAGTTATTTGCATACATTTAATAAGGATGTATAGGAGTACAACATAAAATATTTAAACTCTTTACCTTGTTTGTATCATTTGTACATTAAAGTTATTGGTGCTGCTTTCAAATTATATTTTGTTTCTAGTTTATTTTAAATGAGATGTTTTTATTTATTTCATTTATTGTAAAATAATTGCTTTGTAGTGTTAATGTATGGACTTTGAAAGTACGCTAGAACTCTTCTATTATGAAATCCTGTATACTGCATAGTATAGTCTTCAGTAAGGAAGTAGACTGTATAGTGTATAGTCTACCATAAAATTTGTTCACTATACAGGCTGCTTCCTTACTCAGGACTCTCGTTCACTATAGAGGATTTCGTTACAGTAGATTTCCACTGTACCTACTTAAAGAATGCATTACATAATTTCTATTGATACATAATCTCAATTGAATCTAATACTTAGAGTATAGTGATTGATTGGAAATTATTGCTCTCATCCAAGAGCTTATCACTGACTGGTGGTAGGTGACTTTGTTCATGGAGTAGCTTTATTGCATCCATGAGCTTGTCACTGACTGGTGGAAGGTGACTTTGTTCAAGGAGTAGCTTTATTGCATCCATGAGCTTGTCACTGACTGGTGGTAGGTGACTTTGTTCATGGAGTAGCTTCACTGCATCCAAGAGCTTGTCACTGACTGGTGGTAGGTGACTTTGTTCAAGGAGTAGCTTTATTGCATCCATGAGCTTGTCACTGACTGGTGGTAGGTGACTTTGTTCATGGAGTAGCTTTACTGCATCCAAGAGCTTGTCACTGACTGGTGGTAGGTGACTTTGTTCAAGGAGTAGCTTTATTGCATCCAAGAGCTTGTCACTGACTGGTGGTAGGTGACTTTGTTCATGGAGTAGCTTTACTGCATCCATGAGCATTGTCACCACAGTACAGAGAAGATATAGTATCCCAGAGCTATAGGGGGGATATTACGCGTGTCCCGGTAGGCTGTGACGTCACATGTAAACAATGGTGCGTACGTTTGTACGTACAGTACAAACACAAAAGATGGCTGCAACACACCCAACTTTTGTTAAATAACGTTTTCGGTGATATTTTTTTTTTAATTCCACATTACCGCATGCTATTATCCAATCTTTATAGTCATACGGACGAAAACTAAAAAATGACTGTTTATGAAATTGCTACTGGTCTTTTTACACCCATAATAGTAACAAATTTTTAGTCTTGAAGAAGACGATATATTCAAGATAATTAGATGATTAGTCAGATCAGTCGCGTTGGCCGCCATCTTAATTTTCTATTCCACGTGACGCACAGCAATTCTGTTTACTATGACGTGACCTCTTGCTTACATACATGACGTCACAGCCTACCCAGAATAAATTTGAATAATACATGGAACTGGGGTACTATACTATTCTGTTTACTATGATTGTCACTGACTGGTGGTAGGTGACTTTGTTCATGGAGTAGCTTTTCTACATCCATGAGCAATTGAGCTTTGTCACTGACTGGTGGTAGATGACTTTGTTCATGGAGCAGCTTACCTTTCTGACTGCGTCTTCCAGTCCCTTGTACTTAATTCTCTTTTGACGTTAGCGATATGGCCTTCAGTTCCGAAGCAGACGTTAAACCCCTACTAAATCAACTAATTAAATTGGCAATTTATTATATAATATGTACTAAAAATATCGTAATATATAAGTTATCTCGACTACATTTTCCACCAAAGAGTATTGCCAGGTGGTAATTAATACTCCATGGTGACTGCAAATAGATTATTGATTGTAAAACACTTCAAAATATTGAGAAATATTAAATGTAGGGAGAACATAATAAATAACGAATTGAATTTTATATTTTTTATATGAAGTGTTCTTTCCACATCAATTTAATATTGTGATGAATTGTTTATGATATCCTAGTGGCATTTTATTTATTATTTAATAACACCTACTTATTTGTTATTTTACACTACTATAATTCAATATTAACACAAATAATATATTATTATTGAATAATATATTACTGTTAAATGAATAAAATAATTTGTATAGAACATAAAAAAACTGGTTGATTTATTTCATTCCAAATTGTACGTATCCAATCCGTGGATTTTTCAGCCAAATGGTCTGGAATGTTAATGAAGAAATAACAATTGTAAGAATGTCATACAATAATTCATTATAATTTAATATTATTAAACCCAAAGAAATGGATAACCGAAATTAGAGGCTTATATAATTATCACTCTGAAACATATAGTCTAAATTATTTAATTATCTCTCTAAAACCTAAGAATGTGATATACCATCTATACAATCTATTGTCTCATTACCAATGGAAGACATGACTAAAGTGATAGTGATTATATTTATTGAGTGAAAAAGTATAGACATTTTTCACAGAAATCATGCCCCTATACAAGTAAAAAAAAATAACTTTACAGCTGTAGGGATGATAAAAAAAGTAAAAAATAATATTAAATTGCTATTTATTTTCATCTTAAACATTTATAAAAAAAGAGTAATTTAAAATGAAGTGACTGCAGTGACCACAGTGACTTCACTGCTTTCTCTGTTCATCACAGTAAGTATGTCTCTGCAGAGTGTCACAGTGAAAGTTATAAAAGAAAAAGAATTAGATTTATATTGCTAAAATACTGTTTCTTTCGCAAAAAATAGAACTCATAATCAGACTCTTATCTCTGATAGTTCATCATCACAGTGACTCTTTTCTCTGATAGTACATCATCACAGTGACTCTTATCTCTGATAGTACATCATCACAGTGACTCTTTTCTTTGATAGTACATCATCACAGTGACTCTTTTCTCTGATAGTACATCATCACAGTGACACTTTTCTCTGATAGTACATCATCACAGTGACACTTTTCTCTGATAGTACATCATCACAGTGACTCTTTTCTCTGACAGTACATCATCACAGTGGCTCTTTTCTCTGATAGTACATCATCACAGTGACTCTTTTCTCTGATAGTACATCATCACAGTGACTCCTTTCTCTGATAGTACATCATCACAGTGACTCCTTTCTCTGATAGTACATCATCACAGTGACTCTTTTCTCTGACAGTACATCATCACAGTGACTCTTTTCTCTGACAGTACATCATCACAGTGACTCTTTTCTCTGACAGTACATCATCACAGTGACTCTTTTCTCTGACAGTACATCATCACAGTGACTCTTTTCTCTGATAGTACATCATCACAGTGACTCCTTTCTCTGATAGTACATCATCACAGTGACTCTTTTCTCTGATAGTACATCATCACAGTGACTCTTTTCTCTGATAGTACATCATCACAGTGACTCTTTTCTCTGATAGTACATCATCACAGTGACTCTTTTCTCTGATAGTACATCATCACAGTGACTCTTTTCTCTGATAGTACATCATCACAGTGACTCTTTTCTCTGATAGTACATCATCACAGTGACTCTTTTCTCTGATAGTACATCATCACAGTGACTCTTTTCTCTGATAGTACATCATCACAGTGACTCTTTTCTCTGATAGTACATCATCACAGTGACTCTTTTCTCTGATAGTACATCATCACAGTGACTCTTTTCTCTGATAGTACATCATCACAGTGACTCTTTTCTCTGATAGTACATCATCACAGTGACTCTTTTCTCTGACAGTACATCATCACAGTGACTCTTTTCTCTGATAGTACATCATCACAGTGACTCTTTTCTCTGATAGTACATCATCACAGTGACTCCTTTCTCTGATAGTACATCATCACAGTGACTCTTTTCTCTGATAGTACATCATCACAGTGACTCTTTTCTCTGATAGTACATCATCACAGTGACTCTTTTCTCTGATAGTACATCATCACAGTGACTCTTTTCTATGATAGTACATCATCACAGTGACTCTTTTCTCTGATAGTACATCATCACAGTGACTCTTTTCTCTGATAGTACATCATCACAGTGACTCTTTTCTCTGATAGTACATCATTACAGTGACTCTTTTCTCTGATAGTACATCATCACAGTGACTCTTTTCTCTGATAGTACATCATCACAGTGACTCTTTTCTCTGATAGTACATCATCACAGTGACTCTTTTCTCTGATAGTTATTCCAAAGTGTATGCCTCATTTTACCTCTTCATAAATTTGTAACGTTTAATTGTAACTGAGATTTGCATTTATTAATAGCTACTCATAATAAAGTGATTGGCATTCAATAATTGCTGACAAATTTAATGCTCTCCTAATGTTCTAAATAAACCATTTATATCACTTTCACAGCCTCATTTACGGGTTTGTTTCAATCAGCTGATGTTTCTATCACGGTAGTTTCTCAGGCCTAGTCTGTTTGTGTGTACGTGTGTGCGTGTGTTCCAGTGTCGCGACACAGCCGGATGGTGAGGGGAGGAAGGGGGGGGGGCTTCTCATGACCGCAACCCCCCCCCCCCTTCCTTCATCCCACGGGTTTTCCCGTTTTTTGGGGCTAGAGCAGACAAAGACTGTTAGGGAGGTGGGGGCTAGACTGGAGGGGGTGAGATGGGGGGTTCGCCCCCTTAAGGGGAAACACACGACTCCCTGGAAACTAGTGTTGCAGAAATGTACAGTTGGTATCCTTTTGATTATTGCTAAGGACTCTCTTTACCAGTTCATATCTCCCCAAAATAGTAATGTAATTAGTCTATCTTTTTATTTAAGTAATTTTCTCATTCTTTGTGTGTGGATAATTAAAGTGAAAGGAGTTCTTTAGTGCTCTATATGCTATCGAGAGTCATGTAGATCAGTAGTGTTTTGAGTTCTGATAGGAATGGTAAAAGCGACCTAAGTTTTTGATATCAAAGCCACGTAGTAATAGTTAAATAACTTTAACACTATTATTTTTATTTAATATTGCCATTCAAAGTAAATTCACCTGTATTTTTTTTAATTTCATGACCTTGTGCTTTGTTTTAAAATTAGTTGAAGGAATTCGTGGCTAATTTTGAAATAAAAATAGTTATTATTTAAATATCTCATGATTTGACTGGTGGTAATTTTAAATAACATATCACGGTCTCTCTGTAAAGCTTGAGCATTGACGCTTCTAAGAGATACATCCTTAATTCCTCTTACTCTGGTTATGTGATTAACTCGGTTGTTAAGCATTCTCAGTCTTGTATAAGATATGTTTGTATGAAAAAAATCCTACTTCAATGATGAAATGAGTTTATTCAGATAGAGTCGAACCCCGGAGCATCATGAGAACATAGAAGGAGCATCATGAGAACATAGAGGGAGCATCATGAAAATATAGAGGGAGCATCATGAGAACATAGAAGGAGCATCATGAGAACATAGAAGGAGCATCATGAGAACATAGAAGGAGCATCATGAGAACATAGAAGGAGCATCAAGAGAACATAGAAGGAGCATCAAGAGAACATAGAAGGAGCATCAAGAGAACATAGAAGGAGCATCAAGAGAACATAGAAGGAGCATCATGAGAACATACAAGAAGCATCATGAGAACATGGAGGGAGCATCATGAGAACATGGTGGGAGCATCATGAGAACATGGAGGGAGCATCAAAACTAATAATTTATGGTCGTGGTCTCACAAATTACAATTTGAGTAAAAATATTGTTTTGACATTAGAAAGCAATAAATATCTATTAGTTATATCAGTACACAAGTATTAATATTATTTAATTTCATTAAATACGATCCTAAACCATTATATTATTTCTCAATGAATAAACATTAGGTACTGTACTAGTATTAATATTCATAATTTGCAGACTATGTATATGTAGATAGTGACTAGGCATACAGTTACTGCTTCATCAACAGATTCTGATTTGTTGGTATATACTGAGTATATGGAGAGCTAACAGGTGAAATATCTTAGACTGATATGAACATTGGAAACAGCTGACAGTGAGTCACTGTAACTACATCTACACTAGGTGACAGGGTGATGCTGTTAAACAGTGTGATGGCATAGTGGTTAGTTTTCGCTTAAAGTATTCTCATTTTAAAGGAATTGCAGCTCTACAAGTCGTTTCGTCCACTGATTTCATTTTCGTAAAGGGGATACTAACGCACTAAAATATATGTACCCCCCCCCCCCAGTGCAAAAGACTAGCGGATACAACAAACTACATAACGGCCATTTATGTTGAAAGTTTCAAAATAATCTTGATTTATTTCTGTTTATATTAATTTTTATATCAATTAATATTCATTTATGTTAAAATCCCCATTACGAAATTCTTCGCCGAAACGTCTTCACACCAAAGTTTATATTTGTGTAAGTTCTCCATCCAGTAGTAGAAAGTTTAGACCTTGTTTGAAATAGCGCTATATAAGGAATATAAATAGCACTATATAAGGAATATAAATAGCACTATATAAGGATTATAAATAGCACTATATAAGGATTATAAATAGCACTATATAAGGAATATAAATAGCACTATATAAGGATTATAAATAGCACTATATAAGGAATATAAATAGCACTATATAAGGAATATAAATAGCACTATATAAGGATTATAAATAGCACTATATAAGGAATATAAATAGCACTATATAAGGAATATAAATAGCGCTGTATAAGGAATATAAATAGCACTATATAAGGATTATAAATAGCACTATATAAGGATTATAAATAGCACTATATAAGGAATTTAAATAGCACTATATAAGGAATTTAAATAGCGCTATATAAGGAATATAAATAGCACTATATAAGGAATATAAATAGCACTATATAAGGAATATAAATAGCGCTGTATAAGGAATATAAATAGCACTATATAAGGATTATAAATAGCACTATATAAGGATTATAAATAGCACTATATAAGGAATATAAATAGCACTATATAAGGAATATAAATAGCACTATATAAGGAATATAAATAGCACTATATAAGGAATATAAATAGCACTATATAAGGAATATAAATAGCACTATATAAGGCCAAATAGCGCTATAGAAGGCCATATAGCGCTTTTGAAGGCCATATAGCGCTTTTGAAGGCCATACAGTGCTGTATAAGGCCAAACAGCGCTATCGAAGGCCAAATAGCGCTATCGAAGGCCATATAGTGCTGTATAAGGCCAAATAGCGCTATAGAAGGACATATAGCGCTATAGAAGGCCATATAGTGCTGTATAAGGCCATATAGTGCTGTATAAGGCCATATAGCGCTATAGAAGGACATATAGCGCTATAGAAGGACATATAGCGCTATAGAAGGCCATATAGCGCTATCGAAGGCCATATAGCGCTATAGAAGGCCAAATAGCGCTATATAAGGCCATATAGCGCTATCGAAGGCCAAATAGCGCTATCGAAGGCCATATAGCGCTATCGAAAGCCATATAGCGCTATATAAGGCCATATAGCGCTATCGAAGGCCATATAGCGCTATCGAAGGCCATATAGCGCTATCGAAGGCCATATAGCGCTATATAAGGCCATATAGCGCTATATAAGGCCATATAGCGCTATCGAAGGCCATATAGCGCTATCGAAGGCCATATAGCGCTATCGAAGGCCATATAG